>VMDO01000434.1:0-36579 GCA_007922755.1 Pedetes capensis | reverse complement strand
GGAAATGACCCCACACCTGGTGATGACTACAGGCTCCTGCTAGGAAATCCCTACCACCCCCAAGACACTAATCCTCTGTCAGCCCTGCTTTACAGACAGGGAAACTGAGGACAGGGTGACCTTATGTCCCCAGGTCACAGAGCTAGTGGGCCAAAGAACCAGGACTCCAAGCTCAGAAAGAGAAACACCACACGTTCTCACTCATATGTGGGAGCTGAATCAAAATTATAAGAAGGAAAAAAATCCTATACAAAGGTTGGATCAAAATAAAAGAAAAAAAAAGCCAAGAATGGTATTATTACAGATGGTCTAGAAAATGCATGCAATAGTTCTGACAAGGTAAAAAGAAGGTTCACTGCAGGAAAAGTTTCTATCTTAAACAGAACTGGAACCCAAGGATATATAGAAAAATATTACCATAAAAAGACAATTAAATGATAGAGAAGTGTTTGATGGGGGGATGGGATGGGAGGGAAGCGTACAAGAGGGTAAGGGGGAACCTATATGAATAATGTACAACAAAATGCATATATGGAAATGTCACAATGAAAAGCACGTCAGAATGAATCACATTAAGGTGTACATTAAAAATTTCCAAAACAAAAAACCAGGACTCCAATTCAGGGCCGTCCAAAGCCAGAGCCCTCCAGCCACCAGCCTTCTTTCCTGAGCTCCCCGGGCACAAGGGCTCACCCTGCTTCTGTGACTACCCGGAAGACCCCACAAAAACACCACATTCTGACTTTGCTGCAGGCAGAGGTGGCATCTTAGCCTTCCTATGCTGTCCATCCAGCCTGAATCAAAAGAAAGAAGGCAGAGCCCACTTCAATTCCCCTGACCACTCATGGGGCTGGCAAGAAGACTGGAGAGGGGCCAGGGGCCACGATGACCCTGATGCCTCCACAATGCGCCACTCCACCACCACCACACTCTCGGTGGCTCAGAGACTGCCCCATCCACAGGGGGCACAGCCGAGCCTCTCCCATAGAGAACCTGGCTAAGCAGGCCTCAGGGGTACAGGACCTTCCGGGAAGACAGGAGCACCAAAGGAGTCTACTTTTCCCATCCTAAGCCCTACAGCCCCCTGGCTGGTGGCTTCTGGGGAAGGTTCCCTGTCTCTGGGATGGAAGAGATGATTCATGAGGCCCTAATGTGCTGGCATGTGACTGTGCTTCCCAGTGAGCCAGGATCAAAAGCCAAGAACTGTGGGGACTCACAACCGGGTGCCACAGAGAGGCCTGTGGGGCCCCAGACCCTGCACCCCACACCTCAGAGAAAAGAGGAGGCTTCTCCCCACAGCTAGGAGCCGGGCTCCCACATGCGCTCTGGGCGCCTCCTGGGTGGACTTCCTGGGGATGTCTGAGGAGGGTGGGTGGGAATGGGAAGGCAGAGGCCTCCCAGAGGACTGTGGAACCCAAGCCCAGAGAGGGACGCTGGAGAGACTGCAGGGCCACCCAAGCTGCAGTGTAAGTCCTAGACCTGTGCCTATCTGTGGCCACGCCTGGCTGTGGCCTTGGCCTTCAGCGTGGCTCACTGGAGGTCAGTGCATCTCTCCCATCTTCTAATTGGATTTGTAGGGTGTGGACAATGGGGCCCCTGTGGGCAGAGCTGGCCTAGCCCCAGGCCAAACTGAGCCAGGCTTCCCGCCAAGGAGGAGGAAGCGGCACCAGGCTCCTGTGGAAGGGCTGGGGCTGCGCGCAAATCCTGGCTTGCACTGAAAGGGGCCTGCAAACACCTTACCAAGTTTGGTAAGTGGGAGAGAGCTGGCCCAGCACCACCGCGCTGCGGGCTTGCGGGACTCATTGCAGAGCCCCGGGGCAGGCTATACCCCCAGGCTCAGTCTAGTGGGCTGGGGAGCCCGTGGGCCTGGGGTGCGGCAGGCCAGGCTGTGTCCATCCCCTCGTGGGGCCGAGAAGAGACCACCCCCACTTCCCCAGCACAGCTAGCTTCCCATTCCCCCATGTCTGGGGCAGAAGTAAGAAGAATCTCACCCCTGCCCCACCAGGGTGAAAGGCAGGCGGAGCACAGCGTGGCAGGGAAGGGGGCTGCACTTTCTGGGAAGCCACGCATAATTAATCACACAGCATTAATCGCTCCCAACAATAGCTACTGCACTTCTACTGAATCCCAGCTGTCGGCCTCTGAATGGAAGGAAACAAGATTTAGGGCATCCAGCGTCCCTGAGGCTTCTGCAGGGGGAGAAGGGGGCCCCCCAAAAGCAAAAAAAAAAAAAAAAAAAAAAGGAGTGTGCATTCATTACCATCTGACAAAGATACAATCGGCTTTGTCCAATAAACTGCTCACAGACCTGCTTAATTGGCTTCAGTGCGGGGAGGGCAGGAGGGGCTGCCTGCCATGGCCGGGCACTAGAGGCAGCAACGCTGGGTTGTCAAGGGGATGGGCCCTTCAGCAGTTGGAATGAGGGTGCGCCAAGAGGGCCGGAGCCATTTCTGTCTGGAGCCTCCAGGGGAGGGCTGGCCTGGGCCTCCAGGGCCTCCTCCTCCTCATTCTGATCAGCGATGAACTCAAGTTGAAGGGCACTGGCCACAGCAGAGAAATGTCCCTTGCTGTGACTGGCTGGTGTTTGGAGGCAGCCAGGCAGGGAGCGGGCCCAAAAGGGTTTCCCAGCCTGCCGTGGACAAGCCCCCTCCCAGGCCTGCCCATTGTACAGCTCAGGACCCAGGCAAGTGGAGCCCCAAGTCTACCCCCTGAGGAGGTGGCACATAGCTACCAGGACGGAAAGCAGACTCCCGGCGCTCACCCTATACCCGCAACCCAGGCAGGTGACACCAGCAAGCACGCTTCCAACTTCTCCAGCCTTGCCCTGAGCCCAGGGAGCAGGGGCAGGGTTTTGTTTGGAAACAGTTGATTTCCTGGACTTCCTGCCGAGGGCTCACCTGCTCGGAGGAGGCACATGCTGCCACTCAAGGGACAGGTGGGGCCAGAGCCCCCACCACCGAGGTCAACGGCTTCCCAGGCAGTTTAAGAAGCCATGGGGTACTGCAGGTTCCGTCTTAGCACCTGGGGAGCCCATGGGGGCCCATGTAGGCGCGCGCCAACCTCCAGCAGCCAGAGCAGCCCCACACGCGGCATAATTGCTAGTGATTAAGTAATTGCCAGACTTTGTCCAATAAAAGCCAGCACGTGACTGTGCCCAGCCTCCTGGGCCGTCTCCAGAAGACAATGGCCCAGTGTTCTGTCCCCAGAAGGCAGGGGCTCCGCTCTGGACAAAAGCAACAGGTCCCCCAGGGGCGATACTCACACACAGGCCTCTGTGCCGTTGGCCACTTCGCACCTCCCGCCGTTCAGGCAGGTCCCACCGGGCTGGGAGCACCGCAGGCCTAGGGAAGGGGAAGGAAAGAGACGTCAGCCAGGGCTTCGGACGGGCTGCCCCTCGCTGCCCCTGCTGTGGGATCTGCGACTTGTCTCAGATCCTCCCAGACCAGAGGCGATGTGCCGTTTGGGCCCCCAGACCAGAGGGGTGGGGGACCTGGGAAGCCCCTCAGGAAACCCAAGGGGCTTCAACATTATGCCCAGGGGTGTAGTCAGAAGTGGGAGTGGGGACAGGAGGTTGGCTGAGTGGCAGGTGAGCGGGATGCCACAGGGGGGAGGAGTGACAGTAATGGAGAAAGCGGAGATGGCCCCCTACGCTCCCCAACTCTGCATCCCCCCACTAGGGTGAGTGTTCATTCGGGAGATCGCCTGGCAGTTCAAAGGCGAAGCGCGAGGGGCAGCGGGAGGAGGGTGGCCACACTCAGCTTTCCCCGCTCGTGGGAAAATGCGACAGCTGCGGAGCCCGCTGCCCCGCCCGCCGACAAAGCGCCGGCCAGGGAATCAGAGCGGCCCATTGTCGCGCCAGGGCCGCCTCCTGGGGCAGCAGGGCTGCACCCGGGGACCTGCCCCGCCTCTGCGACACCCAATACCTACTCCGGGGCATCTCCAAAGGCAGCCCCCGCCGCACCCACAGAGAGACCAAGAGCTCCCACTTAGAAGGAATTCAACCTCTTTCTCGGGAAGGGAGGATTACGACCCCCCGCCCCCGGCTCCGCGCCACATCTCACCAGGCTGCAAAAATTCAGCCCTTGTGTGGGGGCGGGGACAAGTCACACGGAACCCTACTTTTGGAAGAGGACAATTCTCCCCTCCAACTTCGCGGGGAACAGTGGAACTAATCACCACTAGACTCCAAAGAGCCCCTCCTTGTGAAGCGGGAAGAGAAACGAGCGCCCCGCCACGTCCCACGCTGCGTCCCAGCAAGGTCCCCAAACTTCAACTCCTCAAAACGAAAGTCTCAGCCTACTGGCGAGTCGGCACACCGCCCCTCCCTCGGAGGGTCTCGGGGACCGCTGGCGGGCAGCGGCACCCAGAGCCGAGGATTCACCGTCCGCCCCCACCCCGCGCTGGTCAAGGGAGCGCGGCCCCCGGGACCCCATACTGTGCGCCCCGACATCCGCCCCGGTGCGGGCCGGTGGCGAAGAAGAAAGAAAATAAATGGCCCCAGGAAGCAACAGGAAACCAAAACCAACTCAAACCGAGAAGCAGCAGGCAGCCTGGCCGCCCCCGCGGCGAGCCCCACGCGCGCCCGCTGAAGGGCGAGCGAGAGCTGGGCCTGGGGCCCCCGCGCCCTACGCCGAGCTTCAAACCCGGCTTCGAGGGCGGCTCCCGGCGCGCGCAGCGCGGGTCCGCCGCGAAGGGGAGCCGAGGAGGAGTGTCCGCACCCCGCGGGGACCCCAGCCCCCGCGCCCCGGCCGCCCGGAGCCCGCGCGGAGCGCTGCCAAAAGTTTCCGAAGGGCGCGGGAAGTTGCCGGCTCGCGGGCGGGCGGGCGCCTACCTCTCGCGGCGAGCGCGGGCAGCAGCGCCAGGCAGAGCAGCGGCGCCAGGGGCTGCGGCATGCCTGCCCGCGCAATGCCGCGGCCCGAGCGGGCCTCCTGCGCGCGGCTCGTCCCGAGCGGGCACACGCGCGCCGGCTCGTCCCGCGGGCGGCGGCCCGCTGCTGCTTTCTCTTTCCCAGCTGGCGGGGCCGCTGGGCTTTCAAGGTCTCTTGGCCCGGCTCGGCGCCCCAACTCGTTCCTTCACTGCGCTCGCGCCCGCGTCCGCGCCCCGCGCCCCTGCGCTCCCTCCCGCGGTCTAGGCACTAGTGAGACGCAGCGGGGCTGTGCGCTCCGCCCCCGCGAGCCCCGCCCCTGCCCAGCCCCGCCCCCGCTTCCGTCCCGCCCCGCCCCCGATCCCTCCGCACCCCTGGCACCCGAGTCCTCCTGGTCCCTCTTGGCCGCGGGGCCAGCTCAGTGCCTCCTCGAGCTGGGACTAGCGTCCGGGCCAGAGCCCTCTGGGATCAGGGGCCACGGAAGCGCGGAGGGGTGTCGGAAGCGGGCGCCTGGGAACTATTTCTTTTTTGAAAGTTTTCAGAGGCCAAAAGTTTGAGACAGGATTGCGGAAGGATCAGGCTCTTGGCAGTAGCCACTCGGCGACATTTGACGACGATTTACATCTCAATAGCAGGGGCGGTGAGAGCGGAGTGGGAAAGGCGAGGCCGTGGGGAGTCCTGTCCAGTTGGGGGCTGGGTCTGGGACATGAGGAGGAGCAGCTGAGGCCAAGTCTAGGAGACCTGGGGCGGGGAGCTTTGGAGAAGTCGCACCCGGGGCAGCGGTGGGTGCGTCCCTGTCGGTCGCAGCGGCCCGACTCGCGGGAGCCATCTGGCTCGGCTTTAATCATCGAGAGCAATGAGGCCAAACACCTCTAGCCGTGACTTCCGAAGCACTTGACCCTGAGGGATGACGGCACCGCGCACATACACTCTGCAGAGCGAGCTCGGGACGCTCCAAAGGAACAGACCAGGACCCGTGCCTCGCGGGACAGATCGCGCACCTGCTCCGCTAGGAGGGACCTGCGCCTGGACCTCCTTGGCCACTGTTCTCCCAATGTGCCCTGCGCTGCCCCACTAAGTTTGCCTGGAAAAGCACGCGGGTCTCATAGACCCGCTGCGGGCACTGGCACAGTCACTCCCACGTGCTCTTTCCGAATGAGTTATCTCTCCACTGCCATGCCAGACGTGGGCATCCTGTGCCAACTCTGGTTAAGCGCTCGGCGTCCAAAATGCCTGCCGTCGTCTCTGCACAAGCAAAGTTCACTGGAGTCTGGGACTGACAGCGCCTCCACCCCACCCCCACTCAGGGTGGTGAGTGCAACGCAGGAGGTGGCCCTCGGGCCCCTTAGTCCTAGTCTCCCTGGAACAGGGGGCACACGTAAGGTGAGCCTAATGGCACACAGGGACCTAGCCAAGAAAGCCTGAGGCAGGAGAGCCAAAAGGACTGCAGAAATCCCCAAGGCCAGGGCAGCACAGAGGGGGACAGACTACACAGGCAGCCCCAGCCTCCTCTCCCCGAACACCTATTTCTGAGGGTGGTACGTGCTCCAAATGGCCACTGCAGGCCACCTGTGCAGGCCACCTCTCTCCTGCTCCTCCCAGAAGCTAGCCTCGCCTCTGAGCCTGGGCAGCGTGGGGTCAGCGCTCAGGAGAAGAGGCGCCCAGAGGCAGCAGAGATGTTTATATAACAGAGCCAGCGGCCCAGAGGAGCAGTTTCCATAGAAGGAAGGGCTGCTGGCTGCTCAGTTGCAGGCTTAGGACTACGCACCACCGGGATGGAGGGCCTCGGGCTCCTCATCTGCATCCCAGCCCTGCCTCTGGCCAGTGGGCCCCAGGCCAAAAGTACCTGCCACCCAGGGTCTCAGCCTTCTGGAGAGGAGAGCAGGAGAGGACGGCCCCGAGGTCCCCCAAGTCTCTGTGTCCATCTGTCCAGTGATGTCTATAGCACCTCCATTCTGGGCCCCTGACCTCTACCAGGAAGGGGAGCCTAAGGTCCCCCAAGTGTCTGTGTCCATCTGTCCAGTGATGTCTATAGCACCTCCAGCCACATGTCAGACAAGCGGGCTCTGGGCACTTAAGGACCCGTGTTACAGACTGGACACAGGGCACGCAAGCACAGGGGAAGCCCAAGCCTCCAGCCTGGGGCACCTGGGGCTGAGAAGAGGCCTGGGGTGGTGGGAATGGGGCCTCCCTCCCTGGGAAGGGGATGGGGCCCTGGCAAGGAGGTGAGAAAAGCTTTTTCATTCACAAATTAGGCAGAAGAGTTCCGGCCTCCTCTGGCTCTCTATTAGTCAAGGGGCTTGGCAGTCTGGAGCTCTGACCAACCAGGCGCAAGCCCCTCCCCTATGGGCCAGAGTGGCCTGGGGCACCTTGCAATAGGCATTAGGGGAGCTAAGGAGAGTTAAGGCAGGTATATGCAGGGCGCTCCAGTGGGTCCAAAAACCCTGTGGGAGGGCAGGGGGGCCCGGGACGCCCACTGGGCTTGCTGTGGTGCAAGGCCTCCCTGGTGGGGGATCACTTCTGACACCCAGTTCCAACTTGTGGGGGAGCTGGGAGAAGGCTTCTGGAGCAGGCCACTGAGTGAGGGTGCCTGCTCCCGGCTGGCAGAGGCCAGGGCCTGGTGTGCGCAGGGAACAGGCCACGTCCGCGCCTGCTCTTCTCCAGGGGCCACCTGCAGGCACAGATTAAGTTGGGTCAGTTCCTCTCCCTCTCCCTCAAGGTCTGTAGGAGCCGGTTGGGAGGGCCACGGGCATCTGTGGGGACTGCGAGGACACCAGGGCTCTTCCACAGCACGCAGGACACTTATGGAGCACCTGCTGTATACTCAGCTCCATGCTCTGGGAACGATGCACGCGGGAGTGACTTGGTTTTCCTGAGGAGGGGCAGCAGTGATGTGGGCTATGGGGGGGTGTGCCAGGGTGTTTCATACCCCAGAGCGTCCTGGGAGCAGCTGGGGCTGGGCCTTCCGCCTGGGCTGGTGGCCCTTCCCTCCTGCAGGGACGCACTTTAGTGCTTGCTCCCTGTGACCCGGCAGTCTGGAGGCAGGTGGCAAGTGCCCCCCACTTTTCAGGAGGAAAGTTGAGGATCGGGGTGTCCTGAGGGCCTGGCTCAGGTCATGTCAGGACCAGGCACAAGGAAGGCCTAGCTGGCGTCACTCAGGAGACGGAACAGAGGTGGGGTGTCGGGCTGGGCTGAGTGCTGGGGTGGCTTGTGGTGAGAGCCCTGTCCTGTCCTGACTCCAGTGCGTGTGGCACAGGCAGCTGAGGAACGTTCTAGACCACCTCCTCTTGAAGGGGGTTGTGAAAAATATTCAGGCTGTTCCCTCAACTTAAACGTGGAGGCCCCAGCAGTGCCCAGCCTCGAGGCTGCCTCCTGCTGGCCTCTGCATCCTGCACCCAGGCCCGTGGGCTTCTACACCCCAGGACTGGACTTTCGCTCAGGGCCACCTGTCAGCTGGCACACTGGGGGCCTTCGCCGCCCCTAGGGCCTCATTCTCCCCCTCTCCTGAGTGAGTTTTAAGGTCCTGTCTGCCTTTGCCACTTGCGTTTTGAGCGTTTCCTGGAGATTGGATCATCATTCCAGGCGTAGGTGCCACGTCCAGCGGGCTGTGGGGCTGTGCAGACCCCAGGTGGCTCCCATGTGGAAAGCACACCCAAGCCTTCTTGTCCTGTGGGAGGCCACCCCAAAGACCCTCGGCCTCCTCCCCTCCACCCAGCCCTTGTCTGTTGGGGCCTCTGCAGCAGAGCCTGTCCCTGCCGGGCCCTCCCGGCCACACGGCAGAGGCTCCAGGTTTGTTGACTGACCGTGACTAAGGGAGGGAAGGACTGTGGCTGTAGGGTGGCCGGGAACAGGCTCAGGGGTCTCCTTGGGGCAGTCACTGGACTCCCAAGGAAGCTGTGGCGTGCTGCCTTGGCCAGCTCTTGGGCAAGGAGCATGGTGCCATCCTGGGCCCAGCTGCAAAGTGGAGTGGCTGCCACGTGTGGCTGGGACTCTGCCCAGGACCCAATCTACTCACTGGTCACAGAAGGGCCCAGGCAGGAGCCCCCCAGTGCCCGAAAGGCCCAGGCAGGAGGGACGGCAGCCCTGAGAGAGGCCCTGCTGCCCCCCCCACAGAGGCCCAAGTATGCTGCCCGGGCAAGTTCCCCTCAGGCCCTGGGCTCCAGAGCAGGTGAGCTGCTGGGGCCTCACTCGGTGGCCTCGGAGGCTGTGGGGTCCACGTACAGGCTGACTCTGTGCTGTCATTCCAGAGAAGGCCAGCAGCACAGTGCAGGCCCGAGGTGGAGACCACCTGCCCTCCTTTCCTGGTGGCTCTGGCCTCAGATCCACCTGCCCGTCCCCAGGAGTCCCCATGCCACTCATAGTGCAGCCCCTGAGTGTGGGCTCAGGAAAGACAGCAGGTGGCCCCGGGCACGTTCTGGCTTAGTCAGGCTCTGCTCCTGCAGCTTCCCACAGAGCCTGGGTCCAGCAGGGCCGGGGGTGGGGTCCCTCGGTGGTCACTGGCCCATCTCTGCTGCTTCCTGGGAGCCTGCTGTGGACTCTGGTGTTGTGTGTGTTGGGGGTGCACTGAGAAGCTGGCCAGGTCCTCCCAAACCAGGGGGGCTTCAATGAGGAGGAACATTGGCAGCAGGGGTCTGAGGTCAGAAGTCAGCACTGCCAGGCAGGGCTGGCCCGACAGGAAAGCTGTCACCATGCCCATCCCGAGGAGGGTTCATAGGCTCAGAGGAGGGCTGTGGGGCCTGGCCCCAGGGTCTGCCTACGCCCCCCACCCTCCTTACCCCCTACAATCCTGAGCAGCTGGGGCACAAGGATGCCTGCAGAGCCTGGGGGAGGGGAGCTTTCACCCAGCCTGGCTTCTGCCTGCTGCAGCTCAGAACGTTCTCCAAAAAGCAAAGGCCCCAGGGGACGAAACTGTGAAGCCCCGCCCCTTGGGCTCTGTACCAACTCAGCCGCCACCAGCCTGCAAGGCTGAGTCACTGGAAAAGCCAAGTCTTCCTCCCACACCTCCTCCCTCCCTCCCTCTCTCCCTCCCTCCTTTCCTTCCTCCATCCTCCTTTTTCCTGCCCTTTCTCTCTCTCTTCTTCCCTCCCTCCTTTCCTTCCTCTCTCTCTCTTTCCTTCCTTCTCTCTGGTCTTCTGCCCTCCTTTCAAGGACTAAAAACAGCTGGAAAGCTACATTTCTAAACAAAGTCCGTTTCCATTTTCCCAGGGACCAGGTCGGCAGGTCTTCTGCCCAAGCAGGACCCAGGTGGGGAAGCCTGAGGCCCCTGTGCTCTGTCCATCGCCCCTGCCCAGGGTAGCCATGGGGCTTGGGCCATCCTCACCCTCACCCGTCCTTCTGCAAGGCCCTCCAGCGGGGGCAAGCGTGTCTCAGGGCTGGGGTTCCTGGAATTTGCTCCAGACACATTTAGACATGTTTAGAGCTTCCGTCCCCCACGCTCCCCCCACGATCCCCTCTTAAAAAGAAAATGGGCCTGGAAATGGGAGTTTGGGTTACAGGGAGCACAGGGAGTTATGGCGCTGAAGTAATCCGAGCGCAAACATTAGCAGGTACAGCACATCTGTGAGCTATTTTCAGGTCTCCAGGGGGAAGGGGAAAACCCCCCAATGATCCTTAAGTAAGACCAGAGTTCTATATTTTTTGCCTTGACAGCTAAGGAAAAAAATTCGCCAAAAACCAGAGACGCTGCTGAGGGCTGGCGTGGGAATGTTGGTTTAGTCAGAGACTTGCCCTGGGCCATTTAAATAAAAACAAGCACTTTGGTGGCAAATGCCAGTCCAATGTGCAAGCGCCGGGTGTTTCTGGGACCGGACCCAGAGAGGGGCTTTGCAATCCCTCTTTCCTTTCTTTCCCGTGGTCTCTGAGCTCCTTAGCACAGCCCGCATCTCACGGGTACACATTCGATGCAATAATTCTCGAAATCAGCGAGGCAAGTCTGGTCTTTAATGTGGCCTGGGGGGCGCGTCCCCAGCTGGAAGGGCGGATTTCTCAGCACTGACCAGTGCCCGCCCCAGAGGGCTGCTGCGGCCACACGAGGTCTTTGCACCACATAAATCACAGGGACGATCTCTGGGGCGGGAGGAAGCGCAGCACGCTGACGGGGCTGAGGCCAGCAGGCTGCGATGGGATTCCGTTGTGTGTTCCCAGGGCTCTTGGCGACAGGAGGCCCAGAGGGTCCCAGGAACGGGGGTGCCAGGCAGACCCGCCTGTGTGTCAGGATTCAAGGCCTGCCCCAGGGCTGGTGAACTTGTGTCCAGCACCCACTGTGCCAGGCGGGGTGCCGACACTGTCTGTGGCATCTCTGAGGAATGGGGCATCTCTGGGGACCTCAGAATTTATTGGTTTTTCCACTCTTTGGTTCCCACCCTTTGAAGGAATGCTGGTTCCTATCGACTGAAAGTGGGGACCAGAGGGGTTACAGGCCTAGGGCCCCTCTGGTGAAGGCAGTGTGTGGAGGGTCCCCCGCCATGCCCCTCGGTGATGTTGGGCTGGCTGGTCAGCCCTCCGGGCCAGGAGATGCTCAGGAAGGGGTAGGGGAGGCGGGTGAATGCAAGGTTACCAGCCCCACCCCTAGGGCACCGCCTCGTGCGGGCTCTGTCCGCCTTTCCCCAAAGCTGGGAGGCCTGAGCCTGGTCACCGTCATGTCCGCTCCTGACGTGGGACAGCAAGACCTGGAGCTCCTTGCAGAGCGCAGTGAGGCACAGCGGACGCTGTCTGCTGCCATCCCTGCGCCCGCGCCCCAGGCTGGAGTGGGGAGACCAGGGAGAGGCCTGTTGGGGCCTCATCCCTTTGACACCAACTGGGGGAACCTGACAGAGGTGTGCAAGCCATAGGCAGCCCTGGGAGGATGCAGTGGCCTATCTGTCCATCTGTCCATCCATCCATCCGTTGGTTAATAGACTCAGGCCTCTCACTGAACTACAGCTGCCTTCCTGGGTCAGTTGTTACAGACCTGGTGTCCCGAAGAGACTAGTGGGCCCAGGCCGGGCCGGGGAGGGGATCCAGCAGGTGACAGTGCAGAGGAACAATGCCTGAGGGGTGTAGTGCGTGTGTGTGTGTGTGTGAGGGGGAGGTGGAGGGAGCGGGAGATCCCAGCAGCTTGGGAGGCAGAAGCAGGAGGATCGCAAGTTCGATACCAGAGGCAGTCTGTGTAACTTAGCAAGACCCTGTCTCAAAAAAAAAAAAAAAAAAAAAAGTAAAAAAAATGGGCTAGGGGTGCAGCTCAGTGGTCCAGCACTTGCAAAGCATGCAGGTGTGAGGCTCTGGGTTCAACCCCCAATACCGCAAAAAAAAAAAAAAAAAAAAGGTCCAGATGGATTCAGATGGGTCCCGATGGGTGGCGACAGGCCTGGGGCTGAACTCTAAGCCTGTTTTTTGAGTCCTTCTTGCTGCGCTGGACTCTGGGTGCCATTGACCAAGACACTGGTCCTTCTTGGTGGAGCCTGTGTGTGTGGAAAGAGGAAGGCAGGAAATAGGTGAGCCCAGGGCGCAAGGAACTGTGGGGGTCACGAGGTTGGGCTGGGGCAGGGGAGGCAGCATGCTGGGTACCATCAGGAGGAAGCTCAGGCGAGAGGCATCTCTGAGGAGGTGACACTCGAGCAGAGACCTGAGGAGGTGAGGGCTGGGGCCGCACAGGTACCTGGGGAAGGAGGTTCCAGCAGACGGCTCCAGGCACACGGTCCTCTGCTGTCCGAGACCTCTGTTCTGCACGTACGGGACAGACCACAGAGCCCAAAGGGAGCAACAGCAGCAAGTGCTTGCAGGGGCCTGGCGCCTGGGCCTGGCCTGGGCAGCCAGGGCCTTTGGGGCTGGCTATGCGGTGCACCTTGGTGGAGAAGTCACTTCCTTCTCTGTGCCTTGCTGTCTTGCCAGGAGAGGGGTCCCTGGTGTGGAGTCACCCCAGTGACAGAATGCTATGGATGAGTGTGTCTCCCAAAAGATGCATTGGATAGGATCCCTGGAATCTCTGAATGGGGCCTTATTTGGAAGGAGGGTCTTTGCAGATGTAATAAATTAAAATGAGGTCTCGCTGTATTGGAGTGTCTCTAAGCCAAAGGCTGGCCTCCTTACAGAGGGAAATCTGAACACAATAGAAGGCAGCAAGGAGACAGGCAGGGCCAGGAGGGGTGTGGACACAGGCCAAGGGACAGACGCCAGCAGCCCGAAGGAGCTGCAAGAGGCCGGAAGGACCCTGCTCTGGAGCCTTCCGAAGGAGTGTGGCCCTGCCCCACTTGGATAAGGACCACGGCCTCCAGAACGGGGCAAGCAGACATTTCCATGGTTCGAAGCCGCCCAGTTCGCGGAACTCGTTATCCAGGAAGATGAGACCGAGGGAAGGCCTTTTGGTGCAGACAAAGGTAGTTTCCGAGTTTCCTAGGTCCTCCTGTGGCCGGGCCGTGGAGGGAGGCGGGCACCTGTCTCTACCACACCTGCACTTGGCGCAGGCCGCTCAGGTGAAGCAACATAATGAGACGTCTTTGTGTCTAAATTACAAAGTGCGCTGCGGCTCCCACAGGAGGCAGGGCGGTGCTCCCAGGCCTGGCATTCGCTGGGGCCGAGGAGGGACTTGCGTTCTGTTGCGTGGCTCAGCTGGGCTGAGACTTTCCCGCAAACGCGGGGGAGAAGTACAGTGAGGGACTGTGTCTTTGGGTGCTGGGTTCGCCTGGCTTCTTCCATCCAAACCCAGTGGCCAACCCTACCCAAGGGAAGCACAAGGCAGCAGGGGATCCCAGGTGGCTTAAAAGTTGGGTGCTAAATGAGGGTGGCAGGGGCGAAGGTGGCCCAAGGGGAGGCTGAGCTCCTGGAAGGAGAATGAGGGAGCACACTCACCTTCCTGAGTGCGCATGAGCTGGACGTCTTGGAAGTGTGGCCTGGGCCGTGTCCAGCCTCTTTCTTACCTTGGTTTTAGGGAGTGGTGAGACCCCCGGCCTCAGCTCTTGAGCCGTGCTGGCTGGTAGTAGAGGCACAGGCTGGAGCTCCATCCTCAGCCTGTGCGTTAGACAGAAGCCCCAGGGAGCTACCTGTCCCTGAGGTTCATGTGAACGTGGGAGCAGGAGGAGCTACTTCGGATGCTGTGGGAATGAGAGCTTTGCCCTGGCTGTTGGCACCCCGGGCACCTGGCCCGGGGTCACGGGGTCCCACGATGGGGAAAAGGGCATTTTTGAGAGGACACACTTGCACTCAAGAGCGGATGGAGCAATGGGCAGGTGGCTGAGCGTGACACTGCATGGAGCTCACCCCAAGACTGTCTCCTGGCCCTGCGTGGGGCACCACATTGAGGGGATAGCTGGAGGGACCCCTTGTTCTGAGAGTCACTCATTGGCCCATCTCACACGGAAGGTGGATTTTGGTTCCTGGGCCTGGCGGTGGCACCGTGACATGGTGACACCGTGACCATCCAGACTCCTGCTCATCACCAGGGCCTCCTCTGGTGAGCGCCCATGCTGAGACCCCCTTTGTCCATCCCCACAGGAAGGAAGTGGAACAAGTCTGCTGGGAGGGCCCTGGCAGGTTCAGGGCGGCCCTGTCTGGGCGGGTCTTGGGATGGCCAGCAGGACTCAGCTGCAGTGGGACTGTGTTTCTGGGCCCTTCCTCCCCTGGAGCCTGAAGGACAGGCCTGAGGCTCAGTGGACAGGGAGGAGGAGCCCAGGCGGCAGTCCCCCACCTCAGGTCCTAAGCAGCGCTGGGGGAGGCCCCTGTGGGGTCTGCACACTCACGGTGCCCCTAGGGAAGGAGCCCATGAGTGTCAGGGGGTCCCCTGGGGCAGCCTCCCACCCTCAATGCAGGAGGCCCCAGCACACTGGGTAGACCAGAGCCCAGGAACGGGGTTCCCACCACTGACCCTCCAGTGGGATAGGCCCCCAACCCCAGAGGACCCTCTGCAGGAACACTGAAAAGGCAGGAAGGCGGGCCGTGGGGTAGGGGCCAGGGTGGGGTGGGGAATAGCTAAGAGGAACAGATGATATCGGGGGACACAACCTTTTGCTGAGGATGCCATCCTCCTGGCCACCGTGCAACCAGGGCAGTCTCTGAGCTTATCCGGTGGGGAAACTGAGGCATAGCATTCCAAGGCTGGGACATCACTGTGGTCAGTAGGTGGAAGCCAGGCCTCCCAGCCTTGTCTTCTGTCTCCCTCCAAGGGGAAAAATATTTTTTTCACTTCAAGGCCAGTTTAGGGGGAAAAAAGTTTATGTTTACTCGTTCCTTTTTTTTCTGCACAAAGGAAAATGTCCTTTCCCTCAATTACAAGAATTCCAGCCAGGCAGACGTGCACAGAGAAAAGTCACCGGCCCCGCCTGCCTCGGGGAGCCTCGTTTTCAGTGGAGCAGAGGTGCGGGGTGCGGGGTGGGCATGTGCCTTCTGCCTTGGCTCAGGGCCCCTCCTTTGGAGCCTTCCTGACACTGCAGCCGGCTGGGCCCGTCCTCATGATGGTTCTAATGGGCCATTTTCCCAGTTCCTCAGTGACCCTCACCCCACTGGATTGGGACTCGCTGAGCACAGCGGTCTGGGGAGTCCCTGACACAGTGGACTCTCCACCCCAAGAGAGAAGAACAGGGTCTGTGGGGGCCTCTGCACCAGCCCAGGACAGCCTGCCCATGGTCCATCCTGGGACCCCCTCTCTGACGGCCCCCACAGTCATACCCTCCAACGACAGGGAGGTCACTCCTTGCAGCCCAGGGTCCTTGTGTCTGGAGGACGAGCCTGGGTTCTGGGTGGGCCTGGACCCTTGAGCACCTGCCAGTCTGATGGAAGTGAGTGGAACAGAATTTAAGCCAAGATGAGCTACGTTCCGAAAATCACTGGAGTCCCTATAGACATCCCTTGACTGCTATGATCTGGCAGTGGTGTGGTCAGGGTTACTGTGGCAGGGTGGACTGGAGGGGATCCCAGAGCCCATAGCCCCTCTGCCCTCCCTTGGACCTCAGGTCTCTGTTCTGGCTTCTGCGGGTGGTCTAGCATCCCAGGAGCTGGGAGAAGACTCCAGAAACACCTTCACCTGGGGGACCTGGGGGCCGGCTTGGGGCTGGGGCCCCCTGGGCCTGTGGGGCTGTGGCCCTCCTTGGCTTGGCCAAGCTGAAGGTCCCTATAGCTCCCACTGCATTTTTAAAACTGAGCTCACATTTTCATTTTCTTTTTCTTTTTCTTTCTTTTCTTTCTTTATTTTTTTTTTGTGATACTGGGGGCTGAACCCAGGGCCTCGCGCCTGCATGCTCTGCAAGTGCTGAACCACTGAGCTGCACCCCAGCCCATTTTTTTACTTTTTGAGACAGGGTCTTGCTAAATTACATAGACTGTGTCTGGTCTCGAACTTGCGATCCTCCTGCTTCCGCCTCCCAAGCCGCTGGGATTACAGGAGTGTGCCACCATATCCGGCTGCTCACATTTTTTTAGAGTGAAAATACAGTTTTCCGTGGAGAAGATCCGGCTTCGGAACAGATGCTCTCACGTTTTCTGTACATTTGAGTTCTTCCAGAACCCCGCACGGGCCCCAGTTCTGAAGTTTCTGAATTGCCCTAGAGCCCCAGGTGGAGCTCAGGATTAGGCCCTCGGGTTTTGAAGCAGGACCGGACCACAGGTCCTAGGGCATGATCTGCCTGCCAGTGGCTGTCCCACCCTGTGCCTCCTCTCCTTGTCTGTGGAGTGGACCTGCAGCTCATGGCCCTGGGCCTGCTGTGCTCAGCACTTGTGGCAGGCAGCTATGATAGTGGACTCATTGGCCCTCTGTCCCTGCGTTTGCCTAGGTTGGCCCAGGATGGCAAGCAAGGGGACCAGGATGAAGGTCCCCCAGGTGAAGGTGTTTCTGGAGTCTTCTCCCAGCTCCTGGGATGCCAGACCACCCCCAGAAGCCAGAACAGAGACCTGAGGTCCAAGGGAGGGCAGAGGGGCTATGGGCTCTGGGGTCCCCTCCAGTCCACCCTGCCACAGTAACCCTGACCACACCACTGCCAGATCATAGCAGTCAAGGGATGTCCATAGGGACTCCAGTGATTTTCGGAACGTAGCTCATCTTGGCTTAAATTCTGTTCCACTCACTTCCATCAGACTGGCAGGTGCTCAAGGGTCCAGGCCCACCCAGAACCCAGGCTCGTCCTCCAGACACAAGGACCCTGGGCTGCAAGGAGTGACCTCCCTGTCGTTGGAGGGTATGACTTCGGGGTCATCTTCTAGGGGAGTAGCCAGGTGTGGAACGTGGGAAGCGCCTTGGCCCAAAGCCTGTCACAGCAGATGCTGCGTCCACCGCTTCCTCTCCAGGCCGTCGAGACCAGTGCCAGGTGGCACCTCGGGCTGCCTGGGGCTGCCTCGGGCTTGGAGCCCCTCCCACCCGGCTCTGCCTTGAGCCCCTCCCTCCAGCTGAGCCCCTGCCCATCCCTGTGCCTACTTCCTCAATGCAGACCACCGGGGGCTGTGGCCAGTGTCAAGTTGGGCAACGGGTGGCGCCGTTCTCCCTGGTGCTAAGCCCCAAGGCCGGCAGGTGTTTCCTCGCCCAGGCACTCCAGGAACCGCAGAGCTCCACGGCAGGGTCAGAGGTGCTGGGGGCCCCGAGGCCAGGCTGCAGGTTCTGTTTCCTCTGGGGGCTGGACAGAGAACCTGCCCAGAGAGGAGTCTCCCCTTCCTGGCCCTGTGGCCGAAGCCCTGGACTCTCAGACCCCACAGGCTGGGGGTCCTGAGCTGGGGCCACACCTGGGGGAGGGGTGCAGAGAATCACATTGGCTAAGACACGGATTGAAGAAGGCTGGGGTAGCCAGGCGCGGTGACGCACACCTGTCACCCCAGCAACTTGGGAGGCGAAGGAAGGAGGATCGTAAGTTTGAGACCAGACGCAGTCTGTGTAACTTAGTGAGAACCTGCCTCAAAAAGTAAAAATTGGGCTGGGGGTGTAGCTCAGTGGTCCGGTACTTGCAGAGCATGCAGGCCCTGGGTCCAACCCCTGGTACCACAAAAAAAATAAAAAAATAAAATAAAAAAATAAAAAGAAGAAGGCTGGGGTGAGGGGAAGGGACAGTGTCCAGCAGACACTGAACACAACCCGAGGCCCACCGTGGCCAGTGCAGAGAGGCTGCTGTGCAGTTCTGGGGTCAAGCCGTGGGCTGCTAGGTCACCTGAGGATGGGCTGTGCCTCTGAGCAGACTGAGGAGCCGCCGGCCACACTGGGAGGGTGTCAGGCTCCCGGGGCCAGCGTCCACAGGCAGCTGGCCACGAGGGCGCTGCCCTCCAGGCTCCTGCCTCGGCCCGGGAAGGCACTGCTGCCTGAGACGGCACCCTGTTTCTTTGGGCTGCAGGATGGAAGATCTCCCAGCATGCCAGGCACGGCCAGGAAGAGCTGACTCCTGGGTGCAAACTGAGGCACGGAGGACGGCCTCACATCACCAGCAGAAGGCCCGGGCCCTGGCCCTCGTTCTGCCTTAATCAGGCCTCAGGGGCGTCTCCTCACCCCTCCTCTGAGCAACAGCGATGCTTCCTCCTCCACTCATCCCTTGGGGTGGGGCAAGGATTTAAGAGGACACTGAGGCAAAAGTTCTGAGTAAATTTTAGAAAGTTTAGACAATCCGGGCTGGGCGCGGTGGTGCACGCCTGTCATCCCAGCAGCTTAGGAGGCAGAGGCAGGAGGATCGCACATTCAAGACCAGAGGCAGACTGCATAATTTAGCGAGACCCTGTCTCAAATAAAGTAAAAAAATGGGCTGAGGGTGCAGCTCAGTGGTCCAGCACTTGCAGAGCATGCAGGCTCGAGGCCCTGGGTTCAACCCCCAGTACTGAAAAAAAAAACAGAAAGAAAGAAAGAAAGAAAGAAAGAAAGAAAGAAAGAAAGAAAGAAAGTAAGTTCAGACAATTCCAACCATGCTCTCTGCATTGCCCAGGGCCACAAGCTGCCTTGGGAAACAGCAGCCTGAAGCCCAGTTGGGCACCTGGTCATTCATAGAGCAAGGCAGACACCTGACAGCTTGGTCACCCTGTGCATGGAAGGAACCCTTTTCCTGCTGAATCCTGGCCCTGAGTGGCCTCTGCAACATTGTCCCCTAGCCTGCAGTTCACAGCTGGCCTGGCCTGGGCTGGCCTGGGGAGTTAACTAGCCTGCCCCCAAACCAAAGCTGACTGCTTGGGATGCGTGTAGCAGGGTGTGGTGTCACAGCTGCCTAGGCTGGCCCTGTCTCTGAGTGCCAGGGGGGTGGGCGTGTGGACGGCCGGAGCAGCTGCTGGGGGCTCCCAGCCCACAGCAGGGCTGGCTGGCTGGGGAGGACAGGTGTTGTGAGCCAGGACCCCGGGTGGGGTGGGAGCCTTCTGCAGGGCCCTGAGACCTGGGGCTGAGGTGACAATGGAACCTGATGACCAGCCCGGCCATCCAGGCCCACGCCAGCCTCTGGGGTGCAGTAAACAGGAAAGTCCACGGGGGCCGGGGGCCCCCTTGGGAAAGGAAGGAGCTGGGTCAAAGGTGGCACGGAGTGTTTAAAGTTGCAGGAAACAGTGACTTCTCCATGCCTCGTCCACCGCCTGGCTGGGCCAGCTGTCAGAGCCGCTTTCTGCCCATGTGAACTTCCTGGGAGCCGGTAGCCCGGGCTGCTGACGGGGCCTGCTGGGGCTCCTCAGCGGGAGCCGTGGGGGGCAAACTGAGGCCCCGAGGGGGCGGGCAGCCCAAGGTCACCCTGAGGTTGCTGGCAGTTGCCGCCTCTCTCTGACACGGCTTGCCATGGCTGAAGAAGCCCCAGGATGTTTTTGGCAGATCCTGGGGGTCTTCCAAATTGTCCCCCGAAAGCATGGACCCACCCTGTGCACCCGGCAGGGTGAGATCTATTCAGAACTGAGCGAGCCACAGGCTACGTAGGAGACCCCGAAAGACGAGGCCCCTCAGGGCGGAATGTGTCACTCCTGAGCCCCACGTCACAGGGGCACCTCTGCCCTGCTGTGCGGACGCCTTCCCTCCAGCAAGGGCTCGGCGGGCCAGGTTTTCTCTCCCATCCCAGGCGGATTCCAGACTCACTCAAGGACCCTATGTCCTGACCCGCAAGAAGGCCCACGCGTGTCGCCTGGTGATTTGCGGCTGGGAGCTACTCCTGAGGACGTGCCTTGGGCCAGGAAAACCCTTCGCTGGGGGACTCCCCTGGCTGCATTATTTGTAACCCGAGACCTGGAGCTGGCCCAATCGTGCGGGCAGGGGAGCGGAGGTGCCACCTAACTGAGGAATGTGCCGTGTCCCCAATGCCTGCAGAAGGAGCTGCCGTCTAGGAAACACTCCCCACGCGGGAGATGGAAAGCGGGTCCTGCGCGGGCCTGCTAAGGACCCTCGGCTGGCAACTCTGACGCAGTGTGAAGTCCAAGGCCCGAGTGCGTGGAAACTGACCTGGCCCCTGTCCTGGCTGCTGGGTGGGGTGGGCGGCTGCGGTTTGGACTCTTGCCATGGCATTCTGCTCTTGCTTGTCGTAGTGCCAGTCGGGGGTTGGGGGGACCTGGTAGGGGACCCTCCTACAGGGCTGATGTGATTTGTGGGCCTTGGCCTTCCCCTGACTCAGAGGCCCACCCAACTGTGGTGAGGGGGGATTGCACGGTCTGTCTCGGGGTGGCTGAGTGGGCTGTGGAGAGCCGGCGGCTGGGCGGGGGGCTGGGTCCCACTGCCCTGGCCAGCCAATCCCCTTCCCTTGGGCAGAGACACCCCGGGTCCTACCTGGGTGCTGTGGGATGGTAGATGGATGGATGGATGGATGGATGGATGGATGGATGGATGGACGGAGCCGGGCTGGCCGTGGGCTCGGCCCAAAAAGAAGACTCAGCCACCTGTGGCAATCCTGTGCTCTCCCCCACAGCCCCTATCTATCCTTTTGTCTACACTGCTTCCCTGCCCGCCACAAGGCCAACCTGAAGCCTACAAGGCCTTCGAGATGCCCGAGGGTGGAGCAGGTGCAGACTCCGAGGGTGGGCAGTTGGGGCGCCTGGCCATGCACCGACCCATGAACTGGGGTGAGGCTAGTAGCCGAGGGAGCCCCAGCTCTGGGGAGGGCCTGCCAGGGTGGGAAGGCCCCTCCCTCTCCTAGCCAGGGTGGGCAAAGTGTGGATCCCACCCCAGGAAGGAGGGAGGCGTCCAGAGATGGGCTCCGTGTGGGTTCTGGGCCTGTGTGTGGGCCTGCGTTAGGTCGGGGTTCTCGGGGCTGGCTGGAAGTGTTGGCCTGGGCCCTGGCTGGGGTGCTACTCTATTTTCCTGATACATTAGCCCCGCAACCCTGTAAGGCAGGCGTATTTCAAATGCGGGGAAACTGAGTCATGCGGAGAGAAAGGCAGAGGCAGGATTGGGACCTCCCGGCCCAGAGGCCCCCTCAGCACAGCTCCAAGGTTCCCAGGAGGCCACAGAGTCCCTGTGACACTGAGCTCCAGGGGGTTCTTACTGGGGAGAGGATCTGAGCTACCCCTGGAGGCCACAAGTCTTGGTGGCCAGGCCAAGAGGAAGGGCCAAGCTGCAGTCGCGCTGGGAGCCCACAGCCTCACCCCACACAGACCTGGCCTCTCCCTGGCCCAAATCTCCCAGCCGGGAGCCCACGGGGCCAGGAGGGGCTGAGGGCTGACTATCTGGGGAGCGGCGACCATGGCACGTGGTTTCTTTCTGCTGAGAGCTAGCTTTAGGGGTGACCTAGGAGCAGACAGGGAGACAGTCACCTGGATGGCAGCCTGGCCCTCTGTCCCCGGCACTTGATGTGCTGAATGGGAGACCTCTTCTCACCGTTGGTCACCTTGCTGCTCGCGGGTGACTCAGGCCGTGGGGCATCCCCTCCTCTCTCCTGCTGGGTGGAACGTGCTGAGGAGCCTCGTCCAGGCCAGCTGGGCTGCACGACAGTGAGGCCACCCTTGTCCTTTCCCCAGGGTAAAGCCGCGATGTCCCTTGCTCAGGGGCCACATCAGGCCTTCCGCCAGGGAGGGAGCACCCTGGGGACATGGGGTGGCCTCACTCTGGGCCTTGAGTTGCTCAGTGGGCCTCTGGATGCTCACAGTCCTCAGAGGGCTGTGTAAGGCCCAAGCGGCCACTCGACAGCCAGGCTGGCTGGGCTATTCTGGGCACGGGCTGAGGCCACCAGCCTGAGCAATTCCCCCAGCACGGGTGGAAAGAAGGCAGAAGGTGTGGAGGGAGGTGACAAAGCTCTGGCACAGGCTTCAGTGGGATGGCCCCGGAGGGCAATGTGCTCTGTGAGAGCCCAAACACACAGCCATGTGCTGCACGGCTGGACGCCAGAGGCCAGGGCAGGAAAGCAGCTGGCGCAGGGGACAGAGAGGCCATGGACCCAGCACTGAATGCACTAAACGCCATGGGACTGGGCTGGCTAAGGGGGCTGCTTTTATGTTTGGGGCATTTCCACCTCAGTCTGAGAAATGGGAGCATGGCGGGTGGGCTTCTGGGGGGTGGTGCAGGGTCCGCCCCAGCTCTGTGCCTCCCCATCTCGGAGCCTGGAGGGCACAGGTGGGCAGTTGCACCCAGGGAGGAGGCGACCATGCAGAGGAGGCCCCCTCACTCATTTCCCCCATCTGCCATGTAGGGACAGGTCTGGTCCTGCTCTGGGCCCGAGGGCCTGTGTTCACAGAGGGCATCTTCAGAAGCAGGAAAGCCTGGGCAAGAGCTGGAGGCATAGGCTGCTCCTGGCCCTTTGTGCCAGCAGTTCCTGCCCTTCTTCCTGTCCTTGCTGTCCCTCACCCCAGGCTTGGCCTCCCTTGGGCCTTGATGTCCCCCAGGAACCCCTCTGGGGCCAGGGAGCTGAGCCTGTGTCAGGTGAGGGCCGGGAGCCAGGGCCAGCGCTGGGCTGAGACCTGCTTCCTGTGAGGCTGAGCCGCACCTGAGCGCTGTTTAACTCGGTGACTCTGCCTGCCAGAGCCTGGCTTTGGGCTCCCCGGGCAGGGTACGGGGAGGGGGTGGCAGATGCTGTTCTCTGTGGAGGATTGGGGCCGGATTCAGTCCCGGAGAGCAGCCCCCCATCCTCCTGCTGCCTCTGCAGAGACCCTCCCCGCCCTGTCTGTCCTGCAGGGCGCATCTTCCTAACCCCCTCCCTACCACCTGGGTGGGGAGCGGCTACCAGGCTCTGGAAGGGGTGGTAACTCGTGTGTGCACCTGACACCTTGCATGTGTGCAGGTGGGGGACACAGCTCGCTCTCACCCTCCCCCCCTGCACCCCCTGTAGCTATGTTCGGAGCCCTGGGCTTGGGAGTGGGTGGCTTCGGTGAGGGACCCTGGCTTCCTCCCCAGGTGGCACCTGCTGCCCTAGACCTCCCCGGCCTGGGGGGTGAAGGCTCAGAGCAGCCCAGAGGAGAGAAGGCCTGGCATCTATGCGACACCAGGGTAGGGCAAGGGGCTGCCGCTGGTTGGGGCAGAGTCTTGCTGCAGACCTGGCTTTGCTGGCAGAGTTCTGGCTGTGGAGGGCCTGGGAGGGGAGACCTGGGCCTGCTGGCCTCTGACTGCTGTGGCCACCAGGGCTTGCTGCAGAAGGTCTACGGGATTGTAGCCCACGGCCTGTCCGACAAGAACCTCTCCTTTCTGGTCTCCTTTGTGGACCTCCTCCCCATTTCTTGCTCCCGGTGCAATCCAGTACCTCGGCCCCCTGCCCACTGTGGGCCTGGGCCTGGCTGTGCCCCCAGCTGTCCCCAGGGTGCTCAGACCTTCAGTGATTGCCTGGTGGTCACTCCTAGATCTCTTTATCCTGTCCACACCCCGGGCCAGGCTGGCCTGCTGCCCGTCGGCGCCAGTCTGATGGGCTATGGACTCCAGGCTGGAGAAAGCCAGGGCCCTGCACCTTCAACACAGCTTCCAGGACAGTGCAGGGTCCACAGTCAGGCCCAGGCTCCCCCATGCCCCCCACCTGTAGCCATCGCCCTGGCCATAGTTCTGCCTTCCCTTGCTGTCACCCCGCGCTGGTTCCCGCCGCCTGGCCTCGGCCCGTGGCCTCCCCATGTGCAGCTGAGCGGCCTGGCTCTGGCTCCCCTGACTTGACATGCATCACCCCACCGGCCTCCTGCACCCCCGGAAGAGGGCAGGAGCCACAGCCACTGTGCTCAGCATCCGGGAGGAGATGGGGATGGAGGTTGGGCCTTATGCTTGGGCCGGGGTGCCGCCAGGCCTGGCTCAGGTGCAGTCCTACCCCGCTCTGCACCCAGGGTGCCGAGGGGTCGTATGGGGTACTACAGAGACGTTCTCCACTTAGTCCCAGGTCGCCTTGGAGACGGCTGGGCAAGGGCCCGTGTATGAGGAGCTGGAGGGCCACAGGGCCGGCTGCACGCTGGAGCCGGACGCTGGGCCTTGCTGGCCCCTCCAGCGTGCCTTCCTCAGGCTCCCAGGGTCCCTGTCCTGGTCTCTCCCTGCTGGCCTATGGGATCCAAAGAGCCTGGGAGGGGAGCCCTGGGCCTGCTGGCCTCTGGCTGCCTCGGCCACCAGGGCTTGCTGCAGGAAGAAGGTCTACGGGACCATAGCCCACAGCCTGTCCACCGAGAGCCTCTCCTTTCTCGTCTCCTCTGGGGACCTCCCCCTCCTTCCTCCTCATCTCCCCCAGCCCCTCACCTTAAGCTGAAGGCGGATGCCCTTTGAGGCTTAGAGCTCCTGTCCCACTTTACTGCCGAGGTCACTGAGGCCAGGGAGGATTGTAAGGGGCGGCTGGAAGCTGTGGCCATCCAGGTCACGGCACGTCCTTGAGTTGTGCAGTGAGTAACCTGTACCGCCGTGCTCAGCAGCCCTCAGTCTCTCCTGAGTCCTTAAGCTTCCCACCCTCTGGCTCGATGGGAAGGTACTGAGGCTGTGCTGGGCCGGGCAGGCCAGGCCTGGGGAAGGTGGCGGGGCAGGCGCTGGGGCTCAGGCAGCCCCACTGCCCCCGGCAGCACGCTCGGATGCTTCTGCCCCATTCAGGGCGAACACTCAGCGCTCCACACCATGGTCCCTCCTCCCTGGCTGTCCCGACCCCACCTTGGCCCTATCCCGCTTCCTTCCCTCGGGGTCCCAGGCCCAGGAGCTGGACGAGAAGGGGCTGCTGGGACTGAGCAGGAAGAATGCCCCTGCAAATCCCAGCCTGGGCAGCAGCTGCCCCCACGCTGCCCTGGAGGCCCCGCCACCCATCTCCCATCGACCCCAGGACCAGATGAGCTCCTGAGGGTTGGAGGCGGCTCTCTGGGCCAGCAGCCTTGGCTTTGCTCCGCCCCTTCCTGTGGATCTCACGCAGGATCGTCAGCACCCACGCCTTGCCACCCTCTCCTCTCTGCCAAGACCTGAGTTTGAGAAGACGGGCCCTCTCGTGGTCAGAGCTGAACAGGAGTTCAGCCTGCGCAGCACAGCAGTGTTTGATGAATGAATACGCAAACTCATCCTTCCCTACTTCCTCCCAATCGCCCCAGAGCCCTAACCCAGCCCTGGAACAGGAAGCCTGGTTCTGACGGGCTCACGCTCCCCGCTCCTGTGTGCGTTTCCAGTACGTATATGACCGCGCGCTTCAGGAGCCAACAAGGGCCCAAACAGCCTGCGCAGGACAGCTTTCTGTGATCTCAGGAGGGTGCCCGTGGCCCTCTCCAAGGCCACCAAGGTGGTCAGCGTCCTGTGGGCCCTTCCTGGCTGAGACCCCACGTGCAACATGCACCCTTCCGCTGCCTCTGGTCTGAACCCCTCTGTCTGGCACGGGGCTGCCCTCTCCCTGCCAATTCGGACTCAGAAAGGCGCGCTCATCCAGCGAGAAAGCCTTCCTCCCTCTTCCTCGCACTTGGGATATTGTCCGCGGAAGGGTATCTGGGTTTCCATGCCATGGTGACCTTCGCCAGAGGTCGCTGTGGGTAGGGGGCCTCCCTGCAGTTGGGTCAGGGTGTGCAATTTTTTTTTTTTTTTTTTTTTTGTGGTACTGGGGGTTGAACCCAGGGCCTCGCGCCTGCATGCTCTGCAAGTGCTGGACCACTGAGCTGCACCCCCAGCCCATTTTTTTTTTTTTTTTTTTTACTTTTTTGAGACAGGGTGTCACTAAGTTACACAGACTGCCTGTGGTCTTGAACTTGCCATCCTCCTGCTTCCGCCTCCTGAGCCGCTGGGATTACAGGCGTGAGCCACTGTGCCTGGCGTGGTGTACATTTATAACACAGAGAAATCTGGCCCAGTTGGTCTCAGTGGAGGCTGTGACCATGGCAACAGCTTATGGATGTCCCTGTGTCCCCCACTGCTCCTCCATGTGTAACCAAAGCCACTGCCAATCGGACAAACAGATGTGTCACCAGAGCAGCTCTGATTCACATTTCCCTCGCCAAGAGTTAGTGGGCATCATCTTCCACATTTGTGAACCAGTGTTTCTCTCCTGTGACTACTCTGTTCACATCCTTGGCTCTTTCATCCTCCCCACTTGACTGTTAAAGTGTTATTGACTTTTGGAACTCTTTATATATGAAAGATAACAGTCCTTTGTGATACAGTTTGCAAATATTTTCCTAAACAGTAGACTTTGACGGTTTGCTTAAAATATTTTTGCTAGGCAGAATTTTTATTTTATGTAGTTGAGTTTATTCAAAAATATTTTACGTATTGGATCTTTGTACTTCTTGTTGGACATAGGAAGGTCCCACCTCAAGTTTATAGAGAAATTTCTTCTCTTCTTGTCCCCAGCCCTTGTGGTCTGATTTTTCACATTGGAATCTCAGGTCCATCCCGAATTTATTTTGGTATGAGAAGTGAGATATAGACCTACTCTGTTCCTTCCACATGGCTCTCTGGTCTCCCAGGTGTGGACGGGTTCTTGGATGATCCATCTTTCTTCCTGGCTTCGAAGTCTGTCCTCATCCCAGGCTAAGTCCCTGGGGGACCTGAGTCTACTTCTGGACTCTCCCACTCCCAATCCACTTGCTGACTGTTGGTACCAATCTCTCTGTTTTCATTATTGTACCTTCCTGTTGTTATTAGGTGCCTTCAAACCATCAGTTCTGACTCATAGCGACCCTATGAACAACAGAATGAAACACTACCCTGCTGTGTTTCTTCTCATTTTAAGTTGTGCCACATCAGCAAGTGGACGTCCCAGGGGCTTTACTACTTTGCCATCACTAAGGTTGACTCTGCTTTGAGGAAGCAACTCTTCCCCAGTCATTTCTTAATGCCTTCCAGCCTGGGGGGCTGATTTTCCAACACTATAGTTGACAGTATTTCTCTGCCATTCATAGGGTTTTCAATGACTAATTGTTTTGGGAGTGGGTTGCTGGGTCCTTCCGCCTAGTCTGTCTTAGTCTGGAAGCTCAGCTGAAACCTATCCACCATGGGTAGCCTTACTGGTATTTGAAATACTGGTGGCATGGCTTTCAGCTTCACAGCAACATGTAAGCCCCCAGAGTATGACAGGCTGACAGACATGTGTGGGTACCTTCCTGTTGTCGTTGTTAGGTGCGGTCGAGTTGAGTCCGACTCATAGCAACCTTCATAGGGTTTTCAATGGCTGACTATTTCGGGATTGCCTTGGGAGTGGATTGCCACATCCTTCTCCCATTTTGCGGTGCTGGGAATCGAATTCAGGACCTCAGAGACTGCAGAGCAGCACTCTACTAACTGAGCTAAATCCCAGCCCCAGGTACCTTCCTAGCATTTCTTTCTTTTTTTTTTTTTTTCCGGTACTGGGGGTTGAACCCAGGTCCTTGCGCCTGCATGCTCTGCAAGTGCTGGACCACTGAGCTGCACCTCAGCCCATTTTTTTTTTACTTTTTGAGACAGGGTCTCGCTAAATTACGCAGACTGCCTCTGGTCTCGAATTTGCAATCCTCCCGCCTCCACCTCCCGAGCCGCTGGTTAGCATTTCTTAATATCTGAAAGGCCTGGTCTCTCCCTCACTTTGGCAGAGACTGGAGAAGCCACCCCAATATCCATGATCGTCTCTCTTCCTCCTTTGTAATTTAACTTATTTGAGGCAGCAATGCGACAAAGCCATGCCATTTTCTGTCCTCCATTGTAGAGATGTGACCAGGGGACATTCTGACGAGTAAGAGGGAAGTGGAAGGGTAGACACAGGGCTTCCAGAGACTTCCTTGAGAAGGAGGCATGAGTACTCCTATTTCTCCCAGCTGCTGTAATGCAAGGGTAATGACTGGAACCCCAGCAGCCATCTTGGGCCACTGGACAAATTGCACTGAAAATGTTCAACAGGAAAGTTGGGCAGATGGGTGGAAGTTCCCAGAGTCCTGAGCACCACAGCCGCGAGCTGCCTGCCCCAGTGAGGGATTCTCTTACAGGAGAGGGAAATAAACAGCCACCTGTTCAAGCTTCAGAAATCAGGTCCCTGTATTATGCAACCAAACCTAAACCTAATCCTTGTGGAAACATAGCAGGTCTCTCTGCCAGAACTTCCTTGGCTGGCTTCACTTGTTTATAGTTTTCTGCATGATCCTTAGTTTCTTTCTTTCTTTTCTTTCTTTTTTTTTTTTTTTTTTTTTTTGTGGTACTGGGGGTTGAACCCAGGGCCTCGCGCTTGCCTGCATGCTCTGCAAGTGCTGGACCACTGAGTTTCACCCCCAGCCCATTTTTTACTTTTTGAGACAGGGTCTCGCTAAGTTACGAGGACCGCCTCTGGTCTTGAACTTGCGATCCTCCTGCCTCCACCTCCCGGGCCGCTGGGATTATAGGCGTGCGCCACCACGCCCGGCTGATCCTTAGTTTCTAAAAGTGAGATGTCATTACATTTGCAGTTTTGTTGAGGAGAATTGACATCTTCATGATACTGAGTCATTATTTTAAAAATTATGTGGTGGCGCATGCCTATTACCCCAGTACTTGGGAGACTGAGGCAAGAGGATCACGAGTTTGAGGCCAGCCTGGGGGACATAGCGAGACCCTGTTGTGGTTTTAACGTAAAGCATCTCCCCCCAGGCTCCTGTTCCAACACTCGGTCCCTAGTTGGCAGACCTGTTTTGGAGGGTGAGACCCAGCTGGGGGAGGTAGGTCCCTGAGGGTGGCCTCCAAAGTTTATCCCTGGCCCCCAGTTCCAGCCTCACTCTCGGCTTCCAGGTCCACTGGGATGCGAGCGCTGTCCTCGCCATAAGCCCAGCCGCCACGCACTCTCCTGAAGCAGATGGGGCCCAGTGACTATGAACTGAGACCCTGAAACCGTGGGCCAAAAGAAAGCTCACCTCCCTTCATCTGCCTCGGTCAGGCTTCAGGCACAGCGACCCAAAAGTGACCAATACAAACCCTGTCTCAAAAATAAAAATAACAGCTACACCTTTCCATCTGCTCACTGGGGGTTTGTGTCCCCCAGTGACATTTGACAGCTTTCTTAATAGGGATCTGATGTATTTCTTGTAAAGCTGATTATGTTTTTGTTGCTGTCATGTTGTTGTTAGGTGCCATTGAGTTGGTATCCGATTCATAGTGACCCTACATACAACAGGCGAAACACTATTGTCAGTGCTTCTCTGCTGTTCATAGGGTTTTCAATGGCAGATTGATTTTTGGGAGGGGGTTGCGGGGTCCTTCTCCCAGGCCTACAGCACCTGGTGTTCCCAGGTGGTCTCCCATCCAAGTACTAACCAGGCCCAACCCTGCTTAGCTTCTGAGATCCGACAGCATCGGATGCCACAGGGCTACGGCTGCAGGCTGCAGTCGTGTAGAGGGTCTTTTCCTCATCTATCGCCTAATGGATACATGTATATTTGTTGTTGTATACATGTATACAGGAAGTATTAATTTTGGTCTTAGACACCTTATATAATTCTCTTCTTGCTTGAAACCTTTTAGCTTTTCAGGTATTAAATCAAACCATGTACAAATGATAAATTTATCTCTTATTTTCCAAGTATTTATAATTATTTCTGTCTCCTTCCTTCCTTCCTTCCTTTCTTTCTTTCTTTCTTTCCTTCTTTCTTTCCTTCTTCCCCCCCTCTTCCTCTCTTCCTTCCTTCCTTTCTTCCTTTCTTCTTTTCTTTTCTTTCTTTCTTTCTTTTCTTTCTTTCTTTTTCTTTTTTGCAGTTTAAGAATTGGAACCCAGGGCCTTGTGTGTATACTAGGTAAGGGCTCTGTCACTGAGACACACCCCAGCCCTTGTAAAAAAAATTTTTTTTATCTTGAGACGGATCTTATTAAGTTGCACAGGATGCCTCTGGCCTTGAATTGTGATCTTCCTGCCTCAACCTCCCTAGTAGCTGGGATCACAGGCATGTGCTATGGCACGCAACTTCTTTTTCATGTCTCATTGCATTGGCTGATACCTCAAGAGTGAATTTTCACATTCAGGAAGATGTTGGCTTGGGGATAAGACATATATGTTATCAACTAAAGGAAGTATTTAACCATATTTTCTTATTTTTTTCAAGTCAAGATTTTTGTTGCGTTGTATCAAATGCCTTCTGGGGATTAATGAGGATGTATATTTTATTTTTTCTTTCAAACTGCTCAATGGTGAAATAGAATCATATAACTCAGAATGTAAGAAGTGGCGGTGCGCACCTGTAATCCCAGCATTCAGGAGGCAGATGTAGGACATCACTGGAGCCCAGGAATTTGAGACCAGCCTGGGTAACAGGGGGACATCATCTCAAAAATATTTTTTTAATCTGAAAAATAGGTAAATAAATATCTTAACTTACAAATATCAAGCTGGTGCCACGGCGCGCACCTCTCAGTGCGGTGACTTGGGAGACGGAGGCAGGATGATTGCGAGTTTGAAGCCAAGGGCAGCCTGAGCAGCTGAGTGACACCTGCCTCAAAATGAAAATTAAAAATGGGGTGGAGGGCCGGACACGGTGGCTCACGCCTGTCATCCCAGCGGCTCAGGAGGTGGAGGCGGGAGGATCACAAGTTCGAGACCAGAGGCAGTCTATGTAACTTAGTGAGACCCTGTCTCAAAACGTGAAAAAAAAAAGGGCTGGGGGTGAAGCTCAGTAGTCCAGCACTTGCAGAGCATGCAGGCGGGAAGCCCAGGGTTCAACCCCCAGTACCAGCAAAAAAAAAAAAAAAAGTGGGGCAGAGGGTGCAGCTCGGTGGCAGAGCACTTGCCCAGCACATGCAAGGCCCTGGATTCAACCCCCACCCCATACTGCCTACCCACAAAATTAAAAGAAAGTAAACAGGGGGTACATGCAGAAGAGATCATCTGGGGGGCTTAGTAAAAGGGCAACTTGGAGAGATGCAGGTAGGAAACCATGAGGGAGGGGAGAGGAAGCCAGGCCAGCAGCATGAAGGTTGGGGGGCTGCAGGCAGCCCCTCCCCATGCTGTGGGGGAGGAGCACAGCACTGCCTGGCAGGGGTTGGCCTGATGTCGGAGGCGCAGCCGCCCCAGGAGGGTGGAGGACCTGGCGCTGGGTGCCAACGAGCTCGCCTCCCTGGCCTCGAGGGGCAGAAGTTACTGTGATTTGTCTTCCTGTCTGGGAGTTCTGTTGGGTTTTTGAGATCTCAAGAGAAAGCTGCTCACTAGGGTCCCCAAATAAAACAGGAAGAGATATCCATCCCAACAGATGCACAGTCACAAAACAGAAACACAACAATCATGAAAATTCAAGGCAATATGTGTCCTCCCAAAAGCCATAATTTTTTTTTTTTTTTTTTTTTTGGGTGATACTAGAGGTTGAGCCCAGGGCCTCGAGCCTGCATGCTCTGCAAGTGCTGGACCACTGAGCTGCACCCTCAGCCCATTTTTTTTTTTTTTTTTTTTTTTACTTTTTGAGACAGGGTCTCGCTAAGTTACGCAGGCTGCCTCTGGTCTTGAGCTTGCAATCCTCCTGCCTCTGCCTCCCAAACTGCTGGGATTACAGGCGCGCACCACTGCACCGGGCAAAAGCCATAATTCTTTAACTACTGAATCCAAAGATACTGATATGGTTGAAATATCAGACAAAGAATTAAAAGGTCTAGTTGTAAAAAAGATCAATGGCTTCGAAGAGGACATAAACAAGCGGATAAATGAACTAAGGAAATCAATACAGCACCTAAGTCAGGAAATCACCAATGTAGAAGACAGAGTCAGCAAAATGGATGAAAAATTCAGCAAGGAAATTAAGATGAAAAAAAACTCAGAAATGTTGAGAATGAAGAACTCAGTAAATCAAATAAGAAACACGGAGGAGAACATCACCAGTAGACTGGATCAAGCAGAAGGCAGAATATCAGAGATGGAAGACCAAGTTGAGGAAATACTACACTCAGATATTAACAAAGAAAAAACAAATAAAAGAACATGACTACAACTTCCAGGAACTCTTGGGCATGATCAAGAGACCAAATCCAAGAAGCCATGGGCAGCTGAGATAAAAACTAATGGCATTGGAAACCTATTCAATAAATTATAGCAGAAAATTCCTCAGATCTGGGGGAAAATATAGGCATCCAACCACAAGACACATTTAGAACAACAAATAGACATGGCCAAGAAAGATCCTCATCACGACACATTATAATAAAAAGACCAAAGCTAGAGAACAAACAAACAATATTAAACAACACAACAGAAAACACCAACTCACTTACAGAGACAAACCCATAAGAAGAACCTCAGATCTCTCAGCACATACCCTAAAATCCAGGAAAGTGTGGAATGATATATTTCAAGCCCTTAAAGTATGTAATTGTCAACAAACATTATTATATCCAGTTAAGTTATCATTTAAAAATTGGTGGAGAAATAAAAACCTTCCAAGACAAGCACACACTAAAGCAATTCATGATCACCAAGCCAGCATTGCAGAAGATAGTTAAAGGAATCCTATGCACACAGGAGGAAGAAAGACAGTCTCGATCACAAGAATACAAGAAAGAATAAACTTCATGAGAAAAGCAGAGGAACTAAAGAGAACTAGAAAAGAATCAGTCATGTCTAACTAAAAACAAAAACAAAAACAAAAAAAAACCCAGCAAATGCTGAATATGAATAAGGTAGAAAGAAAAGAATGAATAGCATGAGAACCAATCAGGAAAACACCCAACACAATTATAAGAATCAGCAAACCCTTCTCAGTATAACCCTAAATATGTTGTTGTTGTTGTTAGGTGCCGTCGAGTCGGTATCCGACGCATAGCGACCCTCTGTACAACAGGGGAAACACTATTGTCATTGCTTCTCTGCTGTTCATAGGGTTTTCAATGGCAGAACCCTAAATATAAGTGGTCTTAATTCTCCAATTAAAAGGCATAGACTAGTAGATTGGATTTTAAACTGAGATCTAACAATTTATCTGCAAGAAACACATCTCACTGGCAAAGATCCTCATAGACAATAGACTGAAAGAGAAAAGATGGAAATTGATATAAAAAAGCAAACAAGAGCCAAAAAAAAAAAAAAAAAAAAATTGGAGGCAGAGCAATCCTTATATCAGACAGAGTAGACCTCAAGCTAAAACTAGTCAGAAGTGATAAAGAAGGTCACTACATATTAATAAGGGAACAATTGATCAAGAAGATGTAACACGGCTGGACACCATGGTGCATGCCTGTCATGTCAGCGACTCGGGAGGTGGACGCAGGAGGATCACAAGCTTGAGGCCAGAGGTAGCCTGCGTAACTTAGAGGAACCCAATCTCAACATAAAAAAACAAAAAAGGGGCTGAAGATGCAGCTCAGTGTTAGCACGCTTCCATACCATGTGTGAGGTCCTGGGTTCAATCCCCAGCACCACCAAAAAAGGATAAAAGAAAAAAGGAAGAATTCCAAGAATTCCCCAAATGGGGGAGGGGACATGGGCAGGAGGGTGTTTTAAGGTGGCAGGTGAAAACCGGCCTCCTCTTATGGTTCCTGCAGAAGCAGGTGGGGGAATGATGCCCAGTGGAGGAGCCCCCCATCATCATCTCAGTCATAATGATTACCCTGCTGCTTCTCAGGTACCAAGTGCCCAGCCAGCACCCTGCCTTGCTGTAAGTGTCTCTGCAGGGCAGGAGCTGGCTCAGGACTTTCGCCCCACCTTGCCCACTGCCCTTGTTTCTGCTGAGGGGATCCTAGCAGCCCAGGCACCCTCACCTCCCTGGAGGAGGGGCAGCGTGGCCCCTGAGACCTTTCCACAGTGATGAAATGAAGCTCCTGGACCACTTGGCAGGTGTCACTGACCCTGGCTGAGGCCCTCTGCCGGGAGCGTAGTTTGTTCCCACTATCCTTCTTTCTGGAGTCTGTCCTGCTTGGCACTGCCCACCGGGGAGACCTAGGTTGGGTCCCAACGCAGGGTCTATGCTCCCCGCAATGGGGGAACCCTGCAAGCCACACCTTTCTGGCCTTGCCTGCCGGTGCCCAACCAAGTCTACCCGCACCTATATATATCTGCCCGTGTCTACCTGTGTACCACCGTATCTGCCTGTGTACATGTGTGTCTGCCTGTGTCCACCTGTGTCTGCCCGTGTCTACCTGTGTCTACCCGTGTCCACCTGAGTCCACCTGTGTCTATCTGTGTCTGCCCATACCCACCTGTCTGCCCGTGTCCACCTGTGTCTGCCTGTGTCTACCTGTGTCTGCCGGTGCCCACCTGTGTCTGCCCATGCCCACCTGTGTCTGCCTGTGTCTACCTGTGTCTGCCCGTGTCCACCCGTGTCTGCCCGTGCCCACCTGTGTCTGCCGGTGCCCACCTGTGTCTGCCCATGCCCACCTGTGTCTGCCTGTGTCTACCTGTGTCTGCCCATGCCCACCTGTGTCTGCCCGTGTCTACCTGTGTCTGCCCGAGTCCACCCGTGTCTGCCTGTGCCCACCTGTCTGTCAAGCTCACCAGTCTCTGCAGTCCTGCCTGCGGCCTTATCTGAGGGGCCTGCTACCTCCCTCAAGAGCCCATTCTGGACTGGCAGAGGGCGGTGGCACCCACTCGTGCCCCTCCCCAACTGCCTCCCTCAGCTCAGGGGGCCATCCTGGCTGGCCCGCCCGATCCCGCCCAGATCTGTGGTGTCCCATCTCACTGTGGCCTGAGATAAGGGCCCAGCTCAAAGCTGCTTTGTTCAGCCAACAAAAGGACATTTCTGCAGCGCCCTGGGAGCCAGGCCATGGGCTGGCCCACGCTTGGGAGGCCCTGGCCCGGTGCAGGCACCAGCTTGGGAAACCTTAGCCTGGCCCTGGCTGGGCCCTGGGGGCTGGGGACACACCTGTCCCAGGCTTCCCAGGCCCTTGGGCCACAGGAGGTGTCTCCTTTCTGCACCCTGGCTTGGCCCTGTCCGCAGCTGCTGCCCGCTGCTCAGGTCCCGGCTTTGGGGCCCAGGGCCTCGCATGTCCGCAGCGAGGAGGCAGCCACGGGAGGGTAGCAGGTACGTGCCCTAGCAGGATGCCAAGCGCAGCCTGCAGCTGCCAGGCAGGGGCTCCCCCTGCCTGGAGCACAAGCTTTTGGCACCCGTCCTGCCTCCTGGCCTTTGCCCGAGCTGTCTGCCTATTGGGAGTACTCTGAGAACTGGAGGGGGGCTGGGGAGGGGACCTCACAGGGAGGCCTTGCAGGCTGAGGGTCTATGGCATTTATAGTGTGTTGAATTGTGGCCCCCCCCCAAGACACGTGTCTGCCTGGAACCTCAGGACGGGACCTTGCTTGGTGAAAGGTCTTCTGATGTGACAGGTTATAGGCCTTGAGATAAGATTGTCCCGAGTTAAAGTGGCCTCGATCCAATGATCGGTCCATTTGGGGCAGAGGGGAGACAGAAACGGGGAGCCGAGGCGCAGACAGGCAGGGGCGGTGCCAGCAGGGTCCCGGCCCTTCAGAGGGCGCAGCCTCCAGACCCGGGGTTGGGAGGAAGATGAGCTGCTGTTGCCTTAAGCCCCCAACCTGTGGGGCTTCCTTAGCACCACGCTCGGCCTGGTCCTCACAATCCCAAGGGTATGTGACAGCACGGGGCGAGGACCCAGGCAAGTGTCCTTCCCCCCACGCTGGTCCCCCAAGGCCCGCAGCTGGAGCCTCCACTCCGGTAGACCCATGGCCCTCAGCTGCAGTAGGACCTCAGCCTCTGCCCGCTGCCCTGTGGCCTCTGGCCAGTGACCTGGCCTGGCAGGGTGGTGCGGGGGTGGTGGGGGCCCCTGCAGCCTGCTCCCCTCCCCCACTTCCTCCCTCCTCCCAGGCTGCCCTCTCACAATGAGCTGCTCCCAGGGGTCTCCCTCAGCTCACCCTTGTCCTGGGCTGTCCGGAGCCAGCCTTCCTTCCACCTCACCGCTGCTTCCCACAAGCCTGGGAGCCTCAGGTCCCGAGGCCCTGGACAAGAACTACGCCACCCCCACCCCTGCCCAGGGCTCACAGCTGAGGCTGGGACAAGGCCGTCAGAGCCACAGAGACACAAGCCTTCCCTTGCTCACTTGCGGACGCTGAGGTCCGGGGGGCCCCAGGCTGGCCCTACATGGAGGCGCACCACTGGCCTCCTTTTCGCCTCCTGCCTGGCCTCTGCTCAGCCCTGCCCAGTGCTGCGTCTTTACGCAGGCTCAGCCTCCCTAGCCGGCGGGCCCACTGCGCCCCACTGCTACTCACGGGCTGCGGGAGGCCCGTGGAGGAGGCTCGGCCCCCCACACCCAGCCTGGCCCCTGGTCAGCACGAGGGCTCCTGGGCAGCTGAGTCTCCAGGAACCACCCCCTGCCAGAGCTCCCTGGCCTCTGGAGACTCCCGGGCAGGGCCCCAGTGACCTCCGCACCTCCTGCACACATACGTACGTCCACACACGTGCACACCCTGGTGCAGACACGTGGGCACCTATGCGGGCTCGTACCCATTGGTGCATCCTGGAGCACTGCGTGTCCAGATGCAGACTCACTCGGGCACGCGCAGGCGCCATGTCCCTCACAGCACACGCGAGTGGGGCACACGGGCACACGTGCTTACTGTGGACATACGTGT
>VMDO01000433.1:43431-307938 GCA_007922755.1 Pedetes capensis | reverse complement strand
GGGAGGGGAGGGAGGAGGAGGAGGAGGCAGAAAAGGAGAGAGAAAGGAGGAGGAGGAGGAGGAAAAGGAGGAGAGAAGAATGAACTAAATTAGCATGTCATGTAAGCATTGATACAGTATCTTCCCACCTATGGACATTTTAATATGCATTTCTAAAACATACTGAAACTATATCCATCATATCACTTAAAAATTAACAGCAATTTCTTCCTTTTAAATATACAGTGTGTTCCAAATGTCAGGTATCTCATCAATTTATTTATCTATTTATTGGTAATGGAGATTAAACCAAGGGCCTCTTGCATACTAAGCACATGCTCTACCACTGAGCTATATCTCAGCCATAGTTTTTTTAGGAATTGAAAAAGAAATAGCCCACAATATAATGGATTTCATTATGGCATTTTTATGCAATTATATCATGTCTTTTGCTCTTACCCCTTATTCCCTGCCTTGTTGCTCCCTCCTCCCGGTTCCTCCCCACAAAGAGCCCCCCTTTTATTTTCAAGTCTCAAACATATGTTTTGTTTTCAAATCTAGATTCTGCATGTGAAAGAGAACATGAGATATTTGTCTGAGTCTGGCTCACTTTGCTTCATATGATGATCTCCAGAGAAGACGTAATTTTGTTCTTCTTTATGTCAGCCTTATTTTTATAAGATAAAAATAACTCAAGATCAAAATAATATCCACATATTGCAATTGGTTAATATCTCTCTTAGTTGCTTTTAATCCTCCATCTTTTTTTTTCATAGCTTTGAAATTTATGTCTGATGAAACAAGATTGTTTGTCTTATGGATTCTCAGTCTTGATTTTATTATTTCATCACTGTAATGTCTTTTAGCACATTTAATTGTCCCCTGTATTTTCTGTATACTGATTGTTGGGTCAATTTGATTAGATTTAGATTGATATTTTTATTTTTAATTATTCTTCCCCCCATCCTCTTCTTCTTCTCCTCCTTCTCCTCCTCTTTCTCCTCCTCCTCCTCCTCTTCCTCTTCTTCTTCTTCTTTATTTTTTATTTTTTTTAATTTTTTCTGGTACTGGGGGTTGAATCCAGGGCCTTGAGCTTGCATGCTTTGCAAGTGCTGGACCACTGAGCTGCTTTCCCAGCTCATTTTTTTTACTTGTTTGAGACAGGGTCTTGCAAAGTTATGCAGACTACCACTGGTCTTGAACTTGCCATCCTCCTGCCCCTGCCTCATCCTGGGATTACAGGCGTGTGCCACCGTGCCCAGCTCCTCCTCCTCCTCCTCTTCTTCTTCTTCTTCATTATTATTATTATTATTATTATTATTATTATTATTATTATTACAGTCAGGGTTTCACTAGTTAGCTCAATCTGACATAGAACTCACTATGTAGCCCAGGCTGGCTCCAAACTCACCATCCTCCTGCCTCAGCCTCCAGAGTGGTGGGATTACATCTAGCTCTTGAATTCAACTTATTCATTTGTTGTGTTCTATCATTTCTTTTTTCTCTGTTTTGGTGTGTGACATTTATATTTGATTTTTTATTTAGAGAAATCACATATGATAACATTCTTCCTTTTATCATGTACGATTCAATGGTTTTATATGTATTTACAAGATTGCACAATTACTATCACCCTCTAATTTCTGAATATTTCCTTAACCCAGCCAAACCCCCCTAGTAGTAATCATGAGTAGTTACTTTCCATTGCTCCCTGCTCCCAGCCTTGAGTAACTATAATCTGTTTTCTGTCTCTATGGATTTCCTGTTCTGAACATTTACTATAAATGGAGTCATACATGTGGCCTTCTGTGTCTGGCTTCTCTGAGCATAATTATTCAAGGTTCATACATGTTCTAGCATATATCAGTACTTTATTCCTTTTTATGATTATATAATATCCCATTGTAGGGTGGGCTGGGATTTAGCTCAGTGGGTAGAGCGCTGCGCTGCAGTCTCTGAGGCCCTGAGTTCAATTCCCAGCACCACAAAAATGGGAGAAGCGCCTGGCAATCCACTCCCAAGGCAATCCTGAAGCACTCAGCCATTGAAAACCCTATGAGGGTCACTATGAGTTGGATACCGACTGGACGGCACCTAACAACAACAACAAGTCACACCAGGGCCTAGTACCAGCCAAAAAGGGACCAAACGCACAGTCTAGAATGTACAGAAATTATTCAAACTAGCTAACCTTCAACTGCTTGCGCTGCCTTGCTTTTGGGAGAAGGGCCTGGCAATCCACTCCCAAAACAATCCCGAAACAGTCAGCCATTGAAAACGCTATGAGGGTCGCTATGAGTCGGATTCTGACTCTACGGCACCTAACAACAACAACAACATTGTAGGGCTATACCACATTTTGTTTATCGGTTCATCAGCAAGCATTTGGATCATTTCCATTTTGAGGATGTTATAAATAATGCTGCTTTGGACATTTGTGTCTCTATAATGTTTTTGTGTGTTTGGGGCTGGGATTTAGTTCAGTTGGTAGAGCACTGCTCTGCAGTTTTTGAGGTCCCAGGTTTGATCCCCAGCACTGCAAAAATGGGAGGACATGGCAATCCACTTCCAAAGCAATCCCAAAACAGCCATTGAAAACTCTATGAGGGTCGCTATGAGTCAGGGACAACTCCATGGCACCTAACAATAACAGTGTTTTTGTGTAGATGTATATTTTCATTTCTCTTAGAAGAAGGCATAGGATCCAGGACTGAATTTCTGGGTTATAGGGTAGTTCTATATTTAACCTTTTAAGTTCTGCCAGGCTTGAACTTTTTCATAATAAAAAAAAAAGATTTTCTGTTTTTGATTTTTGGTCTGCTAGATAAAGAGGATGGGCTTGAAGGGATGAGCAAGAGTTAGCATGCCTGGAATAACAGTGAGTCTTGCTTCAGCCATGAAAGAAGAGGGATTTGGTGCCCCCAGCAGGAATAGATTTGGAGAGCCAGCTCCAGGGAGTGCTGGCAGAGGGTCTTAGGCCTGCCTACCCTCCTCCACCCCCCTCACCCCCCCCACCCCCCACAGTCAAAGCCAGGCGGAAGAGCTGCAGCCTCAGAACCACAGGGGCTGGGCATGAGGCAGAGAGAAGCAGTGATTCTATGGAGCGAGAAGTTGCTGCTTCCTGAAAAGTCAGACCACAGGGCCTGGAGAAACCACACTGGGGCTGGCGAGGCCACAGGGGTGCCTGCGTGTGGCCGGCCTCTGCCATTGTCCTTGGGCTGCCCCGTAAGCACCAACAGGTTGTGATTGGTCCAAATCTCCTCATCCTTCTCTGTCCCTCTGCGCGGACCCCAGGGCCTGGAAACCTGAAATTACCTCTTGCTTCAAGACTCCCGGCCCATGCCACCACGTTATGTTCTGTCCTTTGGCTCTGGCTTTGCATTTCCTCCCTTCATCCCCCTTCTTCCTCCTGTTGGACAGCGCTGAGGTGGCCATGGCCATAGCTGCATCTTTAAATGCTGGACTCCTTGTCTTCTGCCCGGACATTTACTTGATTATCACTCCAACTGTCGCCAAGGACATTTATAACAAGCATGGTCAAGCTACACTCATCTGTTTTGGGAAACAAGATCACACTGTAGAAACAGGCTGTGCTGTGCCCTCTTGGAATTGCAATGTCTGATTCTTCCTGCAGAGCTTGCAGCACCTAGTGCTACTTCTCTGCTTCTAGACTTTCATCCAAGCCAAGCATGGCAATGCACACTTGCAAACTCAGCTACTCAGGAGGCTGAGGCAGGAGGATTGCAAATTCTAGGCCAGACCGTGAGACTTAGCGAGACCCTGTCTCAAAATAAAATACCTTCAAACATGAATAAAAAACATAAACAGGCCTGGTGATGCAGCTCAGCAGGGAGCCCTGGCTTAGCATGCCCCAGGCCCTGAAGTGTGGGGGAGAAAGGTCTCATTTGGTTACATGGTGGACCCCCTGATAAAACAAAAATTTTAAATAAAAAGGGTGAACAAAGTGAAAATCACCCACTGCCTTTGGAGTCCCCTAAGTAAGAGAGGCAAAGCTAGTGCATCACCAGAGAGGACGCTACTAGGGAATGGGGAGTGAGGTAAGAAGGGACGTGAGGTGGGCTGTCCCCAGAGTAGCCCCTGCTTCTCACAGCCCCTGAGCTGGTGGCTTTGTCTTATGTCTGGGGTGGGGGGCTGTGGGAAATCAGTGCACCTCGGAATGCTGTTAGCGAAGAGGGGATCCTGGGGGCGGGGGACGGGAGGGAGGTAAGCCATTTTCCTGCCAGCTCTTTCCCATCCTCATGAGCCCTTCCCATGGAGTGCACTCCTCCTCCTGAGGGGCCCCCTGCAGTGGGGTTGGTCCTGGGTGCTGAGGCCACAGGCATTGCCTGCCCTGCAGCCTTCTGGGAGGATAGAAATGTTTGGATAGGTGCCTATGGCAGTGGGCAGGACTTTAACTTTACAACCCTGGGAAGCTGGGGAGCAGTACCTGTGTTGGTCAGGTCCTGGCTCCTCTCTGGGCTCTGTGCTGGTCCTGGGGGAGCTAGTGGAATGAATGAGTCCTGATCCACCTTTCCCATATCCCAGCCACTAAAAGGATGACGTATTTAAAAGAAACCCTTCCTGTCTCCTTCCTACTCTCAGGGAACCACTCTTAACCACTCTGCTCTGGCGCCTGCTCATTGTTCATTGTTCCCTGGGAATGTGCTGTTTACCTATGCGGTTGTTGTCAGGTGCTGTCTGTTTACCTATACGTACATATATCTAAGCATACATTCACTTATTAATGAACTATCCTATCCATTTATTTGAATCATAGTCTTGCTACGTAGCCCTGGCTGGCCTTGAACTTGCAATCCTCCTACTTCAGCCTCCTAAGTACTGGGATTATGTTCAAGTGGTATGTGCCACCATAAGCAGCTACATTTATTTTTAAGATGGATTCAGGACATACATATTAGTATGGGATTTGCTTTATTCCTTTAATAATGCCCTGTAATCATCTCTCCATGGGTGTTGCACATGCCATGCAAGTGCTGTCCCACTGTGCCACCCTCCAGCCCGCTTACCTTTTCTTAAGAAACAAAAATAATGGCCGGGCACGGTGGTGCACACCTGTAATCCCAGTGGCTTGGGAGGCGGAGGCAGGAGGATCGCAAGTTCGAGAACAGAGGCAGTCTGCGTAATTTAGCGGGACCCTGTCTCAAAAACTAAAAAAATGGACTGAGGGTGCAGCTCAGCAGTCTTGCAGAGCATGCAGGTGCAAGGCCCTGGGTTCAACCCCCAAGTACCACAAAAAAAAAAAAAAAAAAGAAAAATAATGCCTGCCTCACTATAATGGTATAGTTTTCTGTATTATGGATTTACTATAAGTAACCCATCATTGCCTGTAGCCGTAGCCCTGTGGCATCTGATCCTGTTAGATCTGGGAAGCCAAGCAGGGTTGGGCCTGGTTAGTACTTGGATGGGAGACTGCCTGGGAACACCAGGTGCTGTAGACTTGGGAGATGGACCCAGCAACCTACTCCCAAAAATCAGTCTGCCATTGAAAACCCTATGAGCAGCACAGTTGTTGTTAGGTGCCACCGAGTCGGTATCCAACTCATAGCGACCCTCAAAGGGCTTTCAATGGCTGACTGTTTTGGGATTGCCTTGGGAGTGGATTGCCAGGCCCTTCTCCCATTTTTTGCAGTGCTGGGAATTGAACTTGGGACCTTAGAGACTGCAGCACAGCGCTCTACCAACTAAGGTAAATCCTAGCCCCCATGAGCAGCAGAGAAGCACTGACAATTGTGTTTCTCCTGTTGTGTGCAGGGTCGCTATGAGTTGGATACTGACTTGAGGGCACCTAACAACAACAATAGCAGCAACCTATCATTGCTTCCTTGATAGATGTTTAGGCTATTTTCTGGTTTGGGCTGCTTTTTTTTTTTTTTTTTTTTTTGCGGTGCTGGAGGTTGAACCCAGGTCGCCTCACGCCTGCATGCTTTTGCAAGTGCTGTACCAGTGAGCTGCACCCTCTGCCCATTCCTTTACTTTTTGAGACAGGGTCTCACTAAGTTATGCAGACTACCTCTGGTCTTGAACTTGCAATCCTCCTGCCTCGGCCTCCCTAGTTGCTAGGATTACAGGCATGGGCCATGAAGCTGGGCTGGTTGGGGCTATTTTAAACAATGTTGCTATGGAAATTAACACTTAATTTTTGTTTTTTTCAGCTTCACAAATAGTAGCCAAAACATGATACAGCCTCATCTGCTGGGCACTTCCTACCTGTAAATCAGGCAGAGAATGGAAGCCGGAAAGCAACAGCTCAGCAATGCTGAGAGAAAACCCCACATGGGCTGCAGGACGCTGCTGACTCAACCCTGCAGCCATGTGCCCTTCTAAAACACAGTTGTGACCATGTCATGTTGTGACAGATCCTTCCCATGCTTTCCATTGCTCTTTGGGAACTGGAGCTGGGAGGGATCTAGCCCTCCCTCCCTTTCCAGCCGAGTCATCTCTTCTTCTCTGCATTTCCACCCTATCAGCCCTTTCTCAGTTTTCTGACCTGCCAAGGTCAGAATCCTCATCCAGTGCCAAGAGGGATACACATGGTAAAGCCACTTTGGAAAACTAGGGTATCTACAAAATCTGAACACACACTTCCCTGGGGACTCAGACATTCCTCTCTTAATTTAAAACCCAACAAAAACATGGAAAGAATGTCCACAAACAGCTTTACTCAAAACCATCCAAAAGAGGAAACCAGCCGGATGTGTATGAGCAGTGCGGGATGAGCACATTCATATGCTGAGAGGCTGTGCTGCAGCGGAAACTCACAAACCATTCAGATGGGCTACAGGGTGGATGACTCTTGGAGGCTACTGTAGTGAGACATTAGCCACATATGAAGGAGCACCCATCGTATATATGTTTTTTTGTGTGTTTTTTTTTCCATTGCTAGAGATCAAAACCAGGGCTTTGCACATGGTAAACACCCACTGTACCACTGAGCCACACCTTCAGCCTTGTAGGAAATTTTTGAACAGAGAAAACTAAGCTAAAAGGTCAGAAAGCAGAGCAGGAAGGGGAAGCAGTGACTGCAGAAGGGCATGAGGAAACTTTCTAAGGGAGCGTTTATATCCTAATTGGAATTGTGACCCCACACGGATGGATTTGTTAAAACACACTTGTGAAAATGCACTAAGCTGTACATTTCAAATGGTGGCCTTTTGTTATGTTATGTGTAGCCCGATGAAACTGGTTTAAAACAAACAAATCAACCAAACTGGAAGTCGGGCACCACTGCGAGCACCTACAATCTCAGCAACTAGGGAGGCAGAGGCAGGAGGATCACAGCCTTGAGGCCAGAGGTAGCCTACACAACTAGTGAGCCCTGTCTCAAAATAAAAATCAAAAAAGAAAAAACAGGCTGGAGGTGCAGCCAGTGGTAGAGAACTTGCAAAGTACGCACAAGGCCCTAGGTTTAGCAGCCCAGTACCACAAAAGTAAAAATAAATAAACAAGTGGAGTGAGACAGTGTGTATTTTTTTTTTTTTTTTTTTGGCAGTACTAGGGGTTGAACCCAGGGCCTCGCGCCTGTATGCTTGGGAAGTGCTGGACCACTGAGCTGCGCCCCCAGTCCATTTTTTTTCTTTTTCTTTTTAAGACAGGGTCTCGCTAAATTACGCAGACTGCCTCTGGTCTTGAACTTGCGATCCTCCCGCCTCTGCCTCCTGAGCCGCTGGGATTACAGGCATGCACCACCACACCTGGCGCCAGTGTGTACCTTTTTATCCTCTTCTTTTACTTGCTATGGGTCTAAGATCATATGAACTGCTTATTCTCTTTTTACTGGTGAGTAATATTCCATTGTATGGCTATATCAGAATTAGTTTCTTCATTTCCACTTGTTGAACATTTGGGACATTGCCAGTTTTGCCTGGTTTCCCCATATACTGTGAACATTCATGTAGAAGACTCTCTATAGGGTTGTTTTTCCCTTTCTTTTGAAGTGCAATGTCTGAAATGCATAGTATGTGTATGTTTACCTTTTTAAGGAGGCCATCAAAATTGTTGTGCCATTTTCCAGGCCTCCAGGGCAGTGATGAAGTAGAACAAGCTGGACTTTTATTTTTTATTATTATTTTTTTTGAGGTGCTGAGGATGGTACCCAGGGCCATGTACATGCTACGCAAGCACTCTGCCTCTGAACTACTCACCAGTCCTTGATGTTTTGAGACAGGGTCTTGCTACATAGCCCAGGCTGGTCTCGAACTTGCAATCTTCTTGCCTCTGCCTCCTGAGTATTGGGATTACAGGTATGTGCCACCACACCCAGATGGACCTTCAGATTTTGAGCAATGTCCCCGGGTGATTCTGCTGCTCAAGTCAGAAATACTGGCCTAGAGCGTGATGATGGCCTTGGGGGCTTGCCATGCAGGGGTTGACATGTAAGTAGAGACCCGAGAAAAGCAAGGCAGTGAGTCATCCAGAAAGTTGGGGAAAGGCTAGGGGGTTCAGGCTGGCCTTGAATTTGTGATCCTCCTGTCTCAGCCTCCCCAGAGCTGGTATTTCAAGAGTGTGCCACCATGCCTAGTTAGCTTCATTCTTTTTTAGGACTGAATAGTACTCATCTGTATGTTTAGACCACATTCTGTATGTTTGCTTGCTAGCTTGTTTGTTTTTGGTTTTTATTTTTGGGGACAAAGTCTTGCTGTGCAGCCCAGGTTGGCCTGGAACTCACTATGTAGATCAGGCTGGCCTCAAGCTCATACTGATCCTCCTGCTTTCGTGTCCTGCATGCTAGGATCACAGGCACGCACCATATTCTGTTTATTGATGAACATTGAAAGTGTCATGCAAAGTGGACGAAGCCATACATGAAAGGCCACACACTGTATGATTCCGTTTATTTTTATTTTTGTTTTTATGATTCTGTTTAAATGAAATTTCCAGAATAGGCAAATCCCCAGAGACAGAGAGTAGATTAGTGGTTATCTTGGGTTGAGGTAGGTGTAGGAAAGAAATTGGGAGTAACTGCTAGTGCAGTTTCTGTTTGGAATGATGGAAATATTTGGAATGAGATCGAGGTGATGGTTGTGCACCTCTGTGGACACACTACAACCCCCCGAACTGCACACTTGCAATGCAAGAATTTTATGGCAAATGGCCGGGGAAGGATTCCCACCATCTGAGGTGGAGTGCAGGAACAGCCAGGTGGCTGTGGCTGGAGGACAGTGGCTGCAAAGGGCAACCAGGAGAGGCCAAGTCTGTGATTCACTCAGGTTCCAGAGCTGGTAGGGATGAGATTTTGGTTTTTTTGGACCCTAGTTCCACCATGAATGTCAAACAAATGTCATGGCCATCAGGAAGGAAAGAGTAGCCTGACATGATCAGCTGGCCGTGGTGTTCTGCATTTATATCAACCATGTCCCAGGATCCATTCTGACATCCCATGACATTTTTCCTTGATCTCTTAAAAAAGACACATTTTCACATCTGTAATCCCAGCGCCTCTGAAGGTGGAGGAAGGAGGTTCGAAAGTTCAAGGCCAGAGACAGCTTATGTAACTTTGCAAGACCCTGTCTCAAGATAAAAAATAAAAAATGGGCTGGGGGTGCAGCTCAGTGGTAGAGTGCTTGCAAAGCATATGTGAGGCCCTAGGTTCAGCCCCCAAGCACTGAGGACAAAAGAAAAAGAAAAGAAGTGATTACTACTTTCTAGCCCATGAGCTAAATGACCCAGTCTTTGAAAACCTGGTCTCTGTTTCTGCCCTGTGGAGGTGTCTAAAGCATACCACCACTGAATTGGTGTAGTGTGTGTGTGTGTGTGTGTGTGTGTGTGTGTGTTTGTGTGTATGTATGTATGTGTGTGTGTGTGTGGTATTTGGGGGGATGAACCAAGGGCCTCACACATGCATTGCAAGTGCTCTACCACTGAGCTGCACCCCCAGCTCATGTTTTACTTTTGAGTTAGCTAGTGTCCCTCTAAGTTAGGCAGGCTGCCTCTGGCCTTGAACTCATGATCCTCCTGCCTCAGCCTCCTGAGTCACTTTCAAGCAGGCTCTCCTCATCTGCGGGCAAAGATGGCCTCAGGGATCTCTGGTGTTATATCCTACTAGTTTGAAAACCTCAGAAAGTTCAATGACTTTTCATTGCATAGCATTGGCTCAGCTGGGAACACGTGCCCACCCCCGGACCAATCCCTGTACGTGAGGCGATGGAAGGTGCTGATTGGTCAGGATTAGAGCCCGCGAGTGAGGCCAATCCCCCTAAAGGACACTGACGCCGGGTAAAACCCGAAAGCGCGTGGAGTCTCAGTGGAAAGTGAGGGGAGAATAGACATTGAGCTGCCAACGTGACAAAAATCAAATCTGTATTTAGTGTAGGATGAGGAAGCTGGGGGTGTTCGCTTACAGCGAAATACAGTAAAAATACAGCCGTGTCGTGAAGGTGGCAGGAAAAACTTTTGGCTGTGTGCTTCCAGGTGCTCCCCCTTCACAGTGCTGGGGATCAAACCGGGGCTTTGTGTGTGCGAGGCAAGCGGCATCCCCGGCCCCTCACTGTTTATTTGGTTTTGGTTTTGTCTTGGTTTCAGTATATAGCCCAAGCTGGCCTCAAACTCCGAATCCTCAGGAGGCTGAGCGCTGGGGTCACAGGCACCAGCTCTTGGACTCTGTTCCACCCTTCTGATCTGGACTCTTTTTCTTTTCACTTTAGTTGTTGTTGTTGTTAGGTGCCGTCGAGCCGAGTCCGACTCATAGCGACCCTCCTGGGGTTTTCAATGGCTATTTCGCGATTGCCTTGGGAGTGGGTTGCCACGTCCTTCTCCTTCACTTTAGTTATTCAGATCTTTCCTCAAGTACTGTTCCTCCATCTTCATTAATATTCCCACCTGCAAATACAATCATGGGGAATGGCCCACTGTGCACAGCAGCGCTTTCTGCCTTTCTGCCTGGATGACCACAGCTCAGTCGGTGCTGATCACTGCCCTATCTCTTTCCTTGTAGGTACAAAGAAGCTGTCAGAGGGGTTCTGGGGTTAGGCACCGCCCCTCGTTCAGTAAGTGCCTCACATTTAGGCCTATCTCTTTTTTTCCTTTCTTTTCCTTTCCTTTCCTTCCTTCCTTCCTTTCTTTCTTTCTTTTTTTTTTTTTCCTTTTCTTTCCTCTTCTTTTCTCTTCCTTATTTTGCAGTACTGACTGAACCCAGGACGTGGCACATGCTAGCCAAGTGCTTTACCACTGAGCTGCACCCCTGGCCCCCCCTTTTTATTTTTTTTATTTTGAGACAGGGTCTGACTAAATTGCACAGGCTGCCTCTGGCCTCAAACTCGCCGTCCTCCTTCCTCTGCCTCCCTAATCACTGGGATCACAGAAGTACACCACCACACACTGCTGCAGTTGAGCAGTTTCAATAGAAAGTCATTTCTTTGTCATTTCATTTCATTCATTTATACATCAGAATATTGTACTGCATGCATTTGTTGCTGGATCTCTTCTCTTTTCTTTTTCTTTTTCTTTTTTTTTCTGTACTGGGGTTGAACCCAGGGCCTCGCACTTGCATGCTTTGCAAGTGCTGGACCACTGAGCTGCACCCCCAGTGCCCCTCCCCCCGCCCCCTTTTTTTAACCTTTTGAGACAGGGTCTGGCTAAATTATGCAGACTGCCTCTAGTCTGGAACTTGCGATCCTCCTGCCTCCACCTCTCGAGCAGGCGTGCACCAGCACGCCCGGCTGATTTCTCCATAAAAAGGACTGAAACACTGACCCAGGCTCCAAGGTGGATAAACCTTGACATGATGTTAAGCAGGGCGCCGTGGTGCACGCCTGTAACCCCACAGACTTGGGATGCCGAGGCAGCCTGTGTAATTTAGAGATTGGCTCAAAATAAAAAGTAAATGAAAAATGGGCTGGGGGCGCAGCCCCAGTGGTAGAGCACTTGCAAAATATGTGCAAGGTCCTGGGTTCAACTCTCCAGTACTGGAGGGGGGAAAAAAAAAGAAAGAAAGAAAAGAAAGAGAACATGCTGCCGAGTAAAAGATGCCAGACACATAAGGCCACAGGGGCTCATTTCAAATCAACAGAGACAGAAAGTAGATTGTGGTTGCCAGGGCCAGAGGGAGCCAGAAGTGGGGAGTAAATGCTAATGGGTATGAGGTTTTTTTTTCAAGGGTGACTCCATATTTTAGAATTTGTGTTGATATTTGAAAAACTCTGTAAATACAATAAAAACTCATTGAATAATGTACTTTATAACGGTGACTTTTACAGATATAAATTGTATCTCAATAATGCAAGAAGGAAGAAAGGAAAGGAGGGGAGCTGGGTTGTGCCTCACTGGCCACTGAGCTTCCCTTGGTTCTGGGGCAATACCCATGCTGAGAGGTTTGTTTATCATTCATCAAACTCAGACTGAGTCTACTTGACTGTAGTGATGTACACAATAGCACACGCGCAGAAGGATTATTTGGGCCCAGGAATTTGAGGCCAGCATGGGGAAGAGGGAGAGCTCATGTCAAAAATGAATAAATCGGTAAATAAATAAAAGTAAAAGAAGCGCACATTTACTGTGAGTGCCCCTTGAAGTCTGTGATTCTTTGGATTAATTTGACTTCCGATCCTGAAACAGTAATAATGAAAGACACCTGGTGAGTAATTATGCCTTCATTCATAAAAAATGAAACAGAACTAAAGTTGTGAAAACAAATACAAGAGCTTCCCCCCCCCCCCGCCCCGCCCCATACAGGGATCAGAGTTACCTTTGTTTCTTTTCTAATTTGAGGTGACTTTTGAGGTACTTGAGCCTGCAGCGGTAGCCCTGTGGCATCCGATCCCGTCAGATCTCGGAAGCTAAGCAGGGTCGGGCCTGGTTGGTACCTGGATGGGAGACCGCCTGGGAACACCAGAAGCTGTAGGCTTGGGAGAAGGACCTGGCAACCTCCTCCCAAAAAAAATCAATCTGCCATTGAAAACCCTATGAACAGCAGAGAAGCACTGACAATAGTGTTTCCCCTGTTGTACAGAGGGTCGCTATGAGTTGGATACCGACTCGATGGCACCTAATAACAACAACAACAATTTGAGGTACTTGAGGGCTGAACCCAGGGTATTGTATATACTTTAGCAAGTGCTCTACCATTGGGCTGCACTCCCAGCCCATTTTAAAATTTTTTAAGTCATGGTCTTGCTAAGTTCTCCAGGCTGCCTCTGCCTTCTTACTTGTGATCTTCCTGTCTTTGCCTCCCAAAGCGCTAGGACTAAACACATCACTGTGCCTGGTGGACAATTACTTTTAGAACATAAAAAATAAACTTAGAGATGATTTCTGGATACATCTTTGTTTGGCCACCCGTGTGTTCTCAAAAACTGGAATTGAGTGTATTTAGCTACAACATCCATGCGCTACTTTGCCACCAACCTTACTCCGTGCTCACTAAGCAATAATCTGATCCCTGAAGGTATTTGAATTTGGGTCCCTGAATTTGGCTTATATAATAAAACCACACAATATATAATCCATTGTGGCCAGTTGAAATGCTAAGTGTCCACATTTTAAATCCCTGATAGGTGGAGTTGGAATATTTAAATCAGTTCTAAACTGAAAATTAATATTGAATTTCTATATTAAAAACATAATTGTTGGCGCTTTTCTACAGCACTGACCCTCCAGGGACAGGAAAACCTCTGCCAGGATGGCAGGTGGGTAAGTGGGGGGATAAAGTCTTGAGTCCAGGAAGACTTGGTTTTATACCAGGAGGACCTTCTCACCAAAGCTGCACCTGTTTCCTGTCACCCAAAGCAGGAACCTGGATAGCAGGCTACTGCTGCCCCCTATTGCCTACTGGTTTCTGAAGAAATAGTCCCTTGTATTTGCAAGGGATGTGGTGCTATCCCTTTTTACAGATTAGGAAACTGAGGCTCAGATGGGAACATAAGGTCACAGAGCTATGTGCAAAAGTGGGACAGCAACCCAGACTCCTAATCCCCAAGCCAGTTCGATGAACTCAACTAACGTGTAATGAGCAAAGTGTTCTGGGGCTCTGAAGTAAGGCTGAAAAGTTTGCATACAAACACTAGAACCGTGCCTCATGAGTGACTCAGACTAGTAAATGACTGTAATGCGGTAAGAAGGAATCCGTTGCAAGCACAGAAGGGGCTAGAACTGGGCAGAAGGATGTTCAGGAACATTTCAGAGTAGACAGATGATATTTGAAAGTTGAAGGACAGGTAGGAGAGTGTCAGGAAGTAAAAGTTAGAAAAGACAATCCTAGAGGCTGGAAAAAGCTGAGAGGTATGGAGAAGCAGCAAGACTTTGGAGAAGCTGGGCGGATTCTAATTTGGGGGGAATTTGAATAAAGCAAAATTTTGGCAATTAAGACTTTACATTGTTGTTTGTTGTCAGGGTCCGACTCATAGCGACCCTATTCACAGCAGACAGATGAAACCCTATTGTCAGTGCTTCTCTGCTATTCATAGGATTTTCAAGGGCTGATTGTTTTTTGGGAGTGGGTTGCCCGGTCCTCCTCCCAAGACTTTATAGACATAGGGCAAAATAAATTGCATTAGTCTTTATTTAAAAAAATGTAAAATACTAAGGTATCCAGCACCTAGGTGAAGTACAGGGCATTTCCAGCCCCTCCCCGGGGTTCCCCGCAGGCCACCTCTCCCCAGCCCCAGAGAAGCAGAGTGATGGAGGGGGAGTAATAAAAACCCTCAAAGCTCTTGGCTTCAGCCCTCACCTCCCATTCCTTCCACTCCTGGCGCTGCCTTCAAATCTCTCGTCATCTTCGCGGACGACCGTAAAACGGCCTCGAGCAGGGCAGGTGAAATCCCTGATGCTCTCTCTCCCTCTCCAAGAAGCCCACAAGAATTTATGTTTGAGCGCGAAAGGGCTGGGGACGACGATTTTTGGCCTTTCGCGCCGCCGTCCAGGCTCGGTCCTCTCCGTCCCTCCCCTCCGCGCATCCGCCATGTCCCTCGGCGGCCGCCGTGCGTCCGTTACGTGGCAGCCGCCAGCACCGGCCAATCCGCGGCGCCCTCATCAGCCCCCTTGGGTGGCGCAGCCGGAAGGGGCGGAGCTAGGGCGGCGGCGGCCGGGGAGGCAGCGGTGGCGGTGGCGGCGGCGGCGGCGGCTCCGGAGGCCGCTGCGCGAGTGCTGGTTTCGGCCCCTGTGCCACCATGGTGACGCTCGCTGAGCTGCTGGTGCTGCTGTCCGCTCTGCTGGCCACGGCCTCGGGCTACTTCGTCAGCATCGACGCGCACGCCGAGGAGTGCTTCTTCGAGAGGGTCACCTCGGGCACCAAGATGGGCCTCATCTTCGAGGTGGCGGAGGGCGGCTTCTTGGACATCGACGTGGAGGTGCGGGCGCGCTGCCCGCCGTTGAGGCGGGGCGCCGGGGGCGGGTCGCAGGCCGCCGACCCCATCCTGGGAGGGGCCTGAGCTACCGCCAGCGCGGCGACCCCTCGCGGCCGCTTCCCCCGGGCAGCCCTCGGGGTTCTGGGCCATGCCTTGGTCGCCCTGGGCTCTCGGCCGGACGACGGGTACCCGGGGAGCCTCCCGCCAGGCTGTGTGGCCCCGGAGCCGCGGGCCAGCTCCTGGCTCCGAGGGCGCGTCTCAGGCGCAGTTAGCAGGTGGCGGGTCCGAACCGGACGGCAGCTGCTTTCCATCGTGTTAACAGATTTCACTTTGGAACCTGGCTTGGAAACTTTTGAAAAAGTAGATCGAAAGCTGTAGAAGAAAGCTAGGCAGAAGTTATGGTTTTCTTTCCTTTTTTTTTTCTTTTTCTTTTTTTGGAGAAACAATTTTAATGTCCTACTCGCTTTTAAGTAAGCGGCCAGATACTTGGTTTTGCCTCCTCTGCCTAGATGAGGTGTGGAGTTGGGTCAAGCACTTTAGGAGTAATGATGGCTGTGAAGTGTCTAGAAATCAACATTGTTTACTGAAGAAATCAGAAGTTCCTGAATCTCCACCCATATCTTTTTTAAAACAAACAAAAAGATTTGCAACTTTTTTTTTATTTAGGAACCCATATATAATTAATATAATTAATATTTTAATTTGCTAGCGTGACTAATGGTGTTTGAGGATTTTCATTTGACAGTGAAAGAGCTAGGCACAAATTACACAACTGATGTTCAAAAGTAAGAAAAGCCTGTTTGAATTAGCCAAGACTTCAGAGATCAGCTTTACCAGCGACTCCCAAGTTTTATAGATGACAGGGGCTTTAAAAGAGGAGCTGACTTGACCATGGCCCAACAGCTGACTTGTAACAACCTAGGCTAAGAATTTGGGTCTCCTAATTCCCTGCCTTGGGGCTGGGATTTAGCTCAGTTGGTAGAGCACCGCTCTGCTGTCTCTGAGATCCCAAATTCGATTCCCAGCACCATGAAAACGGGAGAAGAATGTGGCAACCCACTCCCAAGGCAATCCCGAAACAATCAGACATTGAAAACCCTATAAGGATCCCTATGAGTCAGACACGACTGGATGGCACCTAACAACAACAACAATAACAACAACAATTCTCCGTTTATTCCTTTTCCGTAACAGACATACCACATAGAGTACATTTCTTGGTTATTTGGCAGTAATGAGAAAAATTGTGAATGTGCCGGGCACTGTGGCTTATATCTGTAATCTTAGTGACTCCAGAGGTAGACACGGGAGGATCAGAAGTTCCAGGGCCGAGGCAGCTTGTGTAACTTAGTGAGACCCTGTCTCAGGATTGAAAAAATGGGTTGAGAGAGCAGCCCAGTGGTAGAGCGCGGTCCTGGGTTCAAACCCCAAGTCCCAGAAACAAACAAACAAAAACCCCAAAACCTTGGGATGTAGCTTTATAAAACTTACTCACTTTTAAAGAGTTTTTTTTCAGCCATATACTCGAATGTTTGTTGGTGGTATTGGGCCAATTTGAGACCATGTATAACATGCAGTTTCTGTTTCTAAGAAGTTTAAGTTTCAGTTGGACAAATGAGACATAAATGTAGCTAGTTGAAAGTTGCTGTAGAGAGCAGTCTAGTCTACCCTTGATTTATTAAGTGGCAGAAATGGAGCCCAAAGTGTTTACTGTCACCGAAGTGGAGCTAAGGGAGTTGCATGTTAGTGCAGTGAATTTTCCATTGCCAATAGGTACTGTTTACAAAGTTTATGATTTTAAATATTTGGTGAATTTTATGAATTTCTCTCCTGCCTCCAGATTACAGGACCTGATAATAAAGGAATTTATAAAGGAGACCGAGAGTCCAGTGGGAAATACACATTTGCTGCTCACATGGATGGAACGTATAAGTTTTGTTTTAGTAATAGGATGTCTACCATGACTCCAAAGATAGTGATGTTCACCATTGATATTGGGGAGGCTCCAAAAGGACAAGACATGGAAACAGAAGGTGAGATGGATATTTGGGGGATTTATGTCACATTCTAAGATCTAATTTTAATTCTACACACTTTTGTCTATCTGAGTACTTATTTTTTTGATTTCTCATTCCAGGTTCATTCACTGTCCTTAAGACCAAAAACCTTTTTTTTTTTTTTTTTGGTGGTACTAGGGGTTGAACCCAGAGCCTCACTCTTACATGCTCTGCAAGTATTGGACCACTGAGCTGCACCCTCAGCTCATTTTTTTACTTTTTGAGACAGGGTCTCGCTAAGTTACACAGATTGCCTCTGGTCTCGAACTTTCCATCCTCCTGCCTCTGCCTCCCGAGCCTCTGGGATTACAGGTGTGCACCACTGCACCCGGCAGGACCAAAAACCTTTTGTGAAATAGGCTTTTAAAAAAAGTTTTTAGAAGTTAATGTTTATTTTTTCAATCTTTATGGTTGCCCCATCTGGCATTTTTTTCTTAGTCACTTTGTGCTCTTACAAGCGTCCAGGTTTCATGTGTCTTGGGTTGTCCTGATAATTTGCTAATCTTGCTAAGTGTACCTTTATTTGCTCATTCATAGACATGACTAGTTTAGCTAAACTTTTTGTTGCCTTTTTAATTTATATCTTACACTTTTCTTTAGGTGATGGAGATACCTGGGATGGTAGGTGGATTGCTTTTCGATGGCAGCCTGTCTTTTTGCATCTTTTTGTTTGCTTATGTCTAATTTCTGCTTTCCTTTTCTCTAACCTCAATTTGTTAGCATGAGAGTGTCTTTTTGTCCCCTCCAAAAACCCCTACAACTAATTAGATTGATTATTTTTGGTGGGTTTGGTTGTTTGTTTCTTTGACAGGAGATACAGGTTGGATTATTTTAATTTAATAGAGTGAGAACACAGTGATTGACATTTTAGTAGTAACCTCTTTGTTTCTTTAAAATGAATGCTGAAGGATGGAAGGATTCAACTGTAACTGGACATGAAAAAGTCTTAATTAAACATAGCTAATGGCAAGTAGTGCTTTTGACTTTGTAGGAAGTATTTTATAGGTTTGTTTACTATTAGTAAAGTTTCTCACATTTGGAAGCATGTTTGGATGTGAAATGCAGTTCAGTAGTCACCTGATGCTAATGATGATAAAAGTTCTTTGGGCCACATGTTCAGATAGACCAGATTGACCAGCAGTGAACTCTCACTGGTTCTTGAGGGTAAATTGCTTAGCAGGAGCGAGCACACCCTGGTCCCCCCATACATGCTGGGAATTTTGGAGACGGGCAGTTCTTTAACACATTCCATAGCATTTGCATGGTAACATACGTCTGAGATACTGAGCAACTAGAGTATTAACATCATAGAGAAGGTCAAGAGTTTTGTTAGGTTTTGAAATCTGTAGAATCTAAGAGAATTGTACTACTTAGTAATTCCTGTGGTCAATTTTCAGGGCCACTTACAGAGTTGGGCTTGGCTAATTCTGAAGAAGAATTAGGAGTTTTGAAGGGTTCTGGGTTTATTCATTTTCTGAAAATTGGTACCACTCAGAAAATATTGGCTAATAAATGTGGATATTGAACTTCTTAAATAATCCTTTAACACAGTATCTAAAATTCTAATTTTTGCTTGTTAATGTCAATGAATGGCAGCTGTCAAATTGAGCCTTCCTCTAAAGGAGTAGTTCTCAAGTGAGAATGATCTTTGCATCTTGGGACATTTGGCAATATCTGGAGACATTTTTGATTCGCCAGACTAGATGGAAATGGTGGTGCTACTGCCATCTAGAGGATGGAGGCCATGGGTGCCGCTACATATCTTCCAGTGCATTGGACAGTTCCCTACAACAAGCAAGGGACATTTGGTTTGAAAAGGCAGCAGTGCTACTCCTGGGAAACCCTAGTCTAAAGCTTCCATGAAGTGCATGGGAGTTCCAAAGTGAAGTTGGTAAGGGGTGATGTGAGATGAAATGGTAGGAGCTTGTGCCTCTTCTTAAGAAATTTTAGACTATCTCTGGTAAACTGGAATCCCAGACAAGGTCCAAACTTGTGCGGGACAGGGAAGAAGAGATTTCCTCTTTCTCCTGGAAATTCTACTGGTGCTGTTTCTTTCCAGCCTGTTTATTTCTTATAACATAGCACTACCTAGGAGCATATTCTTTAGAACAGTGCCTCCTATTCACATTTGGTTAAAGAGCCTCCCTGGTTGGAAACTGCAGTGGAGAGCTTTTCTCTTTACTTGTAATGCCTGCTGTTCCCCACTGTAGTGAAATCATTACTTTGTCACAGAAAAATGTTTGAATTGGTTTGGATTTTCCCAGAAGTGTCTTCGTGTTTTTCTGTGCTTGGCTTCATAGAGTTTAAATGTCTGTGTTGGGAGCCAGGCCTGGTGGCACAAACCTTGAATCCTAGTGACTCAGGAGATGGAGGCAGGAGGATTGCAAATTGGAGGCCAGAGGCAGCCTTTGTAACTTAGTGAGACCCTGTCTCAAAATAAAATTTAAAAAACTGGTTGGGGGTACAGCTCAGTGGTAGAGTGCTTGCAAAGCAAGAATGAAGCCCTGGGTTCAAACTCTTGAGTACTGCCAAAAAAAAAAAAAAAAGTTTATTTAGTTGCTGTTCATAAATTAACATCAGAGTTTTGTGATTTAAGAATAGATTTCAGTTTTAGTTTAAATATTATGAGTAGGATTTATATTTTTTTAAAACTTGACCTTGTGCTCTGTTTTTCTCTTAATTGTTTACTTCTTTGTCATGAGTAGTCAGTGTAGTGAACTTGACATAGCAGCAGCAGTTCACTAGAAGAAATGTCTTACAGTTGTTTTCCTTTAGTGAGTAAGCATTGTATAGTGTGTTTCCTACTCAGAAAGGTTTCTTTACTGGGAGCAGGCTTTAAAAAATGCTCTGAGAATTGTCCTCAGTGGTTCAGATTGATGCTTGAGTCATTTCCCAAAGTAGTTGCTTCTGTGTGCCTTTTCTGAGGAATATTTTATCATTGAGTATATATCTCTCAAAAAGAGATTGCCAAGTGTGTGTAATGTGTCTCCCAATCCTCTGTAGCTCACCAAAACAAGCTAGAAGAAATGATCAATGAGCTGGCAGTGGCGATGACAGCTGTAAAGCACGAACAGGAGTACATGGAAGTCCGGGAGAGGATACACAGAGCCAGTAAGTTAGTGCTTGACTTTGGCTGCAGTGTCTCACAGGGAAGGGTATTTCTGGGCAGCCTGCTTGCATTTTCCTCATTCAGGACTTTTGGAAACATATTCTAAAGCTTTAACTTTAAAAAAAGCACCTACACACTGGGCATGGTTAGCATGCACCTGTAATTTCAGCACTCAGGAGACTGAGACAGGAGGATTGTGAGTTCAAGGCCAGCTTGGGCTACATATTGAAGCCTCGTCTCCAAAACCCAAAAAGTAAAGAGAACTCCCCAAAAAGGAACCAGAAAAACAAAATTGAAGGCCGGGCATGGTGGCACACACCTGTAATCCCAGTGGCTCGGGAGGCGGAGGCGGAGGCGGGAGGATCGCAAGTTCGAGACCAGAGGCAGTCTGCGTAATTTAGCGAGACCCTGTCTCAAAAAGTAAAAAAAATGGGCTGAGGTGCAGCTCAGTGGTCCAGCACTTGCAGAGCATGCAGGCACGAGGCCCTGGGTTCAACCCCCAGTACCGCAAAAAAAAAAAGAAAAAAGAAAAAAGCATCTACACATGAGTATACATGTTTGTAAAGCTCTGTACTGAGCTAGCTTATTATTGGCACATCTGTTCTACACTAAAACACACTGTTCAGAGTCAGCACAAAGCTTGTAAGAATCGATCCCTGCTTCAGCCTTCCGAGTGCTGGGATTACAGGCATGTGCCACCACATCCAGCTATGAGTGTGTCTTAAATTTATAAAATTAAGAGCTGGGTGTGGTGGCGCATGCCTGTAATCGCAGTGGCTCTGAAGGTGGAGGCAGGAGGATCGCAAGTTTGAGACCAGAGGCAGTCTGTGTAACTTAGCGAGACCCTGTCTCAAAAAGTAAAAAAAATGGGCTGAGGGTGCAGCTCAGTGGTCCAGCACTTGCATAGCGTGCAAGCACAAGGCCCTGGGTTCAACCCCTAGTACCAGAAAAAAAAAAATTATAAAATTAAAAAAACCCTTTTTAATCAGCTAAGCAATAAACTAATAAGTTTTCTTAAAGCAGGAGGGCAAAACATAAAATGGATATCACGTTTTTTAATCATGTTTGAAACTTTTGTGTCACTGTGATGATTATTAAATGCTGAGATTTAACCTTTTTTCTAAAATGGAAAGCTTAGTCTTGTTAGAATAGAAAACACTAAAACATGGGTATAGGCAAGTTGCCAGGTAACGATCAGTTCACCTCCACAAATTTGTAAGCTAGGAATGTGGAATGTATTCTTCTGTGGAAACAGTGATGATTGGAGTTCGTGTTAGGTTGCAAAAGTTGGTGTAGCACAAGTTAAAACATTAAATGTCATTCCTCTCCATTTAAAATTAAGTGTCCCTGGGCACAGTGGTGTGTGCCTTTAATCCTAGCAACTCAGAAGGTGGAGGCAGGTGGATCACAAGTTTGAGGCCAGAGGCAGCCTGTGCAAGATCCTGTCACGAAACAAAAAGTACAAATTGGGCTAGGGGTACAGCTCAGTGCTAGAGCACTTGCAAAGCAAGTGAAAATGCATGAGGCCCTGGGTTCACTCCCCTAGTGCCACTAAAAAAAAAAAAAGTAATCGAATACTATATTTTAGGCCAGGCCCATACCTATTTAATGGTATAGAGTTTTGGGGGACAGATCTCACTGGGAGCAAGCTCTTGTCTGTAAGTGCAAAGGGATGCAAACCAGCAGTTTTTGTTCTGTGGTTGATCTGAGAGAGGAGGGGCTCATTGATGAGCCCAGAAATGTTTCAGGTTTCAGATTTTGGAATATTTGCATAGAATTTACTGCTTGACCTTCCCTAATCTAAAAACCTGAAATCCAGATACTCTGATTTTTCTTCCTGTTTGTTTACAGTATTTGGAGGTTGAACCGAGTCCCTTGGCATGCTAGGCAAGAACTTTATCACTGAGGTGCACCTCCATCCCCTTTTTTCATTTTTTGAGATAGGGTCTCACTAAATTATGCAGGCTGCCTCTGGCCTTGAACTCGTGATCCTCCTGCTTCAGCCTCCCAAGTTGCTGAGATTATAGGCATGTGCGCTAAGCTAAAATGCTCTGAAATCCTAACATTTCTTCTGTTTTGCTCTATTCTGTTCTCACAGGGTCTTGCTATGTGGCCTAGGTTGTCTTCAAACTCAATATGTAGCACAGGCTGGCCTCAAACTTGAGATTCTTCTGCCTCTGTGTTCTGAGGTTTTTTGTAGTTGTTGTTCTGTTATTGTAGTACTAGGGGTTGAACCCAGGGCCGTGAGCGTGCTAGGGAAGTGCTCTACCACTGAGCTGTATCCCCAAATCCTCCCCTCCCCCTTTTAATTTTGAGATAAGAGTTTCTCTAAGATGTGCAGGCTGCCTCTGGGCTTGAATTAGTGATCCTCCTGCCTCAGTTTTCCTAGTGACTAAGATTATAGGCATGTGCCATGGCGCCCGGCTTTGAGTTTTTCTTTTTGAAATGGGGTCTTGTTATGTTGTCCAGGTTGGCCCTGAACTCCTGGGCTCAAATGATCCTCCTGCCTCAGCCTCCTGAGTAGCCACCAAGTACAGCTCTGAAACTTTCTAAGATCATGTCAGAACTCTGTAAGTTTTGGGTTTTGGAGCATTTTGGATTTCTGAGTATTTCTGATTAGGGATGCTTAATTGACAGCAATTTATAGAATTAAATTTTTATATATTCAGTTCAATTTTGGAAATAAATGGTTCCCATAGTGGTGTTTTTTTATACATCTTGTAATAGCACTCTTCAGAAATGAATGAGACTTTTTTTTTTTTTTTTAACTCCAGTGGTATAATAATACTGTGTTGTTATACCGTGCTACTAGATTAGGCCAGTAATATGTGAATGGCATGAGGCTAGTGTCGTCCCCCTGCAGTACTACACGGTTGAACTCAGGGCCTTGCACATGCTAGACAAGTGCTCTACCACTGAGCTGTACCCCTAACTCTTTTTCTTTTCTTTTCTTTTCTTTTCTTTTTTTTTTTTTTTTTAATTTTGAGAGAAGGTCTTACTAAATTGTACAGGCTGCTTCTGATCTGGAACTTGGGATCTTCACGGGTCAGTCTCCTGAGAGTTGCTGAGATTATGGGCATGTGCTATGGTACCTAGCTTGAGTGTCTTCTATACACTCCTAGGTGGCTACATTCCTATGTCGTTGTTGTTGTTGTTAGGTGCTGTCAAGTTGGTATCCGACTTATAGCAACCCTACATACAACAGATGAAACACTATTGTCAGGGCTTCTCTGCTATTCATAGGGTTTTCAATGGCAGATTGGTTTTTGGGGGTGGGTTGCCGGGTCCTTCTCCCAAGCCTACAGCACCTGGTGTTCCCAGGCAGTCTCCTATCCAAGTACTAACCAGGCCCAACCCTGCTTAACTTCTGAGATCTGATGGGATCGGATGCCACAGGGCTATGGCTGCAGGTCCCTATGTCATTACACATCACTATATTCTATTTAAACTCCAAGATGCATTTTTCATAAGTGAAAGAAGAAAGATCTCTTTTTACATTCACGAGAGAGACCATGTGGCAGATCACATACCTCAGATGTAATACTCTTTTATAATTAGGGGAAAAAAGAATTAACATTTAGTTAGAAATTTTTGAGAATACAGAAGAATATAAAGAAATAGAAATCAGAGCTGGGCACCATGGTGCATGCCTATAATCCCAGTGGCTCTGGAGGCGAAGGTAGGAGGATTGCAAGTTCAAGACCACAGGCAGTCTGTGTGATTTAGCAAGATCCTTTCTCAAAAACCAAAGGAAAAAAAAAAAAATTGGGGGCTTGAGGTCGCAGCTCAGTGGTCCAGCCCTTGTAAAGCATGCAAGTGCAAGGCCCTAGGTTCAACGCCCAGTTCCGGGGGGGGGGGGGGAAAAAGAAAGAGAAATCACTTGTAGTCTACTAGTTAATCGTGTTAACATTTAAGCATTTTGTTTCAGTCTCTGTTTTTCTCAGAAATAGGAATTTTGACATAAGTGGCTAAAACTATATTCAATGTTATATCCTGTTTTTTGGTCACATTAAATGTTTTTCTGTGCCTCTAAAACATCTTTTAGTAATTGCTTAATATTTGGAAGTATTTATTCAACCACACCCCTTTCTGACACAGTCCTAAAATGATAGTCATTTACAGTTATGCCAGAAATTGGTTACTAGATTTTCATCAGAAGTAAACTTTATATCATGGAATTAGTTCCAAGATTTCAGTGATTTTAATGGTTTTTAGAGTTCTAGTTAATATTCTTCTGGGGCATGTGTCTATTCTTATACTGGAAAAAGTAACTCAACTTTTGAGTAACTATAAGTTATCCTTTTGGGAAAATGTTAATTGCTTTTCACTTACTGAGTGATTGATAGTTCAACAGCTATTACAAATCTAATTAATCTTTTTATAAATGGTACATATCCAGAAATATGGCAGTCATTTATTCAGCTGATTAATATTATATTGCTAATGGCAGTTATTTTCAATATTTGGCCATTTGCAGAAAAGTCAGTAACTACCTGCTAGTTTACAAAAGTAACTCAGTAACAAAAGTAACTGGATCAGAAACTTGAAAGAATGTGACAGTTAGCAAAGTAACTAAATATAGAGTAGTCCTGGCTTTTACTTTGAGGATCAGGTCTTTGGCTTGAAAGTGGGGTAGGCAGTGAGAATAGTTTGTCTTGTGTTTGACTGCCTGGTAGCAACTGCCAGTATCGATGTGCGAAACTCAGGAGCCTTGTCCATCTAAAGCAAGGGATAAGCACATTGTTAGTGTTCAGTAAATACTTGTTGAATGAATATTTAAGGAAAAAGACAGACTGAATATTCTGACTTGGTAGACAGTGCTTGTATGTAACTTTATGATCTTGAAATAATCCCTTAATTGTACTTATTTTTGTGGTAGTTGGTGGTTGAACCCAAGACCAGTGCATACTTTGCAAGTGTTCTACCACAGAGCTGCACCCCCAGCCTCCACCTCCCTTTTTTAAATCTTGGACAGGATCTCACTAAATTACACAGGCTGCCTTTGGCCTTGAACTCTCGATCCTCCAGCCTCAGCTTCCCAAGTTGCTGGAATTACACGCTGCCACTGCACCTGGTTAATTTGTGAGTTTTTAAAAAAAAAATCAATGTGATAAGTAAACAAAAAAGATGATAATGTAAGTATTTCAATGGAGAGAGAGAAGGAAGATTGGATTGGGTTTTAACCTTAGAAACAAGATTTGGGGCAAGTCACTTATTCTCTGTAGTCCCTGTATATACTTAATGAATCTTTCTTCAGTCCTGGGGGAAGATTTAACCCAGGACCTTGTGCCTGTGAGGCAAGTGCTCCACTTCTCAACTGCACCCGACCCCCATTTTTGTTTTTATTTTTTATTTTGAGACAGTGTCTGAATAAGTTGTGCGGGCTGCCTCTGGACTCAAACTCATGATCCTCCTGCCTCCTCATCTTGAATAGCTGGGATTAGTCATGTACCACAGTGTCCAGCCAACTAAGTAAATCTTTAAGATCTTTTTTTAAAGCTAAAAATCCCTGCTTCTGACAAGTGGAGTTGCTTGGGGGCAAAAGCAAGAAGTACTTAGAGTAGTGTGAGTGTTGTGCAAAGTGTTACTTTCACACAGTAAAAAGCTGGGAGATAATTGATGATGTCTCCGCTGCCTTAACAAGTTGTTAAATTTTGTTTGTCTTCAACAGTCAATGACAACACAAACAGCAGAGTGGTCCTTTGGTCCTTCTTCGAAGCTCTTGTTCTAGTTGCCATGACATTGGGACAGATCTACTACCTGAAGAGATTTTTTGAAGTCCGGAGGGTGGTTTAAAAGGGCTTTTCCTGATGATCCCAAACTCGTAATTCACTTGTTTACCAAACACCTTGGTCATAATAATGTCATTAGTTTCTACATTTTTATTTTCTGAACTGTACATTCATAGCTTATGTTCCTTTGTGATTAATAGGTATTGGGGGGAAAAATATTTTTTAGGAAAATTATAGTAAAGATTGAAATTTGATTGGCATAAAATTTCTTATTTGAATGCTGCCTCCATTATACAGGTTGTTCCAGAACTCAAATACTGTAAATGAAACATAGGAATATAGTCTTTATTATGTTTTCTTTTCTTTCGGTTTTCATGAAGAATGCAGTTTGTTTAGGAAGTCAGCACAAAGCCTGACAGTCCTTCACTAAAATGACTGCATTTGGGGATTCCCTCAGCCTGTGATTCAAGTCACTAAAGGTTCACTGTGTTGAGTCGCTATGTGAATCAATGTTCTCAGTCTTGACATTTTCTGCCCAGCCTCATGGCAGAGTGACCTGACTTGGGAGTATGCGACCAGACTGAGTACTTTTATACTCTGTCTTGTTTTTGATTTAAACATCAGACTTGCCCCAACACATTTCCCCCACTAAGTTTTAGGACTGAATCACCTCCACTCAAATTGATGACTCAAGCAGCTATAACCATTGTGTGGTTTCTGCCCAGCCTTGCGAGAAGTCTCTGTCAGAGCCAGTTATCTGGGGGCTCTAGCACATGAGCTCCCCTTCCTGCGCTGGCATATCCCCTTTCTCCATTCTTGGCACGCAGGAAGTATGTGTTTATGGAATTGGAAAAATCTGGATTTCTGATGCCAAAGGTTAAAACCTCTTGGATTTCCTTGCAGTGATATACAGCCACTATTTTACTTTTAATCAGTGGCCTTTTTGGCCATTTTAAACTAGGGCACTGAACATCAGTGTCAGCACTAGGGTTTTTGTTTGGTTTCTCCTGGGTCTGTCTTTTTTTGGCACATGTGAATTTTGTTTTATATAAAGTGGAAAGACTTTCTCTTGATCTCTGATGATGGGTTTAAAATGAAAGGAGCATCTGCTTTTGATGTGGGAGTGATCCAGGATTATGTTGTGACTGATGTATATTAGTTACTTGTACTTTTTTTTTTTGGATCTTTGCAAGGGAAGACTACAAGTAACAAGTTTTATATAATTAATTTAAATTTGTTACAGGTTTTCATGTTCAGGACAAAATTTTTCAACCTTGGGTGAAAATTCTTGCAACAGTTTATTGACAAGGTGACTGTTTCACCTTGGGACAACTGTTGCATGCCAATTTTTTTTTGTGTGTGTGTGAAAACACTGCAAAATCGAATTAAAAGATGTAAATTTAAAATTGGTTGTGTATCTGATATGCCCCAGGTTCAGTAAATAAACAATTTTTAAAAACAGTATTCTGTGTCTTACATATTAATAATGGTTAGGACACATTTGTTCACTACCAACTTTCTATTTGAAATGGGACATGTCCATGTTATATAAGTATTTACAATTGCTGTGTCAAGTTACTTTTTATATTTATAAACTTGAGGGTAGTGAACAGGAACCCCATTTTAGTTTCCACACAAATTTCTATGTGGTTTCTGTGGGTTGATGTTTTATTTGGGAAAAAATTTTTTTGAATTATTTTCACTCAACTGCCTGGCTTAGGAATGTGGGAAATAGGTTGGAGAGAGACTAAATGAGTTGCCCAAGGCCCCCTCTCAGAGAGAGTGAAGAAGGGTGGTACCAGAGAGGACTCTCCCCACAAACACCATTTTTCTTCATCACAATCAGCCTGCTAGTAAGAAAACTCGTTAGGTGCTATCTATTTGGTGTCCGACACATAGTGACCCTATGTATAACAGATGAAACACTATTATGGGTGCTTCTCTGCTATTCATAGGGTTTTCAATGGCTGATTGATTTTTGGGAGTGGGTTGCTGGGTCCTCCCAAGCCTACAGGTCCTGGTGTTCCCAGGCAGTCTCCTATCCAAGTATTAACCAGGCTCGACCCTGCTTAGGGTCTCAGGTCTGATGCCACAGTGGTATGGTTGTAGGCTGTAAGGAAACCACCGTTTACTAAATAATGGCCTGGCCTCGTGCTAAATACTATATATGGTCTGCCCTATTTACGCCTGAAAACTGCCATTATCTTGGGTAAGAATCATTTCAGAAGCAAGTGAACAAACACTTGGTGAATGTCCCAAGATCAGAAAACTAGCAAATGGCAAAAGGCAAACAACCACACAGGTCCCAGTGTCTTTTTCTCAGAGTGGTCGGTGGAAATCCCATCTTACAACAGTTGTGAAAGTTCTTTTGAGAATGTAATTATCATTACAGTAGAAATGTTGCTTTAGGCTTTTTTTTTTTTTTTTTAACTGGGATGGTCAGAGTCTGCATGAGGACTATTCGTACTTACTTACTCATCCCACAAATTTGACCACCATGTGCAATGCCATTTATAGTGAGTGGGATCAAGGAAATAGAGAAGCGATCCCATTGTGTGCACTAACCTTTCAGGGGAGAGGAGCCTACGAATCGCGCTTGTGTTGACGGTAAGTGCTGTGGCTGGAAAACCAGGCAGAGGCGGCGCTGCGGCAGGGAGCTGAGTGCGTGCGCCGATCCCGCAGTGCACGGGAACCGAAGCGCGGGGATCTTGGAAAGGAAGCAGCGCGTGCGCAGACCAGGCCTGGGGGGCCCCAGCACCCCTGTCTTGCGTATGTTTACTGGGCTCCCTGTTGGGGACCTCGGTGGCTTTCGCCCTGGACGCAGTATTGCGCTGCCCCTGCCTCGGCCCGGCGGAGCGAGCGGGCAGGCGTGAGCGCCGTCGGCATTCACCCCTTGCTCCCTGGCCCCGGAACGTTGCCTCGCCAGCGCGGTTCCCCTCCGCTCCCGGACCTGCCGGAAGCGGAAGTGCTCTCCGAAGGTGCGCCGGCGGTCTTCTCGGTGGTGCGGGGAGCGGAGCGGCGTGTTATGGAGCACGTGACGGAGGGCTCCTGGGAGTCGCTGCCGGTGGCGCTGCACCCGCGGGTGCTGGGCGCGCTGCGGGAGCTGGGTTTCCACCACACCACGCCGGTGCAGGTACTGTCCCCGGGCCCCGGGGGAGGGAGGTGCCGTCCTCGGGTTTTGGGGCCACAGGCCTGGCGCCCACCCTGGCCCGGCGCATTCTGTCCGTGACACTTAGGACCGTGGCTTGAAGTCTGTGCTTCATTGGTCTCCTCTGGGAAACGACGGAAATAACTGCCCGCCTCATGGGGCTGTGGTGGTTAAATAAGGGGCGCATTATGGCAGCTCCGGGAGGAGGACCTCGCGGCCCACTCCCGAAAAACAGTCAGACACGGAAAGCCTTGCGAATAGCAGAGAAGCACTGACATGGTGTCGGCCGTGGCGCAGTATGGGGAGGGTTTCCTCTGTTGTACATTGGGTCGCTATGAGTCGGACCCGACTGGATGGCACCTACAACAACATGGTAGCTCAGTAAATGTTACCTGTTGCTATTATATGGGAAAAGCGAAGCGTCCTGGCCCAGTTCATTCATTTATTCAAGAAGCATTTATTGAGGGCTTGCTGTGTGTCCAGGACTCTTCTAGGCTCTGGGGATCTTGAAGTCTTGGTACCTACTCGTGGGCCGCCTTTTCTAATGCAAGAGCTAAAGAAAGAAGTAAAGGAACTAGGTGATCAGAGATGGTGCTTACAGGAAGGAAGTCAGACAGACTGATAGCGAGGAGCAGGCCTCTCTAAGGAAAGGTGACTGAGCTGAGACCTGGACGGTTGGGGAGGGGCTGACTGGGGTGGTCAGGGGCAGATGATTCCCTCAGAAAGAAATTTCAATGCAGGTCCCCTGGGGCTGGCTGGAAGTGAGCTGTGAGCAACAGAATGTGCTTTGTGGCTGGGCATCCTGAGTAATGTGAGAGATGAGCCAAGCAGGGCCTGGGTAGCACAGGGTCTTGCACGGGAGTGGGTTTTATTCTAAATGCAGTGGGAAGCCATCAGATATGGGAAGCCATGTAAGAAGCTAGGGATGTGATTACCATGTAATGAATAGACTTTAGCTGGGAAAGAGGAGAAGCAGGAAGTACAGCAGGAGGCCATTGTCCCCTGAGAGTTGATGGTGGCCTAGAGTAGGGTGGAAGCAGTGGATATTGAGCAGTCAGATTCAGGATGGCTTTAGGGTTGCTGAGAGACTGGATGTAGGGAGTTAGGAAGGAGAGATCTAGAAGGACCCAGAGGTTTTTGTTCTTAGCTGGTGAATGGTCTTGCCACCTAACGCAATGAGGGAGGCTGAAAGGGTAACAGGATTCAGGGAGAAATCAAGAGAGTTCTGTTTAAAGCCACGCATGGGCCCATGCCTATATGCCAGCGCTCAGAAGGCAGAGGCAGGAGGATCAAAGTGAGCTGGAGGTCAGCCCGGGTTAGACAGTGAGACCCTGTGTCAAAGCAACGATGACAACAACCAAAACAAAACACAAAAAATAGGAGGTGTTTAGTTCTGTTTTAAAGTGTTCAGTTTGAGATGTTCCCAAGGTCCCCAGGAAAGATGTGGAGGGAGCATTCAGGGCTGGAGGTAAGAACCGGGTACACTGGGAATGTAGCATAGACAAGTCCCGATGTCCACCACTGTCAGAGGCCAGTGTCTAGCGCTGTTTCTGTCCTGCCTGTCACTAGACATGTGGTCATGGAGCATTTGAAATACAAGTAGTCCCACCTGAAATGTGCTCTCTGTATACAACACTGGATTTTGAAGACTTAAAATAGCTCAATTTTGTAATGTTGTTTAAAGTTGAAGTGGCAATATTTATATTTATTGGGTTAAATAAAAATATTCTGCAGATATATTTCACTTATTTCTCTTTATCTAATGTAGCTACTAGAAAATTTCAAATCGTGTATGTGGTTTACGTTCTATTTATATTGGATAGTAGTGGCCTGTGGCAGGGTTTTCAGCCTTGGTACTGTTCATGTTTGGGCTGGAAAGTTCTCTGTTGTGAGGGCTGTTCTGGAATGTTTATCAGCATCCCTGGAATCTGCCCATCAGATGCCAGTAGCAGCTACTCCACCCTGGGTTTTAACGATGAAAAATGTCAGCAGATATTGCCAGTGTTCCTGGTGGGGGACAAAGATCCTGGGGTGAGAAGTCCCTGCGTGGAGGCAGTGGGAATAGTGTGGCGCCCACCACCATGGGGGTGCGCACAGGCCAGGAGACTGGAGCACAGTCCTGGAGGGGGTGATGTTGGGGCTGAGATCTGAACCTGCTCTAGGGTTAGCTGCTGTGGTCATTGAAGCCAAAGGGTCAAGTGTTGAGTAAAACCCAGAGGTCCTCCAGGTGTCTACCTGAGAGAGTGTGAATGGCTCTGTGGTTCGGAGTGGGCAGCACAGGGCCTTCAATTCCTTCCTGGTCCAAGGAGGAAGAGAGTGAGAGGCAGGACTTGAGTGCAGGACACCTGCCACACTGTTTGTGTGGACGCTGCTGCCATGTTTGACTCAGCTCCTCTGTCACACCCTGCTGGCTCAGGTCCTCTCATGGTTGGTACAGTGCGAGGTCAGCCCCCACCATGTTCCTAGGGAAGGGTCTTGCCAGTGAAGTCACTGCGTTCTTTAACTAGTGCTTTGCTGTTTCTCCCTTTAGTCAGCCACCATCCCTCTGTTCTTGAAAAACAAAGATGTTGCCGCCGAAGCCGTGAGTACCTTTCGCAAACGCGGCCTGCCCTGAGGTTTGCCTTCTGCTGGACTGGAGGGAAGAGCAAACCAAATCTCTCCCCTTTGCAGGTCACAGGTAGTGGCAAAACACTCGCTTTTATCATCCCCATCCTGGAAATTCTTCTGAGAAGGGAGGAGAAGTTAAAAAAGAGCCAGGTGAGGATTGCTGAAGTGACCTGTTGCCACTCAGTTACAGGAGTTGACAGTTGAGTAAGGAGCGGGTCAAGCACTTGAAAAGCAAAAGACAGTCCTCATCATTTGAGGCTCTGTGGTTTTGAATTTGCCTGCTTGTTAAAATCTGCAAAGCAGAATCAGTGCTGAGGTTCTTTCACGGCCGTTCACGCACACAGGCGCAACTCAGACTGTAAACAAGCATCCGTGCTTCACGGCAGATTTTTCAAGTCTTTGCATTTCTGTTTGTGATTTTGTGTTTAAAATGGTCCAAGCCTGGTGCTGGAGTGCAGCCCGGTGTTCTGAGCCCAGGTTGTAAGGGGCAGGGAAGTATGTGTGAGGTGAGCCTCCTTTAGGTCCAGGCTGTGGGGCTGCTGACCAAGAGCTCAATGTGTGTGGATCAGCGGTACCTGCCAAATAAAGGGTCATTAAATGGAAACTCACAAGAGCAAGGTTATGTGTTCATCGGTGGGTGAAAATGGCCAGAGCCTCGCAGGAGCCTGACCTGTGTTTCCTGGAAGCAGTGGGTCAGCTTCCCTAACTCAGTGTGGTCAGTGAAGGACAGGTGACCTCCTTCAAAGCTGCTGGGTGTGTGTGTGGGTGTGTGTGGGTGTGTGTGTGCGCGCGCGCGCGCACCCTGTTTCCTCAGGCCTGTGGGGCCTGCGCCCTGCTGACAGGCCACTCCCCTCCACGTGTGCAGGTTGGAGCCATAGTCATCACGCCCACTCGCGAGCTGGCCGTGCAGATAGACGAGGTCCTGTCGCACTTTACGAGGCACTTCCCTCAGTTCAGGTGGGCTGAGCGTGGTGTCCCTGTCACCCTGGGGGCATCATTTCACCCGGCTTTCTCCAAGGCCTGTGTCTCGTTGCAGCCAGATTCTGTGGATTGGAGGCAGGAGCCCTGGAGAAGATGTCGCCAGGTTTAAGCAGCAAGGGTGAGCTACTGGCTCCTGAACCCAGGAGGATCCGTGTGGGACCGTGGGGCCGATGGGGAGCCCGCTCAGTGACCCTTCCACGGGAGCTGCTTTCTCAGCCTGGCTCCTTCCTGAGGCTCCTTCAGGGCCCAGGAGGATATAAATGGCCTTGCTGTCAGGTGCCCGGAGTGCTTATCTTCAGCTGAACATTGCCTGGCAGGATTCAGCTTGGTGTTGTCAGGTTTGAATTTCTTAGAGGACGCACTTCCACATCCTCTCCTGAGGGCTGGTTTTTTTTTTTTTTTTTTTTTTTTTTGTGGTGCTGGGAATCGAACCCAGGGCCTCAGTGCATGCTAAGCAAGCACCTTACCAACTGAGCTAAACCCCCAGCCGTTCCCCTGGGTTTTTAACTGTTACCTGTAATCCACATTTTGAAACACCATCTTGCAGGTTGCTCTCTCTCTCTGTCCTTCTTATTTTTTTATTTTTATTTTTTGCTGGGGATCAAACCCCAGGGCTTCATACATGCCAGGCAACTGCTCTGTCTGCCCTTGAGCTGCACCCCAGCCCCCAGTCTAGCTCTCTTTCACAGGTGTGTTCTCTGGGCCCAGTGTGGTCGAGGAACTTGCTCTAGGTTAGGGATGGGCAGTCTTGCTTGGTTTGAGCTTTGTGGACTCTGCAGTCCTGGGCATGCTCTGCTGCGCTTACAGACTGGAGCGGTAACACAGCTGATGTGTGAGCAAGGGCTGTGGTCTGTGCCAGAAATGTTTGACAAAAACAGGTGGTCGATCTGTCTTGTGGGCTGTAGTTTCCAGCCCTGCCCTAGGTCCTGGGCCAGCCCCAGATCTGCCCCCTCACGCCCTTGCTGTTTTTACACACACCTTGCCTTTTCTCGCCCTTGCTTTCCCCTCTTTCTCTCTCACTCTCGCTCTCTCAGCCTCCTCCTCTTCACTGGGATTTAGATGACTTTGGGGGTGGAAAACTTGGTATTTTGGTAACCATCCCCAGCGGTCCTGAGATCGAGAGTGTGTGGTAAATGTTAACTTTCTCTTTCAAGTGGGAACATTATTGTGGCGACTCCAGGCCGCCTGCAGGACATGTTCCAGAGGAAGGCCGAGGGCTTGGACCTGGCCAGCTGTGTGAGGTCCCTGGATGTCCTGGTGCTGGATGAGGCAGACAGACTCCTGGACATGGGGTTTGAGGCAAGGTACTAAATCTGGGGGGGCCCTGGCTGTGGGTGGGCAGGTGATAACTACTTGAGAAGAACAACAAAATAGAATTCCTTCCTTGCTTCATGACCAAGGGTTTTTATTAACCATGGTGGCATTTCCAGTCATGGGGGGCTTGATCCTTCAGATTCAATGGCAGTTTAATTCCAGTTCTTCTTTTGTATCTTTTTAAATTTTGAAACAGTCTTGCTGTGCAGCCCAGGCTGGCCGTGAACTCTGATCCTCCTACCATAGCCTCCTTGGTGCTGTGTAAACAGGCATGTGCCACCCTACCTGGCTATTGCCAGTTTTTTTGTCTTTGATCTTAAAGTACATTTTCCTTTATGGTTTCTCTAAGTTTTTTGTTTGTTTAATGAACAGCTTTTTTGAGATAGAATTCATATACCATATGGCTCACCCATATAAAGTTGTGGTGCAGTGGTTTTTAGTCTGAAGTTCCATCTTAAATCTTACTCTCTTTAGCCAGGCATTGTGGCACACGCCTGTAACTCTGGAAACTCAGGAGGCTGAGGCAGGAGGTTTGTAGGTTTGAGGCCAGAGGCAGCCTGCCTAATTTAGCGAGTCCCTGTCTCAAAATTTGAAATAAAAAAGGTGCTGTGGATAAAGCTCCAGTGGTAGAATGCTTGCAAAGTATGTGTAAAGTTCTGGGTTCAACCCCCCAGTTCTGGGGAAAAAAAAAGATTTTACTTCCTTTTAATTGTCTCTACATTATAAAGGTATATTGACATCCTTGTATTGGAGAAGCCTTGGGAAAATGAAAGTATAAAGAAACAAAACTTGCCCATAATCTCACCTCCCAGGAACATCACCTGTAAATATTTTGGTGGTTTCTCTTCCAGTCTTCTTAACTAATTGATTTATTTTCGTGATGCCGGAGATGGAACCCAGGGCCTCATACGTGCGAGGCAAGGGCTGTACGCCGAGCCCCCAGTGAGCGCTGTGTCTGATGGGTTTAAAGGCCTGCATGGTGTCATGCAGCCCTGTTAGTGGTGCTGGAGGCTGGGGAGTAAGTGCACACTCTTTTTCCAGCATAAACACCATCCTGGGGTTCTTGCCTAAGCAGAGGAGAACAGGCCTTTTCTCCGCCACCCAGACTCAGGAGGTGGAGAACCTGGTGCGTGCAGGCCTCCGCAACCCCGTCCGCATCTCCGTGAAGGAGAAGGGGGTGGCTGCCAACAGCACTCGGAAGACCCCATCCCGCCTGGAGAACTACTACATGGTGAGCGCAGGCTGTCCTCTGCTCAGCCCTGTGATGCAGTTGTGGGGATCTGTGCTCTAGGGGTCTGCTTGAAGTTCACTAGGAAAGCGAATCTGTCAGATGAGGCCCACTGGCACAGTAAGAAGGCATTTGGGGATAAAACTAGGACAGACGGCCTGAGTGGTCCTGCTTTCTGAACATGTGGCCAAGTAAATGAGCGTGGATGTGTTGGAGCACAGTCTCTGAAGGTGGCATCGGACCCTCCTAGCCCGGAAAGCATGTGTTTGGTTACACAGCCTGGGTGACACAGCTCAGTTGGTGGCTATGGGCAGGCGGGCCAAGCCTGTGTCATCGGGGCCACAGCTAGGCATGTGGGTGAAATCCAGTCAAGTGGCAGCCAACAGGAGAGCTGAGAGATGAGTGTTCTGCTCCAGCCTCTTCCTTGTCCCTGGCCTGTGTCTGAACGCTGCTGGATGGTAGCCAAAGTTCTGGCTATTCGTCTGCTGTCCTGCAAGCAGTGGATGGGCCTTGAGGGGTTTGACTATTTAGTAACCAGGCCCCTTATGTTTTGTTCTCTTCCTTCACTGGGATGGGCCACTGGGTGGCCAAGAACAGGGCAGTGAGGAGGCCATGCCATCAGGAACTGGGAGATGGGAGAGCCCCCAGGCCCAAGTCACTGCTGGCAGGGCGAGTCAGTCCTGAGCCCGGGGGAGGGCTTTGCCGTGGGCCCACAGGACTCCTCAGCCTCTGAGCACAGCTGCTGCTTACAGAGAGAGGCTGGTTTCAAAACCGGAGGGTCCCAATGGCTGTGGACTCTTGGCTGGATAGGCATGCTGTGCTGGCCTGGCCCTGTCGATTTGATTTGTGGGCAGATACATGGTAGAAGCTGGCTGAAGGGCAACTGCCTGGATGGTGCTGGGTGTTGGGCTGCTGTTCACTTTTCCAGGGAGGCTGGGCTGGGTAACGTAGGAGGCTGGCTCTTTCCAGGGGAGGTGCTGGAGCAAGGCTTGCCGGGTGTATATCTCGGCCTTGTCCCTTCTGAAGTCATTGGATGCCCTGGCTAGGTCAGCCCCTGCAAAGTGGAGCTGTGGTAGTGACCACCTCGCAGAGGTCTTTGAGGAGTAATTAATCCCCCTAAAAGTGTTTAGGACAGTGTTTAGGAAAAGTAAGTTCTGATAAATGTCAGCCACAGACACCTGCAGTGGCTTCATTTAAGTGGCTACATTTAGAGATGTCTGAGTACCTGAAAAAAACTTCTAAGCCAAGTATGGTTAATATTTCCAACCAGCACTTGTCCGGTCTGTAGGAGGTGAGTCTGTCTCCATGGGGTCCTTCAAGTCCTCACGTGCATTCCTTTCTGGAAAGCTGTGCCCAGCCTAGTGCAGTGGTTTCTGGACTAGACCTTAGTCTGTCTTGGGGACGTGTAGGTAGTGTGCATTCTTGGACCAGCATCACATACAGTGAGGCAGAGTCTTGTTTGCTGATTTGGAGGATATTCACATGAACAGTCTTCCTTGCAGCTGGTGTAGCTGGCACAGTCCCACTCTGCATGTTGGGACTTGGAAACAATTGCATCGGATGACATTTCTTAGTTAGATGTTTTTGCTTTTGTTTTTTAAACAGGGTCTTGCTGTATAGTCTAGACTGGCCTGGAACTCACTATGTAACCCTGGCTAGCCTCAAACTTGTATTGATCTTCCTGTTTCAGCCTCCTGAATGCTGGGATTACAGGTGCACAGCACCACACCCAGCTGGCTACATGATTTTGTGACTTAAAATTAATGTTTATAGTTAGCAGCATGTTAGTGTTTATTTTAAACTAGGTAGACTGATTAACATTGTGAATAAATATCCTATTATAGAGGAAATTGGATTCCTTAATTTTTTTTTTTTTTTTTGTACTGGGTGTTGAGCCCAGGGCTCGCTCTTGCATGCTTCGCAAGTGCTGGGCCACTGAGCTGTACCCCTAGCCCATTTTCTTACTTTTTGAGACAGGGTCTCACTAAATTATGCACACTGCCTCTGGTCTCGAACTTGCGATCCTCCTGCCTCTGCCTTCCAGCAGGGATGCCCAGTAGGGAGCAGGATGATGATGATGATGATGATGATGATGATGATGATGATGATGATGATATTACTGAGGAGATGAAACCAGGAACTCATGCATGCTTATTGCAAGCACTTTACCACTGAGCTGTACCCCTAGCCCATTGTTTTACTTTGTATCTTGAGACAGAGTCTTGGTAAGTTATATGGGCTACCTTTAGCCTCGAACTTTCAATCCTCCTGCCTCTGCCTCCTGAGTTTCTGGGGTTAAAGGTGAGTGCTACCACAGTGCCCGGCTTGGCAGGGCTTATTTATTTTTAAAAAATGTTTTGATTTTCCTTTTTATTTTGCAGGTATGTAAGGCAGATGAGAAATTTAACCAACTGGTACATTTTCTTCGAAATCATAAGCAAGAAAAGCACCTGGTCTTCTTCAGGTAATCTCTGGACTCTAGGGATTTAGCCACCTCTATAATGTACAAGTTGCCCCCAGCTTCTGAGCTCCATCTAGTATTGTTCTCTCCGATTCTTTAGGGTGCAAATAGCTAGAAACTTCTGTGGCTCAAACAGGAGGGGTTTATTTTTCTCCTGCAGAGAGAAGTCCAAAGGTAGCCAGTTTCTGACATTGGCTTAAGGTCTAAGCAATGTCAAGGTTAGTATTTCTTCATTTGTCTTGGCCTTTCCTCCTTACATGTCAGCTGATAGTTTCTAGGTGACCACTGTCCTGCCTTGTCATGTCTGTACTGATTGCAGCGTGGGCAGGGTGGGGCCAAAGGGTGATGCTAGCCATGTCTGTTCCTTTTGGTCAGAAAAGCAGAAAACTTACCCAGAACCCCCTCTGCTGAGCTGACGTTGGCCTTGTGGTGAAGCAGGGGAAGGAGAAGTGGTTGGGAATGGTTTAGTCACCTGCCCAGAGTCAGCCACAGTGGGACTTTTGTCCTGTTGTCACAGGCAAGATGGGAGTAATGTGTGCGTTGTTTGGGTTGGCATTGTTTCCTCCCCACACCCAGATTAAATGTGTAGCTTTTTGGCAATACTGAAAGAGTTTTATATACTAATAAAGTGCGTTAGGTGTATTGACTATGACTCACAGTAAGAGAAAGAACTGGGCACCGGGTGTGGTGGTGCACACTTGTAATCTCAGCATTCAGGAGGGTGAGGCAGGAGGATTACGAGTTCAAGGCCAGCCTGGGCTGCATATTGAGACTTTGTCCCAAAAAATTACAAAAAAAAAAAAAAGAAAAGAAAAGAAATAAGAGACAAAAGAGATAAAATAGGATGCACACATGCATACAAGTGAAACAGATGTTGCACAAAACCACCCGTCTAAGGATTTGTTCTCATGTTTTCTGCTCTACTCTCTTTAATTTTTGAAAGTGCTGGCTGAGACCCACTCCACTGATTTCAGGGTCCTCCAGATCACTTTCAGGATCTGTGGGTTGTGACTTGCAGTGTGTAAAACACCATTTTATTGTGTACTCGTGACGAATGGAAAATAGCAGACCCCAGTGTGGTCTCTAGCCCGGATGGAGGTGTTTCAGTGGACGAGAGCCCGATTTGGGACTCTGCAGTTGGGTGCAGTGGGAAGAGCTTTGGAGTGGGCCTGCCATGTCCCCCAGCTGCAGAATGATAGGTAGTCCTTCCATATGGAAAAAGGACTTGGGTCCCTGTTCAGAAGGTTGCTGGGACTCAGAAAGTTGAGCAGCGACTTCCTGGGGAAGGCAGGACCCTGGCACCCCAGAGAGCTCACTGGCAGGGGTTCCTGGGCCATCTGTGCAGGACACGTCCTTATGGGGATGCCACTGCTCCTTGACTTCCTCAGCCCCAAGCCAGAGACCCCTGAAGAGAAGGCCTGCTTGGCCACATTGGATTCTTTGCTGAGCCCTGGGGGATCCTGCCAGCGGGGAAGGGGCCGTTCTCTGCAGGAAGAGCGAGTCCTTGGAGCCTGAAGACAGCTCTGTCTCATCTGTCAGGGTTGGTTCTGAATGACGGCTTCTGTTAGTTACTTTCAGGCCAGAGAGATCCCCTCCCACGCCTTGCTTGGACATCTTTAGACAGTACAACACACCCTTAGGAGTTGGTACCATGTTGAAAGGATTTTGTCAAAGATCAGCCTTTCAGAACTGGCTGAGAGGATGTGTCCCTGCAGCTTACCCACGGGCCGTGTTCCTAGTCAGGCCTCCCTGCTCCCCACGAGGATTCTTTCCTCGTTAGCTGTCTCTTCTGCACTGTTGCTCGCTGCTCCCTTCCCCAGTTGCAGAACTGACATGGCCAATGACTGTCAGCTCCCTGTCCCCTCTTGTAGTACCTGTGCCTGTGTGGAATACTACGGAAAGGCTCTGCAGGCTCTGGTGAAGAGTGTGCAGATCCTGTGCATCCACGGGAAGATGAAACATAAGCGCAATAAGATCTTCATGGAGTTCCGCCAACTGCAGAGGTGGGTCGGCTTCATTGCCAGTACACCTGCAACCACACTAGGCCTTTGCCGGTCCCAGCATGCACCTGTTCCCTTTTGCTTCAGAAGCTGGCCTGGCCTGGAGCCTCTTCCTTCTCAAACCCAGTTACCACACATTTTCTGTAGAGATAACAGGGCCTGATGGCTGCCCTTATCTCCTGCGCCCTGCGTTGGGCTCTGTGGCTCAGTTGTTGGACTTCCTGGGGTAGTTTTTAGCCTGGTAAAGATAGGAGCCTTGTGCATCATGTTATCTCTGGATTTCTTGGCTCCTGGCCCAGGGGAGGGCTAGGTGACTCCTTGCACCTTGGATGTACAGAGCAGTGGGACAGACTTGGAGTCTTGCTGGATCAGAAAATGCCGTAGATTGTCAGGGTGGTGACCACACACGGCCTCCTGAAGACTAGCTTGCATCTTCCTCCTTCCTTCCCTTCCTCCTTTCCTTTCTGCAATGCTGGGGATCAAACCCAGGGCCTCACCCCCGTCCTCTGGACCAGTTTGTGTTTCAGTCATGACACAGCTATGTTAAAGCATTCATGAGGGCGGCTGGGTGTGGTGGCGCATGCCTGTAATCCCAGCGGTTTGGGAGGTGGAGCCAGGAGGATCGCAAGTTTGAGACCAGAGGAAGTCTGTGTAAGTTAGCGAGACCCTGTCTCAAAAAGTAAAGAAAAAAAAAAAAAGGGCTGGAGGTGCAGCTCAGTGGTCCAGCACTTGCAAAGCATGCAAGCGCAAGGCCCTGGGTTCAACCCCTAGTACTGCCAAAAAAAAAAAAAAAAAAAAAAAAAGCATTCATCAGGGCAAAATGACACACCAGCTGCTATTCCTCAGGCCTGGAGTAAAAAATATCAACTGCTTTCTGAAGCGGCTGCCAATGGTTAGGCCCACCACAGTGTTTAGTTTTTCCAGCGGAAATACACTCATTTAAAAAATATTCTCATGGCCTCCCCCATCCCCATTTTCACTGGGAATTTGTAAAGTCCTGGAGCTTCATGGGAGGAAGAAAAATAACGAATTGCTGGTCTGACCTTCAGTAGGTACTTGCCTGTGAGAAGCTCTGGAACCTGCGTGTGCTGCTGTCATCGCTGAGGTCGGCAGCTGACAGGGGTGGGGTGGTGCATTCCGTACTCAGAATGTGGCTTTCTCTCCCTGTAGCGGGATTTTGGTGTGCACAGATGTGATGGCCCGGGGGATTGATATCCCTGAAGTAGACTGGGTTTTGCAGTATGACCCTCCCAGCAATGCAAGGTATGTGTGGCAGTGCTGCCTCTGTCTAGGACTTGAGCCCAACAAACTAGGAGTCCAGGGAAGGAAGAAAATAGAATGATGGTCAAAGCATTATTTTTTTAGCTGAAACAGGAAATGGTGACTAACCTTTAGTGTGATTTGTTATTGTTGTTAGGTGCCATCGAATTGGAGCCCACTCATAGCAGCTCTGTGTACAACAAAAGAAAAAATCCCCGACACTGTGCCATGCACATGATCTTTTTTATATTTAAGCCCATTGCTGCTGACACCGTGTCAATCCATCTAATTGAGCATCTTTTTTTTTCACTGACCCACCACTTTCCCAAACATGATGTCCTTCTCCAGGGATTGGTCTCTCCTGACCACATATCCAAAATAATGTAAGACACGGTCTAGCCATCTTTGCGTCCAAGAAGCACTCTGGTTACACTTCTAGGAAGATCTATTGGTTCTTTTGGCAGTCTGTGGTATATTCAATATTCATGTCTAGTACCATAATTCAAAAGCATCAGTTCTTCTCCTGTCCCCCTTATCCAATGTCCAGTTTTCACAACCATATGATGTGACTGAAAATACCATGGCACGAGTCAGGTGCACTTTCGTCTTCAATGTGGCATCTTTACTTTTCAACATTTTGAGAAGGTCCTTTGCCACAGGTTTTCCCAACTGGTGTGTTGATAGTGGTATATTGCAGTAAAGTCAGTTACAAATACTAAAAGTTCTTCCAGAAGTGCACATGATAAATTTTTAAGTACAAAATAACAAAACACCATATATGATCATTGCAGTTATTTTCCCCAAAGCAAGGTTATCTTTCTAACGGTTGCAAACATAAAAAAATGACTATAAACCTCCAAGTGATAATAATGGTTACAAATCACTTCTCTTCTACTATTCCCAAATTTGCTTCCCATATTGTCTACTGTGATCATATTCTACCTCTATGATCTGAAGAAAAACAGAAGCTTAACTCAGGTTTACGTATAGAGTTAACATTAAATGTCTCTTATGGGGTCCTGTCTGCAAAACCTATTTATGTGTCCATTTCTTACATTGGCTGGTGGCCAAGTTCACATGGAGCTGTGGGGTCTGGCTGTGCCAGCCACATGGCCGGAGCCTAGGCTTTGCTCACCAGCTCCTGGGGCGCCGGCCCCTCCTGTTCCCTCAGTGCCTTCGTGCATCGCTGTGGCCGCACAGCCCGAATCGGCCATGGTGGCAGCGCTCTCGTGCTCCTCCTCCCCATGGAAGAGTCTTACGTCAACTTCCTTGCGATAAACCAAAAAGTAAGTTTGTCATTTTTTCCTGCTGGTCCTGGGGGCTTGAGCCCATGGCCTCACGCTCACGACTTGGTGGGTGCTTCCCTGCTGAGCTGTGGCCTCAGCCTGTCCGCTCTTCTCGTGCAGAACCCAAGGGGCCAGGCAGTGGGACGGGGCCTTCTCTGGCACATGCTCAGAAACTTAGATGAGGGCTGCAAGGCCACCCTGGCTGGCTAGATGATGGCACCGTGGGAGCTTTGGCCTCACCAGAGTTGGGGCACCCCAGGTCAGGGTCACAACTTGAGACTGTGGACCCAGTGTTACCATAGTTCTATCAGATTGGGATTGTGTGAAACCCCACCGTCAAACTCTCTTTTAAAAATTTAAAATACTTCTCAGACTAACAACCATACATGGGTTGGATTTAGGCTTTAGGCTTTAAGATTAAAATGAATTGATGGGCTTTCGGTTTTCTTGGCACTGGCATGACAGGGGAGTATGGGGATGAGGCCACGCTGCCAGGAAAGGTGAGACTGGTTTCTGTGCAGTGCCCCCTGCAGGAGATGAACCTCCAGAAAAACATAGCTGACCTGCTGCCGAAGCTCAAGTCCATGGCGCTGGCTGATAGGGCTGTGTTTGAAAAGGGCATGAAAGCCTTTGTGTCCTACGTCCAGGCTTATGCAAAGCATGAGTGCAACCTGATTTTCAGAATAAAGGGTAAGTCAGGTTTTTTCTTTACGTAGTTGTGTTTCATCTTAACTCTCTGGTGGTCTTACAAGTATGCTTTGTCCTATGAAAATGTATAGCCTTATGTTAGGGTTAATATTTTCTAAACATTGAATGGACACAGAATAAGCTGGCCACCAGCTGCTCAGTATTCCATTTTGCCTTGCAAAAAATGTGACTTAAAATTCTAATTAAAATGAATACATTATTAAATCCTTCGGTTAGAAAAAATTATATTGTGAGGGATCTCCCTTCATTGACTCTTGCAGTCATTTCTTGGGTGTGCTAATCTGGTGTTTTGGTTTAATTAGATCTTGACTTTGCTAGTCTTGCTCGAGGCTTTGCCCTGCTGAGGATGCCCAAGATGCCAGAACTGAGGGGAAAGCAGTTCCCAGATTTTGTGCCTGTGGACATTAATACAGACACGATTCCATTTAAGGATAAAATTAGAGAAAAGCAGAGACAGAAACTACTGGAGCAGCAAAGAAAAGAGATAACAAAAAATGAAGGGAGAAGAAAATTAATAAAAAACAAACCATGGTCAAAGCAGAAGGCCAAAAAAGAAAGGAAGAGAAAAATGAAGGAAAAACGGAAGAGGGAAGAGGTAAAGATTGCTGTTTTCTTTATTACTAGAGCTTTTTTTTTGGGGGGGGGGTGCTTTTTGAGACAGGGTCTCACTGTGTAGCCAGGCAGGTCTCAAATGTGTGCCAATTCTCATGCCTCAGCCTCCTTAGTGCTGGGATTTACAGACATGAGCCACCATGCCCAGCTCTACTGCTCAAATTTCAACCTAGAATTTGGTGTAAATTTTACTGTAATAGCGTCTTTTAAGAAGAATTATGAGAGTTGGGGACAGTGGCACACACCTGTAATTGCAGTGCGCAGGAGTCAGAGGCATGAGGATCCTAAATTCAAGGCCAGCCTGGCTACATTGTAAAACCCTGTCTTAAACAAAAACAGTTAGGTGAGGCTGTACAGTTTCTGTACCATGTTGGTGACTGTGGTGGGGGACTTGCTGTGTTGTGAAGGCTGACCTGAGAGCATGTAGTTCCTCAGTAAAACTGCAGCATTCACCAGAACACTGGCTGAGAAATTCAGTATTTTGTTGGTTTCTTCTGCACTCAGGGTTCTGATATGGAAGATGAGGACGTGGAGGAACTTCTTAATGACACAAGGCTCTTGAAAAAGTTTAAGAAAGGCAAAATTACTGAAGAAGAATTTGAGAAGAGGTTGTTTGCGGATGGCAAAAGGACAACCGAAACGGCAGACTTGGGGATCGAAGTGTGGCAGGATGACTCCTGACTCAGGCTCAGATGGAGTGCAGGGGATACGGCTGGCTCCACTCAGCAGTTTGTGTGTCCGACTACAGGGCAGAACCTCAGGAGGCCACAGAGAAGGCTGTCTCAGGAAGCTGGCCACTCAGACTGGGAGACAGGGGGACTGCACACTTGTGAGTACTTTACTAAGAACGTGCAGTCTTCTGTGTCAGGACGGGAGAAAGTGTAAAACTGAGTGCAGATAACAGATGTTGAGATTTTGATGGGTCATCTATAATTAGTTGTTTTATGATATGACACTTTTTATGTCTTAAAAAAAACAAGAATATTTGATTTTAGGTTTTTTAAAGTCAAGTATTTCCAGGTACCCGACCTCCTTGGGCACCCCTGCCCACTGCACTTCATTTATCCTCTGCTGTCCGGAGGCCACAGAACACCTGGAAAGGTGGCCAGGGTTCAGGGGTTTCTTTTTTTTTTTTTTTTTTTTTTGAGATAGGGTCTCACTATCTAGTCTAGGCTGGCCTTGAGCTCATAATCCTCCTGCCTCAGCCTCCTGAGTGCTGGGATGACAGGCATGGACCACCATACCCGGCTTTTTTTCTTTTTTAATGCTGTTTTATTGGTGACTACCTGAAATACAGGAAACAAGTCATATTCTGGGAGAGAATCTTTATTATGTTATTTATGTCTTCTCTTGAATAAATTGTACATCCTTCTATCAGCGGTGCCTTTGGTGTGTGAATGTGGTTGCAGTGTTTTCACCTATGTGGCTGATATGTTTGGGCCTGGGGTCAGCTTGCAGTATTGATGCAACAACATTATCAAAATCTTTCATATTGTTTATTTGAGAAGTTGCTGAATTTGCTCCCAGGTTTAATTTATAAAGCTGTTTAAGACCCAAACATGTTTAAGGGAAATTCATATCTTTTACAGGTATAGAATTTATGTTTACAAATATTCCAGAGGGTGTCTTCTGAAATGGTGAGCTATGCAGGGTACGACTGCTAAATGCTGCTTGGACTCCCCTGCATTCTCAGTTCACACTGTCTGGCTGATGTTCACCACCAGAAGTTAGATGGGGTCAGCAGCTGTTTCTTGCCATTCTTACAAGGCACCATATACGACCTGTCTTAGCCAGCTTCGCTTGGAACATCTGCTTTTCAGCCCGCATTCACTTTCATGGATGCATTTGTCAAATCAGCCTGGAGTGCAGGGGAAAAGACAGGGAGGTGGACTTGGGCTTTCTTCAGGTACACAGCCAAGATTCTGACTTGTGTTTCTGGACACAAAGCGAATGAGTTTCCGAAAGCCACAAGCAGTTAGGTTTGCCTCAAGAACCAGGAACACATTTTAGATGGGATTGTGATGAGTTAAAAAATATCCTCCAGGACGTATGATTTAAATCTTTAGTCTACAAATCTTTCAAAAACGATTTAGTTTTGGCCTGGCTGGCTGGGGGTGGAGACGCTGTTCATCCTGCCCCAGCCATGTGCACTGGGTATTGACAGGAGAGAGCCTGGTGGTTATAGATATAGCTTGATGAGTTCGTCACTGACTGCCGAGGGTGTCAGCACGCCCAGGTCTGTAAACAGCAGGGTGATTAAGGAAGGGGAGGTGTAGTCGACCCACGGGTGTTCCTCTTTGAGGTCCTGTCCGGTCTGTGCAGACTTCAGAGTAGCTGCTTTATACTATGAGAGAAGAGCCTGTGTTAGTCTGCTTGGCATATCCACATGCTGTGCAGCACGCTGTGGGGACAGAAGAGCTGCTGCTGGGAGCCACGGCATTACAGCATGCTGGCCAAGAGGGACAGCGACAAGAGAACCTAAGCCATGGGCCCCCTTGTTCGTGTGCTGGACTCTATTCTCCAGACCTCTCAACGTAATGGTATAGAGTGAGGGTTTATAGAGTGCAGCATTGCCAGGCACTGGGTTAACTGTACTAGGCCGGGCACTGTGGGTTACCAGAGTCCTCCACACTGTGAGATACCACCTGAGTTTACAGATAAGGAAACAGCAAGTCAGAGGTTACAGTGGAAAGACTTCGCCAAGGTCCCATGGTTTGTAAATGGTGGAAGTTGGAGATGAACCCAGATGGTTGACTCTAAAGCTGGGACTCAACCAGCGCCAATGCTGCCTCCTCTGTGTGTCTTCAGTGAAGGGGAGATGGAAAGTGAAATTTTAGAAACAAATGTGAGTCTACATTGAACAATGCAGTTTATCCTTGGATCCCAAGTGTTAGAGAAAACAGCACTGGGAAGTGAGAAACTTTCTGGAACATTAAGGTAAGTTATGACTCAAAGACCCCCCCACAGATGTAAAACTTGCCTTAAACTTATCGGGGACATCTTGCTGGTTTAGGGGAAAGAGCCGTACAAACTTGAAACTTTCTGCAACCACATAAAAGGGCTTGTTCTGTGCTTTGGCGCACACAGCCATCTGGTTTGTTCCGATCTGGGAAGGCAGAGAAAATGGAAGGATCAGCTCTTACAGCATATTCGAAGTGAAAGCAATGCAAAGTGTATGAGTGGACATAACGTGTCATTCTGGCTTGGGAATTGTATCTCTACAAAGATACACAGACACATCCTGAGAATGTGCACAGATGCTCATAACCACTAGTTATTAGGGAAATGAAGCAAAATTCACGATCAGATAGCACCTCACTCAGAAACTTGCTTAGGAACTTCCATGGGAGTGCTATTCACAGTAGGCAAAGAGGGAAACAACCCTCCTATCCACCGAGAAGTGAATAGGTAACATCCTGTGGTCTATACACACAATGGAATATTATTCAGCAAAAAATGGAATGAAGTTCTGACATAGGCTACAATGTGGATGAACCTGGAAAACACGATGCTGAGTGAAATAAGGCAAACTGCAAAAGGAGTGTTCTATGATTCTGCCTATTCGAGGGACCTAGACTAGGCAGATCATAGAGACAACCAGGGGTGGGGCAGTAGGGAGAGGGAACAGGGAATTATTAAATGAGTGCAACCTTTCTGCTTGGGAAGAATGGATGAGTTTTCTGAACAGTCATGATGGTAGCAAAAAAGGTGAACTACACATTTAAAAATAGTTAAAATTTCAAATTTTGTTATATATACCTTAACCACAATTAAAAATTGTTTTTTCATAAAAATTGTTTTTTCATGAAAAATTTCCAAGTTAAACAATGAAACCATACTATTATGAAATATACTGAGGTTGGATATGTGTAATTAAAATGAAAAAAAAAAAAAAGGAAAACAAAACCCAGATGAACTCTTAATTCCAATTAAAACCTATTTTGCATAAATATAAACTACATTGACCTACATAAATTTATGTAGCTCAATCTCCAGAGAAGGAAATATGACAAAAATTTGGTTGACTACTGCAGTGGCTTATGGGAATTAGGTGACAGTTTAATACCATGATCAAGTCGGAAGCTAAGGAGGCTTAGGGGTGTACAAAGCTGTTTTGGTGTTGTGGGTCAGCAGTAAATCACCATGTCTTGTGCAAGGAAGTGGGGAGAATGGATGCCCTTACCTTGTTAATAATTCCTCCGTTTTCAACAACACCTTCTGCACCAACTATGACAAGATCTGCTTTCTCCATGATATAGCTGAAGAAATTTAAAGGAAAAATAAGCCTTCTCTGCTTTCTTTTCTTGGCTGTAGTGGCATCACTGTCTATGAAGACTGGTATTTCATTTTCATCCTGAGAAGTTCTTCCCACAACTACCTTTTTTCAAAAGGGCACCTTCACATGAGATGGCATTATTACCAGTTCTGTTGCCACAGGCATTAAAATCTTTGATATCAACCCCACGAGATGACACACAATCCCCACTGCCCTCCAGTGTATGCTCACATTCATATGTTTGTGGGCAAAGACTGCATGATGTAGTATTCATCCTTATTAGAGTGCTATATTCTAGTATCTCTTCTACTTCAACACAAATAAAACATTTAAAACCTGATGTGCCCAGTTGGGACATACGACTTTGGTTTCAGGAAAGAAGATGCGTCGGTGAGAAGCAGCATTCCAGCCATGTCTTGAGATGGAGAGAGCACCGGTTACGCTTAAGTGCTGACCCCAGCCCAACCTTTGCGTCTTGCTCTTAAAAGGCACTGACCCGTGTACCCATAGTGCTGTGGATACAGCCCTCCCCACCCGAACATCCCAAGGCCTGACTTCTGAGCACTCTCAAGTCCTATGAGCTTGCAGTCTTAGGGTGGTGATTAGTTAAGAGATGTGATGTCACCTCTTAGCAGGATTTTTTCTTTTCTTTCTTCTTTTGTTCTTTTTGAGACAGAGTCTCACTCTAGCTGAGGCTGGCTAGGGACTTGCTGTGTAGCCCAGGCTGGCCTTGAACTCATGGCTCCTCTGGCTTTAGCCTCCCTAGTGCTGGGATTATATGTGTGTGCTACCACACTCAGCTCAAACTGTGCTTTTATGAATAGGACTGAAGCCTTAAGTCTGAAAATCTGCTGGGAGCCAGCCCAGGGGTGGCTGAGGACGGCCATCACGACCAGGGAAGACAGGTGCTTACCCCACAGCAGCATCCAGCACCACAGTGACAGGAACATTGAGGTGGCAGAGGGCTTTGGCCATTCTTTTACTGCAGATGACATCAGGGAACATTAAAGTATATGATGAGTTACTTAATTTGGACAGTGACAAATCATGTTAGCTTGAAACACAGTTAATATTAATGGATTAAGGGGACTAAGGAAACTTTCTGTTTTGTTTTTTGAGATAGTCTGTTTTCTAGGCTGGACTAGAAGTTGGTATGCAGCCCTGACTTGGGACTCCTGGTGCTACTACCCCAGCCTCCCCAGTGCTGGGATTACAGGTGTGTGTCACCACGGCCAGCCAGGAAAAAAGAATTTGGGTTCTTCAGAAAAAAGGATGCATTTCAAGAAAACTATACTCTTAGGGACTCTGATTAAGAAATGCCCATTCAGAGAAAAGGAGAAATGTTTGTTTTGTATCCTGGAGAGATGATGTTGTTAGTTGCTGTGGAGTCGGGTCTGACTCACAGTGACCCTCATAGGGTTTTCAATGGCTAGTTGTTTTGAAAATGGGTTGCTAGGTCCTTATCCTGTTTTTGTGGTGTTGGGGATTGAACCCAGGGCCTCAGAGCAGCACTCTACCCGCTGAGCCCCTCTGGAGAGATAGGGACATAAATTACTAGTCTGTGTTAAAAAGCTTCTTGTTAACATCATCTCTTGCTGTTCCTCTGTTTTAAGTACCTAAAAGCTCCAAAGCCTGTATTTCCTCAGCCTGTCTGCAAATCCATAGCAACTTTCCTCCCAGAAGCAGGAATGGCCAGTGGGGGAGCACGTTTTGGTTCCTACTATGATGGATCCTAATCCTCAGTTTGCTCTTCAAATGCCTGGTGGATACATAACCGAATAGAAAGATACCTGCCCTGATAAATCAGGCTGCGACTCTGTAATGTACACGCTGAATCGCTTCTTGGCTGCCACAGCTGCTTCGAGGACTCTCAGGACCACTCTTGAATAGGCATGAGTCAAGATTCTCTGTGGACCGAGAAAGCTTTGTCAAGGGCAAGCTCCTTGGCTAGTCATCACCTGTGCTGCTTGGCTCTCATATAAACACACCTAGCACCGGGAGCTCTTGCGTACACTTTCTCACAACTCAGCTATAATCTAAAAGGAGACTTCACCACTACTTGGAGTTTCAAGCCCACTGGCAAGCTGAAGAAGTTCCTGCCAAAGGAAGATAGTGTGGTCTCCTGGTGGAAAGCTGGACAGTGGGACTTACAAGATAAAAGGACCTGTTTTCTGAGGCCCATGAGGATCTGTGGGCTGTTTCTCTGTCTCTAGGACATCTGCATTTTTTGGCCTACAGTTATCAGGCAGGTCACATACACTAATGCAGTGGGCCAGGTGGCAGTGGAGAGGCTAAAGGGATTCCTGCTGTTGTCATGTGGTCCCACTGTTGCCCGATGATCTGATTTTTCTAGAGAAGCTGAATAATAACTAAATGTGGGCTTTTTTTTTTTTTTTTTTTTTTAATTTACAAGCATGGTTTGGGATAAATACAAGCCATCTGTGGCATAAAGATTTGCAGACACTGACACATGACCACTGTTCTAAGAAATAGCTCAGGGGACTGTAACATAAGATGATGGACATAACTCTAGCTTCTGGAAGAGCCTCGCCTGACACTTATTAGAAATGCTGGCTTGTAGGCCCTGCTCTGGATCTACTGGCCCTGCACTTAATGTGATCCCAGGTGATTCACCTGCATGTTCAAAGTTGAGCAGCTGTACTCTAAATTTAGTGTAAATCAGTGTTGCTACAGGTGGTGTGGGCAAAAGGAACCTGCAGGATCGATAGCATGACAAAGCTCCAAGGGGGAAGGCTGCTGTAGAGGTGGTCACAGCTTTGCTTCCACTTGGCCCAAATGGGTTTGCAGTGGGGTTTTGTACAAGTTGTACTTAGGCCTACCAGGTCATTTACTTAATAACATACTTCAAGGGTTGGGAAAAGGGTAATAAAACAGAAGACAAAATTTAAGAGCCAATATGCAGGTGAATACTTTTATGTTCAGTGGAGGCTTGGGTGCCAAAGGGATGTATGCTGGAGGGAGACACTATAAAAGTTTTAATCACCCCTGTGTGGGAAGACAGGCTTAACTTGCAGTTCGTGTCTTTCCTCACTTAACTTATGAACACTTGGCAGCTCGTGTCACTAACAGCATCTGAAATGAAGTTAAAAATCTCTGTCCACTGCCAGGCTCAGCCGGGAAGATACTTGGTATTAACCAGTAGGGATCTAATTGAGATTAATGTCTTACATAGCCAATCATAAAAATATTTCTTTTTTTGGTGGGAGGGAGTACTGGGGGTTGAACCCAGGGCCTCGCACTTGCATGCTTTGCAAGTGTTGGACCACTGAGCTGCACTCCAGCCCATTTTTTTTTTTTTTACTTTTTTGAGACAGAGTCTCTAAGTTACGCAGCCTGCCTCTGGTCTCAAACTTGCAATCCTCCTGCCTCCACCTCTCAAGCTGCTGGGATTACAGGCGAGGGCCACCGATAAAAATATTTCTTTAGAAAAACATCTTACTAAGTCAAGAATGCTGTCCTAGTTTTTTTCTCTGCCCACTTACAATGACAAGCTATTATAATATATTTACAGAGCAATGACCACGTTCCAGGCACAATGCTGAGCCCTTCCACATACCATCTCATTTAATCCTCATGACAAGTCTATGAGGGTAGGTGCTATTGCTGTCCTTAGTTGACAGATGAGAAAACTGCAGCAGAGAGGGTCAGTAACTTGTTCAAATAAGTGGCAGAGCTAAGATTTCAGCCTCAGCAGTTAGATTCTAAAGTCCCCGCTCTTAGTTACCACACATGACAGACATCTACTCACTGCTCCGTCTTTGATGAATGTGTGGCACAGATCAGCAATTTTATTTCTCGACAGTGATATTCTTCTGAGAAAAAGCTCTCCCCGCTCAATCATGATCTTTTTACATTTGGAGTAATCCTAGGATGAGAAGAGCAAAATGCGGGGAGAATATCCAGTGAAGCTGAGAATATGTGAGGTCAAACAGAGGAGTGGAAGGGAAACCCGGGAAAAGCAGGGGCTTACAGAGTATTCCAGGGAGGTAAGGCTGATGAAGCGGAGGAAGAGCTCCCCACCAGAGGACACTGCCACGGAGGAGTCCACGCCACACAGGGTCTCGATGGCATTGGTGAGATTTGCTCTCAGGCCCTGGATTGTCTCCCCTGGAGTGATCAAATGAGGTGTGAGATGTTCATCTTACTGGGTAAGTGTAACAGCCCTTACTGGGTCTGTAATTTATTTATTCATTCATTCAGTGAATATATTAGGCTTATCTGTGTTCCAGATACCTTTCTAGATGCTAGGAGACACCAGTGCAAAGACAGGGCTCTGCTCTGTTGGAACCCTCTCCCTAGTGTGGGATACAGAACAAGAAACACACAAAGAGCTAACCAAGTGAGCTATGTAGTGGAAAGAGGGCAGAAAAAGGCAGAATGATCAACAAGGTGGGGCTCCTTGACAGAAATGGCCTCTTGGAATGGAGGCCATTTAAACTGAGACCTGAATAAGGATCAATGTAGTCATATAAAGATCCAGGGAGAAAAGTTCCAGGTGCAGACTAACAGCAATGCAAAGCCCCAAGACAGGAACACACTTGGTATGAGACACAAAGGCCAGCAGGGCTGCAGCACTTTTCAATAATGGGTAGCAGCGGTAGGTGAGGTGGGCAACACAATGTAGAAGAATCTAAGGTGTTTAGTGTTAACTTATGTACAACGGGAAGACCTCAGAGTGTGTCTAAGAGACAGTTCTCTAGGCCAGCCCTTCAGATGAAAAAAGGCATTACTTTTATTATTATTGTTACACAAGAGGTCATGCTATACCCAGATGCTTATGTTTACACTTTTGAATTAGTGAGTCACACTGGATGACATCAGAATCAGAATTCTGGAATATTCTTTGTAGCATCTGCACAGAATCTGCGACAATGTGGAAGTTCAGTACACATCTACAAAGTTGAACTGTGGCAGAAATTTAAGCTTCATGGCCAACATGAGATAAAATGGTCACTCTTGATTCAAAGCACATTTCATGTATGAAAGGGTACCCTTTGGATGATGACATGGGTGCCTGAAATGAAGGCAGAAGCTGAACTTGAGGCTGTAGGTAAATATCCATCTCTTACTTTCTACATTTCTGTTAGTCATCTGAAGACCTTCCTATGGCCCAAGATGCTCAAAGATGACTCCACATACCTTTATCTCTCTTCAAGAACTCTAGCAAAGTCCGGATGGCAGCCACTGCTGAAGCCATGTCAGGATCTTTTTTCATCTGAGACTTAAAGTACTCAATTAACTCTGGGAGAGGAGACAAAAGTGAAATCATCACATCCACTTGGCAGGGTATAAGGTTAAAGGGCTTGGTGAGGATTGTTGACCCTAAGAAGCAAAATCACTCAGAAAGTATTTTTTATCCCAGGGTATTTAGTTTCAAGGGCATCATAAATGTTGGCGGAAATAGAGAAGACATCACTTTACTGTTTGCAAGATCTTTCTTATTTTAAAAAAGTTACTGGTGTGCAAGGCAGAACGTTTATTACTTAAGATAATGAAGTGTCATACTCAAGCTGGGCGTGGTGACGCACGCCTGTTAATACCAACGACTCAGGAGACAGGCTGGAGGATCAAGAGTTCGAGGGCAGAGGTAGCCTGTGTAACTTTGCGAGACTTGTCTCAAGATAAAATAAAAAAGGAGTTGGGGCTGCAGCTCGGTTGTAGAGCGCTTGCAAAGTATGAGAGAAGCCCTGGGTTCAGCCCCCAAGTACTCTAAAGGAAGAAAAGTCATTCTTCCTATTTTGGCTTCAAGTTCTCAGAGGATCCCAGGGTCCAGTTTCTCCTGCACCCTCCAGTCTATACTAATTCACATCTATGTGTACATAAATGTGCGTGTGTATCTGTATGTAGGGTCCCACCCACCTCGCTTCACTTTTTCACACTAAAAGCATCATCTTAGTTTTCGGAGGAGGGCCCTGGGAACAAGTGTGCGTGGGGAGCTCTGTCCGCGGACACCCTTAGGCCCGATCCCTCGGACACAAGGGCAGCGAGGGCGATTTAGCTGTGACTGGAGAACGCACATCCAGCCGCGCGGCTAGAACTTGGAAAGCGACTCCAGGAGAGTCCAGCCTGAGCATGCTAGACCGGGGGTACCCTGTGCGGCTCCGCAGCCCTGGCCGGCCCCGACTCACCCTTATCGTCCATGGTGCCCTCCAGACCTCGAACCGCTAGGGGCCTGGGGCCGCCCTCGCCGCTCCAAGCGCACCTAGCGACTGCACCGGCTGCGAGACACGCCCGACAGCCTGCAGCACTCTTCTTACGCAACTTCCGGCGCTTGAGGGCGTGGCCGTGAATGCAGCGCGCCCGACTGCTTTTGCGTCATCCGGCGGCGCCGGAAGTGGAGGCGCTGGGGTTCTCAGTCTCTCGCTGGTCTGATGCTTGCTGGGCGCGCAGGTTCTTGGGCGCCATGGTCTCGGACGGTGAGCGCAGCCAAGGGCCAGACCGCGATCCCGAGGCCAGGCGCACTTGGCCGGGCCAAATAGAGTGTATATTTGGGGTGGGTGGAACCTGTGCGGGTTTTAGAGTAGCCACTGCCTGCATTCATTCATTGGGTTGCCTCCTGGGTACAAGGCTGCGGCCGTAGCCCTGTGGCGCCCCGTCCCGTCAGACCTCGGAAGCCAAGCGGGGTCGGGGCTGGTTAGTACTTGGATAGGAGACCGCCTGGGAACACCAGGTGCTGTAGGCTTGGGAGAAGGACCCAGCAACTCACTCCCAAAAACCACCAGTCATTGAAAACCCTATGAATAGCAGAGAAGCACTGACAATAGTGTTTGGCTTGTTGTACTGTGAGTCGGGCACTGACTCGATGGCACCTAACAACAGCAACAAAAAGAGAATGGATTATGGGATGTACCCTTATTTAGTATACCACTAAGAAAGAAAAAAAGCCGCCAACCTTAAGATACCTTCTGGGTTTTAGCAACTGGTAAATGTAAAAAAAAAAAAAAAAAAAAGGATATGTCTTATAACTGATGAGATTTGACAGTGATACGTCGTGTTCTGGGAATTGTGGAGTCAGGGGTGCCAGTGCCTGGTGCAGAGGAGACTGGCGTCTCACTGCCATCAGATGTGCCCTTAGGAGCACGCTGGCCTGCTGGAAAGAAGAGAGAGCATTGGTCTGGGACCTTGAAGACAGACTAGGATTTGAATATGCAGAAACCAAAGTTGGGGGATTATCCTGATGTGGGGAGGAAAGAATAAGGCAGAGGGATGTTAACAAACATCCCAGCTTTTCGTTACAGTGTGTACTTCTGGGTTCACTTGGACCCAGGATCCCCAACAGCGGATACTGGTACTTAGTGTGAAGGTTTGTTGAATGACTGATGTGTTAAGGTAACCTGTTTAGTTGTGTCTTTCATTTTGGAAAGTGGCCTAATTTTTTTTTTTTACAATAAAATCTTACCTAGGAATTGCTTTTCCCTTTTTGGCTTTTACTTTTTAAACGTGGTTTCTAACCACAGCTGGCCTGCTGCTAGGTGATTGGATGAACGCTGGGCCAAACTGGCTCCTCAGTGTCCCTTTAGTCCTTCATCTCTGAAATTCTGCCACTGGTGGTTCCTTGTACTGGGTATCCTTGCCTTTTGTCCTTGACAAGGCATTTACTTGTTTGTTTTAGAGACAGGGTCTTCCTAAGATCCCAGGCTGGCCTGGAACTCATGATCCTCCTGCCTTACCCTCCTGAGTTGCTGGGATTACAGGCGTGCACTACCACACCCAATTTTGATCAGGCACTTAAAATGCAAATGTCTTCAAGTTCATTCAGAGATGCTGAGTGTTCACTGTGTTTTAGAAGCTGAGGCGAAGTGGTGAACAAAACAAAAATCTCTATCCTAGTAGAGTTTGGGAGAAGGACCCGGCAACCCACTCCCAATAATCAGTCCACCATTGAAAACCCTATGAACAGCAGAGAAGCACTGACAATAGTGTTTCCCCTGTTGTATGTAGGGCCACTATGAGTCGGATACTGACTTGACGGCACCTAACAACAACAACACAACAACAACAGTAGAGTTTATATCCCAAAGCATATCCTGGTAGGGAGCAGACATGAGCTTGTGAGCTTGCATAGGGTCCACTGAGTTTAAATCTTTAAAAGAACTTGGTCTTCTGTTAATCTCATGGTTGTGGGGTGATAAACATTTACAAGCACGAAATGAATTTGATTTACACATTGGGAATGTTAGCTTAGATTTATTTTCATAAGTGTAATGTTTTTAAATTGTATTTCTTGTTAATGTTTTCAGAAGATGAATTGAATCTTCTGGTTATCATAGTTGACACCAACCCAATTTGGTGGGGAAAGCAAGCATTAAAGGAATCTCAGGTAAGAGGAGGTCTTTGGATGATTCTAATTTAACTTGTGTATGTTTATGTAGTTTTTTTGAAAAACAACTTTATTAAGGTATAATTTACATATCATAAAGCTCACCCATTATAATGTACAGTTCAATGATTTTTTAGTAAACTATAGAAGTTGTGTCACTAGCACCACAATTCCATTTTACAACATTTATTTCACCACATAAAGTTCTCATGTCTGTTTGGCAGTCAATCCCTGCTTCCACCCATGAGCTGCTGGCAGCCACTTTTCTGCCTTCTATCTCTATATTACTTTTTCTAAACATTTCATATATTAATTGCATATAGTATGTGATCTTTTAAAAAGGCTTTCTGTTCTGAAATACTTATAGATTCACAGGAAACTTTAAGAATTGGTAGAAGGTGGGCGTGGTGCCACATGCCTATAATCCCAGCATCTGGGGAGGCAGAGGCAGGAGGATCGCAAGTTTGAGACCAGAGGGAGTCTGTGTAATTTAGCAAGACCCTGTCTAAAAAAGTGAAAAATTGGGCTGGGGGCTTACAGCTCAGTGGTCTAGCACTTGCAAAGCATGCAAGTATGAGGCCCTGGGTTCAACCCTTAGTACAAAAAAAAAAAAGAAAGAAAGAAAAAAGAAAAAGAATTGGTAGAGAGGGTGGTACCCTTCCCTACCTTCCCCCAGTGGTTGCACCTTACATAGATAGCTATGTAGACGATGGAAACTGGAAGATTGGCATCAGTGTAGTCTGGAGGCTCCTTCAGGTGGCAGGTTTTATGTGCACTGATTTGGGGATGTGGGAGTGTGTGTGTAGCTCTTTGCAGTTTTATCCCATGCACAGACTTGGTAACCACCACTATGGTCAAGGTAGGGAACTATTCCACCACTGAAAAGGAGCTCCCTTGTGCTGCACCTTATTTTTGCTGTGCCTTTCCTGGCCACTGTCCCTAGGCCTTATTTGTTTAGTTTTGTTTACTGTTTTTTGAAGCAGTTTCTCACCATGTACCCCAGTCTGGCTTTAAACTCTCTGTATATCTCAGACTGGCCTCACACTCTTTATCCTCCTGCCTCCACCTCCTGAGTGCTCTGCCTTTTCATTAAAGCATTTAGTCCACTCATATTTAATGTAATTATGATGTGGTTGGATTTATGTCTATCATTTTACTTATTTTTTCTATGTCTCTCTCCTTTTTTTTTATTGGTAATTTATTCCTCCTTTACTCTATCAATTCTACTGTAGATGTGTTATCTATATTTTTTAGGTATTTCCTTACTGGTTGCTGTATTCATTTCCTAGGGGAGCTTTAATAAAGTACTACAAAATAGTGTAAAACAACAGAAAATTATTGTGTCAGAGAGGTTTTTTGTAAAACAAACATTTTTATTTTTTTAATTTCTATTTTTACTTTTTGTGTGTGTGTGGTACTTGGGGATTGAACTCAGGGCCTCACATTGTTGTTGTTAGGTGCAGTCAACTCAAGTCTGACTCATAGCGACCCTATGTACAGCAGATTGAAACACCTGATGAATCTGTGCCAGGCAAACGATCTTATTTATGTTTAAGCCCATTGTTGCAGACACCGTGTCAATCCATCTGGTGGAGGGTTTTCCTCTTTTGAGTTGACCTGCCACTCTCCCAAACATGATGTCCTTCTCCAGGGATTGATCTCTCCTGACTACATGTCTGAAATATGTAAGACGCAGTCTGGCCATTCTTGCTTCCAAGGAGCACTCTGGTTGCACTTCTTCTAGGACAGATTTGTTGGTTCTTTTGGCAGTCCATGGTATATTCAGTAGACGTCTCCAGGACCACAATTCAAAAGCACCAATTCTTTTTCTGTCTCTCTTGTTCAATGTCCAGCTTTCACAACCATATGACGCCACTGAAAAATACCATGGCATGAGTCAGACGCACCTTCGTCTTCAATGTGACATCTTTGCTTTTCAGTACTCTAAACAGATCTTTTGCCACAGCTTTCCCTAGAGCAATGTGTCTTTTGATTTCTTGACTGCTGCTTCCATGGGTGTTGATTATAGAGCCAAGCAAAGCAAAATCTTGGACAACCTCAACCTTTTCTCCATTTATTGAGAAGTTGCGTGCTGACCCAGTCGTAAGGATTTTTGTTTTGTTGATGTTTAGTCATAACCCATATTGAAGGCTATGATCTTTGATCTTCCTCAGTAAGTGTTTTAAATCCTCTTCACTTTCAGCAAGCAGGGTGGTGTCATCTGCATAATGCAGGTTGTTAATTAGTCTTCCTCCAATCTTGATGCTGCGTTCTTCCTCATAAAGTCCACCTTCTCGGATTATTTGCTCTGCGTATAAATTGAAGAGATAGGGTGAAAGTATACAGCCCTGACGCACACCTTTCTCAACTTTAAACCACTCAGTGTTTCCTTGTTCTATTCGAACAACTGCCTCCTGGTTCATGTACAGATTTCTCATGAGCACAATTAGGTGTTCTGGTATTCCCATTTTCTGAACTGTTATCCATAATTTGTTATGATCCACACAATCAAATGCCTTTGCATATTCAATAAAACATAGATAGACATCTTTCTGATATTCTCTGCTTTCAGCTAATATCCACCTGACATCAGCAATGATGTCCCTGGTTCCCTGCCCTCTTCTGAATCCCACTTGATTTTCCGGTAATTCCCTGTCTATATACTGCTGCAGTTGCTTCTGAATGATCTTTAGTAGAATTTTGCTGGTGTGCGATATTAATGATACTGTCCCATAGTTTGCACATTCAGTTGGATCCCCTTTTTTGGGAATAAGCACAAATATGGATCTCTTCCAGTCAGTTGGCCAAGTAGCTGTTTTCCAAATCTGTTGGCATAAACATGTTAACACCTCCAGTGCTGCATCTGGTTGTTGAAACATCTCTGTTGGTATCCCATCAATTCCTGGAGCCTTGTGTTTCACCAGTTCTTTCAAGGCAGCTTCCACCTCGTCCTTCAACACCATTGGTTCCTCTTCATATGCAACCTCTTGGAATGGTTGGTCATCTACTAGTTCTTTCTTGTATAATGACTCTGTGTATTCTTCCCATCTTCTTTTGATGTTTCCTGCATCATTTAATATTTTCTCTGTAGAATCTTTCACTACTGCCACTCGAGGCTTGAATTTTTTCTTCCTTAAGCTTGAGAAACACAGAGCATGTTCTTCCCTTTTGGTTTTCTGCCTCCAGCTCTTTGCACATGTCATCATATTTGTTTTTGTCTTCTCCAGCTGCCTTTTGAAATCTTCTGTTTAGTTCCTTAACTTCATCATGTCTTCCTTTTACTTTAGCTGCTCGACATTCAAGGGCAAGTTCTACTGTCTCTTTTGACATGTAATTTGGTCTTTTCTTTTTTTCTTGTCTTTTTAAGAACTTTTTGCTTCCTTCTTGAATGATACCTTTTATGTCATGCCACAACTCTTCTGGTCTCCTATCATTTGTGTCTAACGCATTAAACCTATTTTTGAGGTGGTCTCTGAACTCGGGTGGGATATACTCAAGGTCATACCGTGGCTCTTGTATACTTATTCTAATTTTCTTCAGCTTCAGTTTGAACTTGCATATGAGAAGTTGATGGTCTGATCCACAGTCAGCACCTGGTCTTGTTTTGACATTTTGTATAGAGCTTTTCCATTGTCTCTTTCCACATGTGTAGTCAATTTGATTCCTGTATGTTCCATTGGGGAAGTCCACGTGTATAGTCTCCGTTTATGATGTTGAAAAAATGTATTTGTAATGAAAAGGTCATTGGTCTGACAAAATTCTATCATGCGATCTCCAGCTTCGTTTCTGTCACCAAGACTGTATTTTCCAACTACTGAGCCGCCTTCTTTGTTTCCAACCTTTGCATTCCAGTCACCAGTGGTTATAGACTTTGCAAATGCTCTCCTACTGGGCAGCACCCACTAACACATATTTCACTTTTTATTTTGGGACAAAGTTTTGCTAAGTTATGCAGCTACCTTGGTCTCAAGCCTATGATTCTCCTGCCTCTGCCTCCCAAGTCGCTGGGATTACAGGCATGAGTCACTGTGCCCAGCCTTTTCACAAGCACATTTTTAAAAAAGAAAATACTTGAGGAATATTGTTCTCATGTAGAAATGACCTTATGTGAGAAAAATTGGAAAAGTTCCATTTCCAATTATTTTAGCTTATAGTTTTGGAAGAGGGTATCTTGAGCAAATTTGTAGCAGTGAATAATTGTCTAAAATTTCACGTTTGAACTTTTAAGACTAGACACAGTTATTTGGAAAGGTTATTTATTTTTATCACATCTTCTGTTTGACAGTTTACTTTATCTAAATGCATTGATGCCGTGATGGTGCTGGGAAATTCCCATTTGTTCATGAATCGTTCCAACAAGCTGGCTGTGATAGCAAGTCACATTGAAGAAAGGTATGCATGACCGTGATCACCACCCCCTTCCTGTTTAATGCTCGATATCCATGAGGGTTTTTGGTCACTTGACACTTATTGCTCCTACTCCATGTTGTAAAAAAAAAACTTCTTTTTTAGCAGTGAACACTAGCCAATGCATCAAGAATCAGTACATGTCCATTTTGATACTTGTGAATAATGAAACCCTCATTAGTTGATAAGTAGTAGAATTGCACAAAGACACATTTCATTCACACAGGTTCAGTTATATTGTCTTGGCAAAAATCGAGCTGGCAGCTCCTCTTCTTGTCTCTTCATCGAGGTGTCCCAGACAGCAAGCTAGAGGGGCACGGGATCCTGCCGTCCCCTCAGTCAGTCTTGGCTCCTTGTTCCTCTCATGGTGGGACGTTTGGTTCCTCTATGTGTTATTCTGGTATTTAGAAATACAGGATTGTCACACTGGGTGTGGTAGCGCACGCCTGTAATCCCAGCAACTTGAGAGGTGCAGGCAGCAGGATCGCAAGTTTGAGACCAAAGGTAGTCTGCCTAATTTAGCGAGACCCTGTCTCAAAAAGTGAACAAATGGGCTAGGGGTGCAGTTCAGTGGTATGGCACTTGGAAAGCCTTCAAGCACGAGGCCCTGGGTTCAACCCCCAGTACTGCAAAAAAAAAAAAAAAAAAAAAAAAGGGCTAGGCACGCTGTCTTTTTTTCCCCTTCCCCTTCCCTTTCTCTTTCCTTTTGTCTTTCCTTTCCTTCCTTTTCTTTTTCTTTCTTTCTTGTTTTTCCTTTCTTCCTTTCCCTTCCCTCCCCTCTCCTGCTTCTCCTCCTCTTTCCTCCCCCAGAGCCTTGTGCATACTAGGCAAGGGTGCAGCCACTGCCCAGCCCTGTTTTAGATGTTTCTTAAACATGAAATTTATTATAGGATCATGTGGGTTCAGAATCAGTGTGATTTTGTTTGGTTTTTGTCCTGAACTTCGTTCTGACTGTGAGTGCGAGTGAGGGCCGAGAGTCCTGCTGTGCTGAGGGTTTGTTCCTGCCCTTTCAGTCGATTCTTGTATCCTGGGAAGAACGGCAGACTCGGAGACCTCTTTGGAGACCCCAGTAACCCCCTGTCTGACTGTAACCCTTCCGGGAGTAAGGATGGAAAATATGAGCTGTTAACAGCTGCAAATGAAGTTATTGTTGAAGAGATTAAAGACCTGATGACCAAAGGTGACAGCTTTTATTATTGTTATTACTGTTATTTCACAAACAGAGATGATTTGGGAGGTTCTTGAGGCCTTCCCTCCAAAGATCTGAAGCTCTTGATACTATTAACTTGCATGCTCTCTTTTCTTTTGTAAACTCATTTTCGCTCAGCCTGTGTGTTATTTGCTTCACTCTACAGCTTTGGGCGCTGCTGACCAGCCTTTATTGAGGGACACTCTCTAGCTTCTAAGGACAGCCCATTGACCAGCTTTCCCTCTCTTTTTTTCCTTTCTTTTCTTTTTCTTCCTTTCTTTCTTTCTTTCTTTCTTTCTTTCTTTTTTTATGACTATTCTTAGTATTCATATTTTTATCTTATCTTGATCCTTAAAATATTTTTAAAATTATGCATGATTTTCTTTCTTCCTTTGAATATTCTTATCCAGTTCTGCCTTTTATTATCGTTTCCATATGAACACTTCTCAATCTTTGTCTCAAATGTAGCCTTTAATTCAAGCTCAGATGTCTCAGTTTTGTGTCCCATAGTCTCCTTAATATGTCCCAAATCTTACCTTTTTTTTTTTTTTTGAAGAGACAAAGTCTAAGTTGCACAGGCTGCCTCTGGCCTCAACCTCACGATCTTCCTGCCTCAGCCTCCTGGAGTCTGGGATTACAGGCGTGTGCCGCAGAGACTGACTCAAAGTCTCATTGTCTGTGCCCTCAGTGACACCACCTTTCCATTCCCTATATCTGTCACACCATACACTTCACTTTCTAACTTCATTCAAAGTTTTCTTTTTTTTAACTAAACAGTATGTGACTTTTTAGGGCAATCATTTTGTGCTTTTTTTGGTTTCTTTTTTGGTTTTGTTCGTTTTTTAAGTTTCCACCCGCTTATCGTAACCTTTCGTGATAAGTAGGTTTATTTTTAAAAAGCAAGTAAACCAAACAGTGATAAGCTTCTTCCCTTGGCCTTCCAGAAGTGGTGAGAAAGTGCAGTTACCTGTTTTCTTTTGCAGAGGCATTGCTTAACATTACAAATCCAGAGCTTTCATTTTGTCATGTGTGTTTACTTGGACACTATTGGCATAAGATAGTGTGTCATAGGTGGGCACAATGGCACATGCCTGTAATCCTAGCCACTTGGGAGGCTGAGGCAGGAAGATTGGAAGGTCAAGGCCAGAGGTGGCCTATGTAACTTAGCAAGCCCCTGTCTTAAAATAAAAAGTGAAAAATTGATTGGGAATGTGGCTCAGCGGGGAACTTGGGGAACGTGTGAAGCCCTGGGTTCAAACTCCCAGTACTCCAAAATAACAAATAAGTTAAATTAAAAAATAGTCCATTCTATGGAATTTAGCAGCCTTGTCCTTGCCCCCTAGATGCCATGACATTCCTCAGTCATGAAAACCACATAGGACCTCAGACATAGCCAGATGTACCCTGTAGACACAGCCACCCAGGGTGAGATTATCCCCATAGCTCCCCCCAGCTGTCTTCTGACTCCTGTGTCTCCACCAAGTCCTACCACCCAGCCTCCGCAGCTGTCACCCTGAAACTCCAGGCGGCCCCTCCCAGCTGAGGCTCCCTGTTGCCTTCAGGTGTGGCTTTCAAACCTTGGTTTGTGTCAGAGTCACCTGGAGGGAAGAGGCAGCTCTAGAGACAAAAAGTGGGGTAGCCCTTGCCCAGGGCTGAGAGGGACGTGGAGGGACTGCAGCTGGGCCCATGTGATCTGGGTGCTGGAACCTGTTCTATGGTTGGATTAGGGTGATAGTCACACAGCTGTGAATTTACTAAAATAGAGTGAATTTTAAGGTTTGCAAATTGTCCCTCAGCCGAGCTATGAAATAGCTGCAGGGCTTGCTGATGCACAGTGCTGGGCACTTCCCATGCTACCATCCCGAGCTGTATTCACCACTGACCTTAGCCTTGTCTTTGAGCCCTCCCTTGATCTGAGCTCCCTGTGGGTGCCAGGCCTCCTGCACCAGCTGCCGGCCTCTTGGCACAGTGCCAGTCTGGGTTCTTTACCCTCTTGCCCTGCAGGTTTAGAATTTTGATTTCTTAAGAGCGTACAGCTCAGTAGTGTTAAGTACACTCACATGACTGTGCAGTCGTCACCACCATCTAGCTCCTGAACTTTTTTGTCATACGAGACAGAAACTCCATGTTCATTAAACATCAATTTCCCATTCCCCCTCCCCCAACCCCTAAACAAATACCTGGATGTTTTAAGTTGAAAAAAGATCTAAAAGTTCCTCACTTAAGAATTCCTCAGAACAAATTGCTACCTATGTTTTTAGATCCAGTTGGATTTCATTCATAAAGAACACTTTGGTTTCAAAATTACTTTAGTTGAAGAAGTACTTAAACATTCCCTTTTTAATGCTTTTTCTTATTTATAGGTGACATAAGAGGTCAACATACAGAGACTCTGTTGGCAGGATCCCTTGCCAAAGCCCTTTGCTGTATCCTTGGAGCTTGGATTGTCTAGGAGTCTTCTGAAATAAGCGTGTTTGACTTCTGACATTGCCCTGATCTTGGATGTTGATATTCATGGGAGGCACAAGTGCTCTAATGTGTTGAATAATAACAAATAATTTATCTTTGCTTTGAAATGTACTTTTTATTTTATCCAAGACAGAGTCTTGCTGTGTAGCCCAGGCTGGCCTCAGACTTCCTCCTGCTTCAGCAACCCAAGTGCTGGCATTATAGGTGTGTGTACCACGCCCAGCTGCAACCTGTAAAGGAGGAGAAAATGCTTAGTTTCTCTAGTATTCCTTGTGCCTGTATCTAATGCTTCCTTGTGTTTTATTCTGATAAACTGGCGCTTGTTACAATTTTATTCCTTAAGACAGGAACAGTGGTTTTAAAAGCTGATCCTATGGCTTAATGAATGAGTTGCCACTTCTCCACAGATGGCAGGTGATCTTTCACTTACCATAGGGCAATAGGACTTTGCTCAGCAGTGTGATTTTATCTGTTCGCACAGTGTTTTGGCATTGTTTAATTTCTTTGGATAATACTGAGTGATTCCTCTGCCTTAGAGTTTTAATCTGGGTTGGCTGATATCTTTGTATGTTTTTTAAATTTATGTCATTTTCGTTTGCTTTTGATTCACATTGGCTTGTTGTTGTTGTTGTTAGGTACCATGGAGTTGGTATCCGACTCATAGCGACCCTCATAGAGTTTTCAATGGTACCGTGGAGTTGATATCCGACTCATAGCGACCCTCATAGAGTTTTCAATGGCAGACTGTTTTGGGATTGCATTGGCTTACTGATTTTCAAATCTAGGACTTGATGCATAATAATAGGACAACCAAATATTGGTCAGTTTATTTATTTATTTATTTTGTGGTACTGAGAGGCTGAACTCAGGACTTCGCACAGACTTTACAAGTGCTCTGCCACTGAGCTGCTCCTAGGCCGTTTCCTATTTTTTATCACTAGGTTGGCTCTTGCTAAGGAAGTTACAAAGGCTGCCTCTGGCCTTGAGCTTGTGATGCTCCCACCTCTGCCTCCCAAGATGCTGGTAATATAAGCGTGCGCCACTGCAGCTCGCAAATAGCGGTCATTTTAAAGCTGGGGGTAGCTGGGTGTGGTGGTGCCCACCTGTAATCCCAGCAACTCGAGAGGCAGAGGCAAGAGAATCAATGTGAGTTCGTGCCTAGCCTGGTCTACATGGCAAGTTCCAAGTCAGCCTGGGCTACACAGTGAGACCTGTCTCAAAAAGAAAACAAAACCAAACAGGTCATTTTAATCTTCTAAACCAAAGATCATATTACTTTGATCAGATTCTACAGCTCCGTAGTTTACATAGATAGTAATTGTCAGCCTCTGATTACTCATGTGTGAGTCATGGTAAATAGACTGTTTACTTTTTTCAGGCAGATACTGAGTTTACTTAACTAAAATTTGAAGTTATTTTTCTGTTCACTGTAAATATTTATGAAATAAAATAATACCTTTGTATTCCTTAATGCTAAGAAATTAAGACATTCATAGAATGAACAAGGAAGTTAAAGGTAAGAGGCTCTGTTTTTCTGAGAAATGTAATCCTGTTGATTTCACTACTGGATGTTTGCTGGAGTGTTTCATAACTTGTTAGAAGACTGCGTGTGTGTTTAATAAGCTACATAGTTATTCAGTTAAATTGTAATCTGTTTTTAATCTCTTTATAGATAATCAGGAGATGAAATCAAGGATATTGGTAAGATTAAAAAAGTCAACATTATGTTTATATACAACTGCAGATGATTAGAAAACATAATGGGAAGGGCTGGGGTGTAGCTCAATGGCAGAGCACTTATTTGACATGCACAAGGCCCTCGGTTCAGTCCCAAGCATGCATGCGCGTACACACACACACACACGCACACACACACACACACACGCACACACAACCCATGAAACATAATGGAAATAAGCCCCATTTAAAATAGAAGGAAAAGATATTAAGTATCCAGAATTCATTTAACAAGCAACATGTAAACCAATTATGAAGAAAACCTAAGATTCTCACACATGCAAGTGTGAGTGAGTGAGTGACTCCACCACTGTGTCACATCCCCAGCCACTTGTTTTTATTTCTGGACTGTGGTCTTTCTCATTTTCTCTTTTCCTACTGCCATACCAGTAACACTGTAACTGTAGCGTAATAATGTATTTTAATGACTGATGGAGGAAGTTCCTACTTTTTATTTGCTTCCTGAAAGTTCTTAACTATCTTCTTTGATTTGTTCTTCCAGATAAATTGTGGAATTTCTTTTTTAAATCTCCCCACCTGCTGGGGGGAAAATAATGCTTGATATTCTGACACAAGTTGCCCTGGTTTTACAGTGTGATTTTGGAAAAATTGAAATCTAAGAATAAAATATGGCCCTCCATGTATTAGGCCAGAGGCAGCCTATGTAACTTAATGAGACCCTTACTCAAAATAAAAAATAAAAATAAAAAAATAAACTAAGGGGTGCAGCTTGGTGGTAGAGCACTTGTATGTACAAGATCCTGGGTTCAACCTCCACCTACTGCAAAAATAAAAATGAAAAAGAAGAAATGCAAGTGGCTTCTTCTAGCATTTGCACATGTTCAGCCTGACTAGTAAGCAAACAAATATTAAATAGTGGGATTTTGTCTGCTTGTTGCTCAGCACAAATGAAAATCCTGGCAGTCACAGGGGTGATGGCAGAGTTGGGGATTGGTTATTCTCAGGCATTGCTGATGGGAGGACACATTGGTACAATTTTTCTGGAGGGCAGTTTGGTATCAAAGTTAACTGTGCATTCACTTTGGCAATCACAGATGATCGTCAGGTTATTATGGAGCTGTGCAAAGAGTCCAGAAGGGTGTCATCAGAGCATTAAGACTGAGAAGCTGCTTAAATGTTCTCTGTAGATAATTGGCTAAGTAGTGAAAATCTAGACAGTCAGCAAGAAGCCTGGTATATCCAGTTGTGTGCTGCCCAGTGACATTTTGGTCAGTCATGGACTGCTCACGTGAGGGAACGCAACATAGCCCAGGTGTGTTGCAGGCTATCTGGCCTGGGTTTGTGGAACACTGAAGTTCAGACAATAACAAAATTGCCTAATAAGACCATTTCTTTTCTTTCTTTCTTTCTTTCTTTTTTTTTTTTTTTGCGGTATTGGGGGTTAGAACCCAGGGCCTCAAGCCTGCATGCTTTGCAAGTGCTGGACCACTGAGCTGCGCCTCCAGCGTATTTTCTAACTTTTTGAGACAGGGTCTCACTAAGTTACGCAGACTGCCTCTGGTCTCGAACTTGCAGTCCTCCTGCCTTTCCTCCCGGGCTGCTGGGATTACAGGCATGCGCCACCGTGTGCCCGGCACTATAAGACCATTTCTCAGAATTTATCTCAGTTGTTAAGTAACACACAGCTAAGTTCTTTTTTTTTTTTTTTTTTTTTTTTTTTTTTGTGGTACTGGGGGTTGATCCCAGGGCTTCACGCCTGCATGCTTTGCAAGTGCTGGACCACTGAGCTGCACCCCCAGCCCTTTTTTTTCCCTTACTTCCTGAGACAGGGTCTCGCTAAGTTACATAGACTTCCTCTGGTCTCAAACTTGCAATCCTCCTGGCTCCACCTCCCAAACCGCTGGGATTACAGACGTGTGCCACCACGCCCAGCTAGCTAAATTCTATTTTGTGGACATAGAAAGTCTGTCACGGCTGCATATTGTGTACTGAGAAAGCAGGTTGTGGAACATGAGGTGGCATATCATCCATTTACCTGCGTGTGTGTGCACATGCGTGTGCATGTATCTTGGGTGTGTGTACATACAGGCTGATGCAGGTGCTCTCTAGAGGAAGTTCTTTACACTAATAATAAGAATTATCTCTGGGTGGTGGGATTGGGGGGGACATCATCTGTCATTTTTACACTTCAGGTATTATTTAATAATGACAAATAGGAAGACAGATTGGAAAAATAATACTGTTGTGGCTTGCAGTAGATTGTGTGACATTTGAGTGAGGGTCTTGGGCTATGCCCGACAAGTATTAACATGGCCATGACTTTTAGGTGATCAAAGCTGCAGAAGACAGCGCATTGCAGTATATGAACTTTATGAATGTCATCTTTGCAGCACAGAAGCAGGTGAGCTGGGATCCTTCCTTGTTTCAGAATGAAAGGATCAGTTTCATTATTTGAATGACCTACTGAGAGAGCGCTGGGATTTAGCTCAGTTGGTAGAGCGCTGCTCTGCAGTCTCTGAGGTCCCAGGTTTGATTCCCAGCAACGCAAAAATGGGAGAAGAATGTGACAATCCATTCCCAAGGCAATCCCAAAACATTCAGCCATTGAAAACCCTATGAGTGTTGCTATGAGTCGGGTATGACTCGATGGCACCTAACAACAACTCAGAGAGGTATTCTGACTAAAGAGCCCTGTTAATGGATTAGAATCCATATGGGGTACTTGTTGTTGTTGTTAGGTACCCTCGAGTCGGTATCTGACTCATAGCGACCCTACGTATATCAGGCGAAACACTATTGTCAGCGCTTCTCTGCTATTCATAGGGTTTTCAATGGCAGATTGATTGGGAGGGGGTTGCCAGGTCCTTCTCCCAAGCCTACAGTATCTGGTGTTCCCTGGTGGTCTCCCATCCAAGTACTAACTCAGGCCTGACCCTGTTTAGCTTCCAAGATCTGATGGGATCAGATGCCACAGGGCTACGGCTGTAGGCCTATATGGGGTACTAGTCATTTTTCTATTTTGGATCCTGGGCCTCTATGGACTGTGGTGGGCCCCAGAACAAAGTGCATTCAAACACAGTTTTGTGTATAGTTTCGGGGTGCTCAGGTAACCCTGTTAGTCCATGCTTGGATCTTTGCTATGAATTCCTGGTGTCAGTTTGCTGCATAACCCTAACCTCAGTCCCCATCTCTTTACTTTAGTGAGGTATATAAAGATTCACTAATTTTATTTTGTAAATAGCTGAAATTCCCAAGTGAACTATAATTAATAAATTTTCTTCTTTGATATGTTTAAAACAAGAAAGAGCTGGGCGCAGTGGTGCATACCTGTAAGCACAGCTACTTGGGAGCAGAAGTAGGAGGATCACAAGTTTGAGGCCAGAGGCAGCCTTTGTAACTTAGCGAGACCTTATCTCAAGGTAAAAATAAAAAAAGGGCTGGGGTGCAGCCCAGAGGTAGAGCACCTGCAAAGTATGTGTGAGGCCCTGGGTTTAGCCCCAAGGACTGGGAAAAAAAAAAAAAGAAAAAACAAAAAAGATAACTTGTAAACTTCAGTTTTAACATAAAACGCTGCTTTAGCCATGTATAATGTTCTCCACAGAAGTGTGGTATAATGTAATGCAGTGAAAAGAGCAAGGACTTTGAAGACAGGCGGAGCTCTGCCACCCACTGGCTGTGTGACCACCACCTGGAGAAGTCCTGGGTGCTTTGGGTACTAAGTGCATTGAAAGATCTGTCTTTCAGAGTGACTGTGCCTTTTATTTTATTTTTACTTTTTTGCAGTAGAATCCAGGGCCTCACACATGATTTTGTAAGTGCTCTACCACTGAACTGCACCCCCCGCCAATTTTTTACTCTTTATTTTGAGATAGGGTCTTGTTAAGTTACTCAGGTTCCCTCTGGCCTCGAACTTGTGATCCTCCTGCCTCAATCTCTCAAGTGGCTGGGTTTATAGGCATGTGCCACCATGCCCAGCTTCACTGTACATTTTAAATGACTTATATTAAGAATCAGGGCTGGGGTTTAGCTCAGTTGGTAGAGTGCTGCTCTGTGCTTTCTGAGGCTTTGAGTTCAATCCCTAACATCATAAAAATGGGAGAAGGACGTGGCAATCCACTCCCGAAGCAATCCTGAAATAATCAGCCAGTGAAAACCCTATGGATAGTAGGAAAGCACTGATACAGTGCCAGGCATGGGGGATGGAGAGTGTTTTGTTCTGTTGTACACAGGGTCACTATGAGTTGGACCTGAATTGATGGCACCTAATAACACCAACAGCATATTAAGAATCAAGTCTGGCACATAGCAGGTTCTAAAGTAGATTATTGTTGTTGTTAGGTGCTGTCGAGTTGGGTTCAACTCGTAGCAACCCTATGTGCAACAGACAACACTTCTTGACACTGTGCCATGCCTGGCACTATTGTCAGTGCTTCTCTGTTATTCATAGGATTTTCAGTGGCTGCTTTTTTTGGGAGTGGGTTGCTGGGGCCTTCTCTCAAACCTACAGGCACTCAGTATTCCCAGGTGGTCTCCCATTCAGCTACTAACCAGGCCTGACCCTGCTTAGCTTCCAAGATCTGATGAGATTGGGCACCAGGGTGGTATGGCTGTAGGCTAATTAGAAGATAGTCATTGTTATTATCTCTGTAATAGTTTCAAAATGTCCCTTTCAGAATATTTTGATTGATGCCTGTGTTTTAGACTCCGATTCAGGACTCCTACAGCAGGTATGTTCTCAGAGAATGCTTGGTACTGGTGGTGATGGAATGTGATAATCTTTACATCAAGTACATGTTCAAACAATAACACTTTGGATTTACTGAATAACTAAAATGTTATTAAAATGAAGTTGATAGGTTTCCCACTTTTTTATGTAGCTACTGGCTAACTTTTAATTACATATGTTGCATTATATTTCTGTTGGGCAGCACCGTTAGATGTGGCTTTTTGATCAAAATTGTAAAACTGAGTTTTACTTCTAATTTAACAAAAAAAGGGGGAAAAGCCCTGAAATAAGGCTGAAGAAATTACCAAAGTTCAGCTAAATGTTTTTTTGGCCATAGAAATCTTATTTTCTAACTCATCAGTTAATAGCACCTCACCCCCACCCCGAGTTTAGTGTATTGCTTAAGATGAGGGAATGGAGAAGGGGAGAGAATATCAGGAACACACAGGCTTCAAAGGTTTTGGGGTTGCCCTGTTTTGTAAACTTCGTGGTAGGAATATGGTGTTCATCATGTTATTTTTAGATATGTTTTTTGTCTTTAGTTGATATAGTAATTATTCCTATTCTTGGGGTGCAGTGTGATGTTTCAATGTATATATACAGTGTCTATTGATCAGATCATGGTAACTGGCCTATCTTCATCTTCCTATTTAAAGTATATTTAAAGTCACGTACATAGACTCTTGCATGTACAATTATATTTCATTATTAAAACATCAAAAAGGTTGGCTATGTGTTACAGTTGCACTTTTGAGTCCACACAGTATCTGTTAACTGGGAGAAGATCTTGCCTCTGTCGGACTTTGAAAGCCAGCCATAGTTGTGTGTGGTGGTGCACACCTGTAGTCCCAGAACTCGAGAGGCTGAGGCAGGATCGCTGTGAGTCCAAGGGTAGCCTGGTCTACGGAGCTAGTTGTAGGACAGCTGACATGACACCATTACACAGTGAGACCTTATTTGAAAAAACAAATAAACAACAACAAAAAAAGCTGGCCCTGCTTCCATCCCTTGCGTCTGTGCCTCTGACCAGCCTCAGCCTCTCTGAGTGCTAGACTTGCGGGTCAGCCACATGTACAGCATCTCCTCCTGCACATTTTGCCGGCACCTCAGTCTCACTGTGGCTGAGACTGGACTCTGGATTTTTCCCTGCAGCCTGTCCTCCCCACGGGGCAGTCCTGTCTCAGTGAGGGTTGCGCAGTTCACTCAGCAGCTCAAGCCCAAACCTGACTGTTCCTCGCCTTGTCGCTTCCTCTCCTTTCATGACGATTAGCAGATCCTGCCGAGTCTGGCGTTAGCATAGGCCCTGAGTCCTGCCATGTCTTTCCTGCGTGACTGCCCTCTGGTAGAGCCTGCAGCACCTGTGACCTGGTCTCTGCTACCATAGCCCCTCCTGCCCGCCAGTGGTCTGGACAAAGCTTTTGCAGGATGCATGAGCTCAGGCCACTCACTTGCTTAAAGCCCTCTCCTGGCATATCCACCATGTTGGCTGATTCCCAAAGTCTTCCCGACTCACATTCTGGGGAGCCTGGGGACCCTTTATCTCAGGCCTTCTCTCTTAATTCCAGCCCCACTGGTCTTGCTGCTGACTGAAAACAGGCAGCGCCAGCCTGCAGCGGCTGGATGCTCCCTCTGTCTGCTGTTCCTTCTCTGCCCTCAGTGTCTGCACAGCCTGCTCTTTGCTTCCCTCGGGTCCCTACTTCTGTGTTGCCTCCTTAGAGAAGCATTTCCTGGCCACCCCACTTCATTTTTTTTGTTTTTTTCTGGTACTCGGGGATTAAACTCAGGGCTTCACACATACTTTGTAAGTTCTCTACCACTGGGTTACACCCCAGCCCATTTTTAAAAAATCTTTTTTACTTTGAGTCAGGGTCTTGCTGAGTTACACAGGCTGCCTCTGGCCTCAAGCTTGCGATCCTCCTGCTTCAGCCTCTCGAGTGGCTGGGATTATAGGCAGGCACCTGCTGCATCTGGCTCCACTTCATTTTTGTAGAAATGATCATAACCTGTAACATTCCTGCACCTACTAACCCGAGTTCCTCTGTCTTTTGGAAGCTCTGGAACACCTGCTTCATGACAACTAGACCTTTTTGTCTTGTTTAGTGCTGTAGCTTCTGAGTCTGGAATGGTGGCACATGGCGGAGCTCAAAGAATAGTTGTTAAATGGGTAAATCAACCTCCTGTTCCACTTGACCCTTTTGTAGACCTGAAGCATCACTGGGGAAGATCACTCTGGAAAAGCCAGTAGGTGCTGGTTTGGCAGAGAGCCGTTTCTGTGTCTTGCAGGCTTGTGACATCACAGGCGGACTGTACCTGAAGGTGCCTCAGATGCCCTCCCTCCTGCAGTATTTACTGGTAATCTTGAGCATGCTAGGGAATGAAGGGGAGCAAGATGGTGTTGTTAGTAATTACAGGGAAGGAATAAATAGGGGGCTGCTGGGTTCTGGAACAGAGAAGGGTGGGCTTCAGGTCCTCTGTGAATTCAGTAAGCTGTACTCAGATGTAGTATGACTGTTTATAACAGTGCTCAATAAGCATTGAGTAAAAATGCATTTTTCAATAGACTTTTAGGGGAAGTCATTTTTGGGGTGTGTGTGTGTGATGCTGGGCCCATGTTAGGCAAGGGTTCTACCACTGAGCTGCATCCCCAGCCAGGAACTTTCATGTGAACTCGCTAATATTTGTTACCTGTATTCTGGCTGCTGGCATTTTTCTCCCTATGATGTAAGGAAAATTTCCTCTTTTCCTCCCCTCCCTGTCCCTCCCTTCTTTTCAACAGTGGGTATTTCTTCCCGATCAAGATCAGAGATCTCAGTTAATCCTCCCACCTCCGATCCACGTGGACTACAGGGCAGCGTGTTTCTGCCATAGGAATCTCATTGAAATTGGTTATGTCTGCTCTGTGTGCTTGTCAAGTAAGTTCATGTATATCATTTTTCATTTTTTTCTGTGTTGGGACAGAGGCAGAAAATAATTATGTTGTTAAGTCATCCTTTTTTTTTTTTTAATTTACAGTATTCTGCAATTTCAGCCCCATCTGCACTACATGCGAGTAAGAATCTTTTGAGTTTGTATGGGTGGCTCACACTTCAGAGATTTAGAGCATTAACAGTGTTCTCTCTGTGTGTCATTTCAGGACAGCCTTTAAGATTTCTCTTCCGCCTGTATTGAAGGCCAAGAAAAAGAAATTGAAAGTGTCTACATGATTAAAAAAATATTTTCTCATCTTCTAAGCTGTTGGGAGAAATCATATGGCAGAATCTTCACTAGGAATGCTGCAGAAAAGATACAGATATGTATAGGATAGTTTTCAGTATAATGAGTTTCTCAGAGGAAATACAACATTGTCCTCAGCCTGTGCTCCTAGCAAACTGGTTTGTTTAAGGGAGTCATCCTATGCAATATATCCTAAGAACTTCTCTGACTGGTTTTTGTTCAGAAGCGGGGAAAGCAAGCACAAATTTGTGACTTTTATTTTTTTATTTTTTTGTTTTAAGGTATCAATTATGCAGCAAAAGCCAACCGATACCTTTTTATCCCCTCCAATGCTAGGGATTAAGTTCCAGGCCTTGCACATACCCAGTAGGTGCTCTGCTCCTGAGCCACACTTCAGCCCCCCAGGCTTTTATTTTTTAATGGGATAGTTTTTCAAAGTCAGCTTGTTGTGACTGAGTTTTGGTTTTTGGACCTGTTATCCAAATCTACGTCCTTACTGTGAAATGTACAGAATGTGAAATTTGAACATAGCTTTGGAAAAAGTGACTATTTATATGGTCACAGCAGGAATCAAGATAGAACATACTACTTGGAATCAATAGTTCCCTTCGACAATAATCAAATGTAAAATTCTTATTATCTAAATTGGAATTTAGTTTCAACTATTACTAGATATTTATTCATATATCAGTATGGTTAGACAAAGTTATAAGTAATAATAATAATACTTTGTCATCAAATAACTACAAAATGAGATTTTAAGTGAATAGGTGAGTAGGTACAGTAGGCTGGCAGATTTTTCTTCAGAAATGGAGGTGTGAACAGATTATTTGTGGAAGCTGATACCTGGGTTCTGAAGGGCAGATATTAGGCAAAGTGGACTCTGTGTTACCTGTTGTCTGCAGATAGAATTCTGTCATCTTTTTAATGGGAAAAACATTAATATTGGAGAAGTGTTCTCTGGAAGCACTGAACTGAATACTGAAAACTTTCATAAGTTCAAAACAAGCATTTATAATTTCAACAATAAAATAATTTTTTTTTTGTTTTGGCAGTGCTTTGGGATTGAACCTAGGGCCTCACACATACCAGTGCTCTACTACTGTGCCACACATGCAGCTCAGTTTTTTTTTCATTTTTAAATTTGGAGACAGAGTCTTTCTAACTTTCTAACTTACACAGGCTGCCACTGGCCTTAAATAGGTGATCCTCCTATGTCAGCCTCCCGCATCACTGGGATTATAGGCATGTACCACCACACCTGGCAAAAAATTAACTTTTCTATTTAATAATTTTCCTTGAAATATTTCCTTAAATATTTCTTCCTTGAAATTATTAAAAGTCCTTTCAAGTTCCAGCATAGTATAAGAAATAGTGGCTTTTGTTTTGTTTTATTTTTTTGGTGGTGCTGGGGATTGAACCAAGGCTTTACATATGCTAGGTAAGTGCTCTATCACTAAGCTACATCCCTAGCTTGTTTTTTTTAAGTATATTTGCAAAAACCTACTTATGTACAAAACTTGGTTTGTAAATAAGATTTAAGTTTTCTCTTTAGACATCTCAGAAACTTAATGTTATTTAAAGAATTTGGTGTTCAGTTAGATAATTTCTAGTAGATTTTGTTTTCTGCATTTGCAATTTTGTTAACAAATACACAGATTTTGGTGATCATTTTGGAAGTATTTGTTAATCCTTGAGTTTGAGGATCAGTTTGTCTTTAAGAAATATTTACTATTTCATAGTCTAAGTGTAATAGAATCATTATCATAGACAGAAAAGATGCATAATTTCAACCAAACCAACAAGGCTTTGGTATTACTTTTTCATTTGATGTTTTATACACCTGCTTAATTCTGTTCGTTTCATTTTTAACTATTTTATTTATGATGTGTTTTATATAAATTTATATAAAATTGAGAATTTCCTGTTTGGTTAAATTCTTTAGTCTTATTCGTTGTTTATCTAATGCTTATTCAGTGCTTCTTCACATGTGTACTTCGTACCGGGATTTGGCCAGTCTTCAAACTGTTTCTTATTCAACTCTGAAGAACTTTAATTTCAAATCTTACCAGAGTTATACATGAAAATATTGTTATAAATACCGTACAATAATAGTTGGTATAAAGGATTTAATACAAGATTTCCATATATAAAAGTATTGGAAGAGAGATTTGATGTTCACTTGTATTTTATATTAGGAGCAAGATAGCAAAAATTCAATTCATTTGGCATTCACTGGCTAAAGATGGCTGATTCTAAGATGTAATATACATTGTAATGCCAGAAAACTGAGACAGTTGATTATGCTATAATAGTACATCTAAAAGCCATGCCAAGGCAAGCATGGTGGCTCACCGTGTCATCTCAGCAACTCAGGAGGTGGAGGCAGGAGGATCGCAGGTTCCAGGCTAGGGGCAGCATGTGTAATTCAGTGAGACCCTGTTTTAAGAGAACTTGCAAAGTATGTTCAAGGCCCTGGGTTTAACCCTCAAGTACCACCAAAAAAAAAAAAAAAAAAAAAAAAAAAAAAAGTCATGCCATTATTTTCTTTTACAAAGTAAACAGTTACATAGTTATAGTTATCACTATTCCACTTGCTGTTCTGAGAGCTGTCTTTTGGGCTTTATACAGGAATTTCTGCTCTGTTGCTTTTTTTTTTTTTAATGAGCTTATTTCAAATAATCCAAAATTATTTATGAGAGTACTAATAATTCCCAGGGGCTGGGATTTAGCTCAGTTGGTAGAGCGCTGCACTGCAGTCTCTGAGGTCCCAGGTTTGATTCCCAGCTACCGCAAAAATGGGAGAAGGGCCTGGCAATCCACTCCTAAGGCAATCCCGGAATAGCCATTGAAAACCCTATGAGGATCCCTAAGAGTCGGCTCGACGGCACCTAACAACAGCAACAACAACAACAACAATAATTCCCAAAAGAGTACATGGGATTTTTCCAGTCGCAGTGCAAGGGAACGTAGATACACCAATAACACTTTCATATAACAGGCACAGAATGAGGTAGGTGCTGTGGCATGCACTGTAGTCCCAACACTTGAGAGGCTGAGGTAAGAGGATTGACATGAGTTTGAGGTCAGCCTTGTCTACATAATGAGTTCCAGGCCAGCCTGGGCTACACAGTGAGACCCTGTTTCAGAAAACCAAAACCAAAAGCAAACCAAAACAAAAAAACAAGCACAGGTTGTAAAAATCAGGACTGTGCATAGAAAGTTGAATTATTATTTAATATCTATGTTTTTATATTCGTAGAAATGTGGGGGAGGTATGTATGTGTGTGTGTATATATATACACACACATATATGTGTATACATAAAAATAAAATATATATATAAATAAAAATAATAAAATTTTATATATACATGTGTATATATATATAAAATTTTATTATTTTTATTTTTTTGGTTCTGGGGATTGAACCCAGGGCCTTGTATATGCTAAGCACGTACTCTACCAAGAAACTATCCACTCTGCCTCTTGAAATGAGAATTTAGAGAAATATTCTCTAATACTAATTTCCTTTTTTTCTTTTCTTTTTTCTCCCCTCTCCTCTCTTTTCTTTTTTCTTTTGATTGAGTTTCACTACCTAGCTCAGACTGGCCTGGAACTCATCATGTAGCTCCAGACTGGCCTTGAACTCCAGATCTTCCTGCCTGTGCCTTCTGAGTGCTGGGATTCCAGGCAGTTGCCAGGATGGTTGGCCTGATACTGATTTTTAGTAATATTGGTGTACTTAAAAAATGCCATTTTTCTTTTGAAACTTCATTTTGACTAACACTCCAGAATTATTTAATAGTTCATTTCACTGCTATCTAAATAGCTCAATGCAACTAAAATCAGGAAAGTAAACTTTTAATAAGTACCTTTTTTTCTGATTATAATTCAAAATGTTTACGTTCTGAAGAAAATTAGAAAGTTCACAACAGTAGGAGCAAAAAAAATCTTCCCACCATCTTCCAGTGGGCAGGTTTGGGTTGTCCACACTGACAGAGATGCTGCTAGTCAGCAGCTCTTAGATTCCATAATAGCACCCCAGTTAAAAGAGAATGTTTAGAATCCCTCCACCCCAGGAAGCCATCATTTCTGTCACCCCCAAAAGAAATCTTCCCTCTCTCAGCCCCTAGTAACCACTAGTCTTCCTATCTCTATGGATTTGTTGCTTTCTGTGACATTTTGTGTCTGGCTTCTCTCCCTTGTATAGTTTCAAGGTTCACCCACATTACAGGCCTGTTCTAGCATTTCTGGGTGTATCATCTCTGGAGTTGAGTCATTCTGGCATCCTCCGGTACAGCCTTGGTCAGGATTCCCCCATAAGTGGCTTCGCAGGTCCAGAGTCCATCTTCTGGTAAGCTAATGTCAGTTTCTTAAGGGTTAAACATTTGCTTAACCTTGGAGAGGTCCAGCTATGACTCTTGACCCTAGAGCAATCCTGGGCAAATGCAGCTAGCACAGAATCCTTCTTCTGTATTCTTCATAGTGAAGAATTGATGTGGGGGGCAAGACTAGGACAGGCCACAGTTGGCTCTTTATAGGGATTTACCGCCCAAGCTTTAAAGTTTAGCCATGCTGACTTCATTTGTAGATTGATTCTCCCAAAGACACGTGGGGAATAACAAGTATTTAGTTGTTGCCAAGGCAAAGGTGCATGTGACTCAGGCCATGGTATTTTCAGTTGCATCATATGGTTGTGAAAGCTGGACATTGAACAAAGGAGGCAGAAGAATTGATGCTTTTGAATTATGGTGCTGGAGATGAATATTGAATCTACCATGGGCTGCCTAAAGAACCAAAAGATCTATCCTAGAAGAAGTGCAACCAGAGTGCTCCTTAAAAGCAAGGATGGCTAGACTGTGTCTTATGTATTTTGGACATGTTGTCTGGAGGGCCCAATCCCTGGAGAAGGACATGATGTTTGGGAGAGTGGCAGGTCAAAGAAAAAAAGGAAGACCTTCCACTAGATGGATTGACACAGTGTCTGCAACAATGAGCTTAAACATAAATAAGATTGTGTGCCTGGCACAGAATCGGGGAGTTTCCTTTTGCTTTACATAGGGTTGCTATGAGTCAGACCGGACTTGATGGCACCAAACAACAACAACAAGCTTGGTGGCACATGTCTGTGACCCCAGCTACTCGGCAGGCTGAGGCTGGAGGGTCGCAAGTTCAAGGCCTGCCTGGGCCACTTAGTGAAACCATCTCTCAAAAAATAAAAAAGGGAAAAACACTGGAGAAGATAAGTATAACAGGCAAATACCTTAATTTTATAAAAGCCATTTATGACAAACCTACAGCCAACATTATATTAAAAGGAGAAAAACTAAAACCATTTCCTCTTAGATCTGGAACAAGACAAGGATGTCCTCTCTCTCCTATTCAACATAGTAATTGAAGTCCTGGCCAGGGCAATCAGACAAGAGAAAGAAAGGGATACAGATTGGCAAGGAAGAGGTCAAATTATCATTATTTGTGGATGATATGATCTTATACCTGAAAGACCCCAAAACCTCAACCAGAAAACTTCTGGATCTAATTAAGTCCTTCAGCAAAGTTGCAGGCTACAAAATTAGCACACAAAAATCAATAGCTTTTCTTTACATCAGTTCCAAACAGGAAGAGATGGAAATTTCAGGAGAAATACCATTTATGATAGCCCACCAGAAAATTAAATACCTTGGAATCTAACCAAAGACCCTTCAGATCTCTACAAGGAAAATTTTAAAACATTAAAGAAAGAAATAGCAGAGGACACTGAAAAATGGAAAGACCTCCCCTGCTCCTGGATAGGGGGCATTAATATTGTGAAAATGGCCATCCTACCAAAAGCAATCTATAGATTTAATGCAATACCCATTAAAATTCCACTGACTGAGTTTACAGAAATAGAAAAAATGATCCAAAAATTCATATGGAACCGCAAAAGACCACGGATAGCCAAAACACGCTTAAGCTGCAAAACTAAGGCAGGTAGAATTATAGTCCCTGACTTCAAGCTATACTATAGAGCAGTGGTTGCAAAAACAGCTTGGTACTGTCACAAAAATAGGCCTGAAGACATCTGGAACAGAATAGAAGACCCAGAAATACCTCAACACACCTATAGCCACGTGATTTTTGACAAAGGAGCAAAGCAAGTAAACTGGAAAAAGGACAGCCTCTTCAACAAATGGTGCTGGGAAACATGGTCATCCGCATACAGAAAAATGAAAGCTGACCCCCATCTCTCAATATACACCAAAGTTAACTCAAAATGGATAAAAGATCTCAACATAAAACCAGAAACTTTAAAATTTATAGAAGGCAAGATAGGCAACACACTCCATCATATAGGCTTAGGAAAGTATTTCCTTAATAGGACTTCAATTGCTCAAGAGATTGTGACAAGAATAGATAAATGGGATTACATGAAATTAAAAAGCTTCTGCACAGCAAAAGAAACAACAGTGTCAAGGAAACCCCCATGGAATGGGAAAAAAATCTTAGCATTTTGTACATCAGATAAAGGTCTAATTACTAGAATTTATAAAGAACTCAAGAAAAAAACTCCCCCCCCCCAAAAAAAAAACCCAATACACAAATGGGCAAAGGAACTGAGTAGACAGTTCTCAAATGAAGAGGTCTGTAAAGCCATGAAACACATGAAAAAATGCTCAACATCCCTAGCCATTAGGGAAATGCAAATCAAAACAACTCTGAGATTTCACCTTACACCAATAAGAATGACCAAGATCAATAAAACAACAAATGCTGGTGAGGTTGCGGGGGAAAGGGAACACTCTTACATTGTTGGTGGAGCTGTAAATTGGTCCAACCACTGTGGAAATCAATATGGAGGTATCTTAAAAAACTAAAAATAGATCTACCATATGACCCAGCTATAACACTATTGGGAATTTACCCAAAGGGAGATGGGTCATCATACCACAGAGACATCTGCATCTCCATGTTCAATGCAGCGCTTTTCACAATAGCAAAGATATGGAATCAACCAAAGTGTCCTTCAACAGAAGAATGGATTAAAAAAACCTATGGTATATATATACAATGGAATACTACTCAGCAATCAAGAAAGTGAAATAGGGTCATTTGCAGCAAAATGGATGGAATTAGAGAAAATTATTTTAAGTGAACGAACACAAGATCAGAAAGAGAAACACCACATGTTCTCACTCATGTGGGAGCTGATTCAATATTATAAGAAGGAAAAATCCTATTCAAAGGTCAGATCAAAATAAAAGGGGGGGGGAAGATAAGAATGATGTCAATTTAAATGGCCTAGAAAATGTATGTAATTGCTCTAACAGGATAAAGACCACTACAGGAAAATTTCTATCTTAAACAGAACTGGAACCCAAGGACATATAGAAAAATATTACCAAGTAAAAGAGAAGACTTAGATGGGGGGGGGGAGCATAGGGGAGAGTAAGGGGTAACCTATATGAATAATGTTCATCAAAATGCATATATGGAAATGTCACAATGAAAAGCATGTCAGAATGAATCACATTAAGCTGTACATTAAAAATTTCCAATAAAAAATAAGTAAGTAAAAATAAAAAAGGGCTGGAGATGTAGCTCAGTTGACCAGTGTTTGCCTGGCATACACAAGGCCCTGGGTTCAATCCTCAGTACCCCAGAAAACAAACATCTGTCAACTTTTCTCTAAGTGATGTTCCCCTAGGTTTTATTCCCAGATATCAAGAAATACTACAGTCTCCCAGAGAAGAGCCAAGGTGCAGGGGGAAATTTCATGCCCTTGTAACAAATGCAGCAATCCAAGGCTTTACAAGAGTGTAAGAAACAGATAACGTTTAATGTAAGGTCTTTGGAGAGCCTTTCAGAATCCTTTCAGAATATAAGATTTGCTGGTCCATCTATAACTGAGCATTAAGTGTAATGCTGGAGAACATTTATTTGGTGGCTACTTCTGGCCAGGCACAGTGCTGAACATCATGCATAGATTGTCTCAATTATTGGTCACACCACCCCTCTGATAGCCGCAAAATGAGTGAACCTTATTTTAGTGTTTACTGTAGACCAGGCATTGATTTAATGTCATTAGCTATGCTACCTCATTTAATCCTCACACAATTGTGGGAGGGAAGGGACTGTTACCGGTTTATAGATGAGGAATTGAAGCTTACCGAGGTTTAGTGGTTGCCCAGTGTCACTTAACAGTTAAAAGAATATACAAGGGAAAGTGAAACCCCAAAGCAGGCTGTCCCAACGCAGAGCCTGCACTCCTAGTCACCAAACTATAACAGCTCTTGAAATGCTTTTTTTTTCCCCCCAGGGCCTTGCGCTTGCACGCGTTGCAAGTGCTGGGCCACTGAGCTGCACACCCAGCCCCCTCCCCCACTTTTTTTTTTTTTTAACTCTTTGAGACAGGTCTCGCTAAATTAAGCAGACTGCCTCAGGTCTCGAATTTGCGATCCTCCTGCCTCCGCCTCCTGGGCCGCTGGGATTACAGGCATGAGCCACAGCGCCCGGCTGCTTTGAGGCTTTTGACATGGGCAGAATTCTGATACTTTTGCACCTGTCCCATTGTTGGCCCAAACGTGCCTGTCCTCTTATCGCGCCTGCCTTACCAGTGCTAAGAGGACTGTTGAGTGGAGAAAACGCTTCACCAAACTGGGAGAATGGTAACAATTCAACAGCTCCACATAATTAATAGCACTGCTGCCTAAATCTCCTTTTACATCCAATCGTGCAAATCCTCCCCTCTTTGTTTTAGAAGTCCGTGCCAGCCTGAAATCTCAGCCACTCGGAAGGCCAAGGCAGAAGGATCGCAAATCCGAGGCCCCAGACAGACTGCCATCCAGCGAGACTGTCTCAAAATTTAAAAATGGGGAGGAGATTGGGACTTTAGCTCAGTGTTACAGCGCTTGCCCAGCAGGGGCGAAGCCTGGCAGTGGAGTCGTGGCCGACTCATAGCGACCCTCATAGGGTTTTCAGTGGCTGATTGTTTCAGGATTGCCTCAGGAGTGGATTGCCACATCCTCCCATTTTTGCGGTGCTGGGAATTGAACTAGGGACCTCAGAGATGGCAGAGCAGTGCTCTACCAACTGAGCGAAATCCCAGCTCAACACCGTAGTAGGAGGAGGAAAAGGGGGGCGGGGAGCTAGTGCCCGCAGGCCCGCGCTCGCTGTGTGGTTGCATTGACTGGAGCGTGGAGAAAACTCCAGTTTTTCCACCGGACCTGGCTTCCAACCTTCCCAGGACCCTCCTCTTCAGCTGCGCGGAGCTGCAAAAAACGCTCCAGGCGTGGTGGGAGGAGCCCGGTTGCCCTGTGTGGGCCGGAGGCGGGCTTTCTTGCTGATGGGCCAATCATGGTGCGCCGCTGGGCCTCCGGGCGGGTGATTGGTGGTTGCCATGGCTCCGGGTGCTCGCTTGACGGGACGGCGGCAGGACGGCGGCAGGACGGCGGCGGCCACCGCGTTTCCCCGCTAGGCCTGCCGGGCACCGGAGGCAGACGCAGTTGGGGGCATGGGTACTCCGCCGCCGCCCGCTCTGTTGCTGGGGTACCTGCTTCTGCAGGGCGTCCTGCGGTCGCTGCACGGGGACCTGGGTGCGTACGCGGGGTGGGGTCCGGGGTGAAGGGCCGACCTGGGTCTGTAGTCTCTGACCCTGTTGCCCCTTCTTGCTAGCTTTCGTCCCTGCCTTCGTCCGTATGTCCGGCCCCGAGGTCAGCGCGGCCCTGATCGGAGGCGCCGACGGTGTGACCCTGTCGCTGGCCCACCTGCGGGCGGAGGCGGGTAAGGGCCTGGCTCTTCTTATGGGCAGGGTGGGAGCCGCCCCGGGAGCCTGGGGACTCGGTGTCCTCTGGGGCGCGGGTCGCATCTGTCCTCAGCAAAGGAGGGGTGGGAAGGATGATGGGCTGAAGAGGTTCTGTAGGAGTTCGAACTAATCGTGGCTGGCATCCCTTGAGCTCTGCGTGCTCTGAGTGCCTGGTCTCATTTTCCTAATGAGACAGTCCGGAGCTTTTCATCCCACTTGACAGTGAAGAAACTTATGTTCAGAGAGGTTGCCTCTTGCGCACTGTCACACAGTTGGTGGGGGGATTCCACCCTAGGCAGCCTGGCTCCAGGGCACCCCGTAGCTGTTGGATGCAGCCGCCTTGCATTCTAATCTCCCTTAGGAGTCTTACCAGTTCCAGTCTGCGAAGTGCCGAGCAATGACACAGGAGACTGGAGTGTGACTGTGACCCCCGGTGTGGTAAGGACAGAAGAAAAACCTCTGTATCATCTGTAGAGGCCCCTGTTTAGGGTTTCTGTTTGCAGGGGAGGGGGTTGTGTTGAACAGAGGCCTTGTGCAAGCGAGGCAAGCTATCTGCCGCTGAGATGCACCGCCCAGGTCTGCAGTGCTCTTCATTTGACACCCTATGCTCCCTGCTCAGAACTGTCATGGAATTGTGGGCTATCAGTGTAGACAAGCATTGAGCCCAGGGTTCTTACCTAGGATTGGGTCCTTGGACACGTTTCAAGGAGTCTGTGGAGCCTATGAACGTGTGTGTGAAAGTCTATGTATGTGTGAATTTTTCTGGTGATAAGGGCACCGACTTCCATCAAATTATCACATGGGTCTGGAACTCAGAAAAGCTTCATAACCACTGCTCTTGCCTAACTCTGAGCTTATGAATCAGCACACTCTGTCCTGTAGAAATGAACTTGTTTTCCTCTGAATGAGTGTCCCTGAGTGCCCAGTGTGTGCGCAGCATCAACTCTGGATGCAAGTGGATGAGAAAGACAGACTCTCCTGTTTCCTAGGAATGGCCACTGCACCCTAGCAAAGCATCCTGAGAGAAACTGAGGGTTGCTTTCTTTGACTTTTATGTTATTTAATCTTCTGCCAATAGGAAGACAAAGGCCCTTAAAAACTGCGAGGTGGCTGTGGTGGAAGAGCATCTGCTTCGCATGTGTGAGGCCCTGGGTTTGATCTCACCACCATAAACAAAAACAAAACAAAAAAACCCCAGGTTGTTATTTTGCTGGGGTTGTAGCTCTCTGGTGGAGTACTTGCCCAGCAGGTGCAAGGCCCTGAGTTCCATCTCCAGTACTGTTTAAAAAAAAAAAAAGTGCTTGACAAGTTAACATATCATACCTGTGCTTGTTGTTGTTAGGTGCCGTCATGTCCTGTCCAATTCATAGTGACCTTTTTAGGATTTTCAGTGGCTTATTGTTTTGGGGGGCTGGGATTTAGCTCAGTTGGTAGAGCGCTGCGCTGCAGTCTCTGAGGTCTCGAGTTCAATTCCCAGAACCACAAAAATGGGAGAAGGACCTGGCAATCCACTCTCAAGGCAATCCCGAAAACAGCCATTGAAAACCCTATGAGGGTCACTATGAGTCGGATACCGACTCGATGGCACCTAACAACAACAACATTGTTTTGGGATTGCTTTGGGAGTGGATTGCCACGTCCTTCTCCCATTACCTGTGCTTAGCTTTCCCTAAGTGTCCCAAATGTGTTTGCTTTTATGTTAAAGATTAAGAAGGAGCTTGGCCATGTGCAGTGGCCCATGCCACTCCGGCGGCAGAGGCAAGAGGATCTTGAGTTCGAGGCCAGAGGCAGCCTACGTAATTTAGTGAGACCTTGTCTCAAGAAAAAAATAAAAAGAGGCTGGGAGTGCAGCTCTGTGGTAGAGGGCCTGCAAAGTGTGTCCAAGACCCTGGGTTCAGCCCCCTAGTAGCACAACAAAAATAAAATAAATTAAAAAGAATTTGCATGTGGCTATAGAGTTAGGTATGAAATTGAAGAGAATTCTTCCATCTTTGTTTACAATTCTCCTTTTGTAAAATAAAACAAGGCTGATGGGTTTTTCCATTATGTGTTTTCCATTATGTGTTCTTATAACTAAATGCCCTCTATGAGTTACTCTAAGAGGACAGCAATGTTTTCCTTTCAGAACATGCTGGAAGTGACAGTGAGGCTGAAGAGGACTCTGCAGAGGTGTTCCCCCAAGGAAACAGAGTCCTTCTCAGAGTCTCCATGCATTGTCCAAACTCTTCTCGTCTCCGCCTCTCACAATTCATCCTGCTTAGCACATCTGCTCATTCAGGTGGAGATTTACACCAACTCTTCTCAGACCCACTATGCTTCAGGCAAGTAGTCTCTGACTGTCGAACACTGATGTCAGACTGTGATATAAGCATAGACCACACAGTTTGTACAGTGTGTTTGACTTTATTCTTGAGTCTCCCTTGCCTTCCTAAACTTATTTTTTAGTTTTCTTATTTTAAAAGTTTTTCCTTTGCACCATCTTATTTAATTAAGATTTATTTTGCTCTACTGCTTGTATTTTTTGGAAACCACTTTATGTTCTTTTGGGGAGAAGGTGAAATTTGTTTCCATGCATTGCTACCCACAGCCCTATCTTAAGAGGAAAAAAGAGAGAGGAGGAAGGGAAAGACTCATGAATGAATTTATAGCAAATCAGCAGATTGAGCCGGCCACAGTGATGCATGTCTGTAATCTCAGCAACTTGGGAGGCTGAGGCAGGAGGATCCCTTGAGTTCACGAGTTCGAGAGCAGCCTAGGCAAGACACCGTCTTGAAATATGTGTGTATATAATAACCCAGCCTCCCGAGTGCTGGGGTTGCAGGCCTGCGTCACCACGCCTGGCTCATGTCATTGCTTCTATGGTTGAATAATACTCATTGTGTGAATACATCACAATTTGCATATCCATTTAGCAGGTGATAGACATTTGGCCTGTTTCTACCATTTGGCGTTGTATGCAGCTTGCTCACTCCTTCCTTCCTTTCTTCCTTCTTCCCGGTCTTCCTTCCTTCTTTCCTTCCTTCCTTCTTTCCTTCCTTTGTTTGTTTGTTTCTTTCTTATTTTTTTTGTGCTATTGGGGGATTGAACCCACATTCAGGGGCACTAAGGGCAAGCAAGGTGCGTGGGAAGCCAGTGGATGAGTTTCAGCAGAAGAGTGATGTGGTTGAACTTATATTTTCCCTGAAATATTTCTGAGATTGGCTGTGAAGAATGAACTGAAGGTTCAACGTTTGAAGAGAAGACACCCCTAAAACCACTATGGGAGTGGGGTGCAGTGGTGCACGCCTGTAATCCTAGTGGCTTGGGAGGCAGAGGCAGGAGGATCGCAAGTTTGAGACCAGATGCAGTCTGCGTAACTTAGCGAAACCCTGTCTCAAAAAGTAAAAAAATGGGCTGGGTGTGCAGCTCAGTGGTCCAGCACTTGCAAAGCATGCAGGTGAGAGGCCCTGGGTTCAACCCCCAGTATCTCCAAAAACAAAAAACAAAAAACAAAAAACCACTATGGGAGGCAGGCACTTAGGACCAGTTACAGAGAGTTGATGTATTGTAAGCTAAAATTGCCTTAGAGTTCTCTCTGCCTTAAACATAGCTAATTTTTTTTTAACACTGATATGTACTTGAGGCTGAGCATGTAACATCGTTTAATATGATCTTGTGACTAGATAGGTCTGGATAAGCTTCTGAAATGTCAGCATGGCTTCATTTTTATCTGCTCAAAAGAACGAATGAATTTGGGGAATAAGTGTATATGTTATGAAAATAATTATTTAGCGTATTGAAGAAATAAAATCAGTCATCACATTTATCCTAACCTGTAATTTTTAGTCAGTTGACTGCCTTTGGCATCAGCTCCGACTTCTTTGGTTCATCGTGGTTGGTGTGTTTTCGTACATTTATTCTTTTGTTGGCCTAGCAGGTGCGGTCCTCACATTGTGTATGTATTGCTTATTTCAAGGATTCCTGAGTGAGAAATGTTTGGTAGTGGTGATTTGTAAAACACAATTCAGCTTTCTTTAAATGTCAAAAATGTGACCGTGGTTTGTCCGATTGTTTCATAGCTCAGTTTTTTTTCTGTTGCGTGTCCTTTTCAGAGAATGTGACTGTTATTCCAAATCAGGTCTTTCAGCCCCTTGGTCCTTGTCCTTGCAACCTAACAGCTGGGGCTTGTGATGTTCGCTGCTGCTGTGACCAGGTATGTTCTTTCTGATTATTGGGCATAAAGGTTATGTTGCCTGATGGCACACGAAGAACTCAAACATTTTTCCCTCAACAGCTTTTCAATGGATGGACTTTCAAATTGAGATGATATTTCATGAGATGCAAATTGCATTTGAGTTGAATATTTTCTCATCTAGTATTATCTGTCTAGTTTATGGAGGAAAAAATGTGTCTCTCTGGATGAAGTCATGATTACAAAGATTGTATGGGGATGGTTTTAATATTATTTATTTCGAGCAGTGATCCCTAACCTTTTTTGTGCCAGAGACCATTTTTGGGAAGACAATTTTTCCACAGGGATGGGATGTGCTCATTTGATGGAAGGCGGAGCTCAGGCAGTAACGCAAGCAATATATACACCACTTTGGGCCATTTGGAGTGGTGCTACTGTGACCATGGGTGTGTGGTGTTTTTGTGTACAGGTGTGTTTCTACCTCTCATGGATGTAAACGCGTATTGTACTGGTCTACAGCCCAGAGGTCGGGGACCCCTGATTTAGAAGTTTTTAAGAAAATATAAAAAAGAAAGAAAAACATTTTTTTCAGTGATTTTTGGTAAATTTGCAGAGTTGTACAACTGTCAGCACCATCTAACTTGGGAACATCTCCATCACCCCAAAAGAACCCTGAGGCCTTTTGTGGTGGCTCCTATCCCCTGTCATCGGTCTGTCTTAGGTCTGCATGTTCTGCACTCACCTGTAGATGGCGCCCTACATTCTGGTCTCCTGTGGCTGGCTTCTCCCAGTCAGCATCATATTTCCAGCTCCATCGTCTTTGTGGCAGGGGTCTGTGCTTCGTTTTTAGGCTGAATCCAATTACCTTGTACAGGTGCAGTTCCCATTTCTCATCCATTTATCAGCTGAAGGACATCTGGATTTTCACTTTGGGGTTGGTAGGAGTGGTGCTGCTGTGAACGTTGGTGTGTAAGGATTTTGTGCTTCTGCATATTTCCATTTATCACAGGGTGGAATTGTTGGGTCACAGGTTGACTTTTCAGGAGCTGTTTTCTAAAGCAGCTGCACCATTTCACATTCCTGTATCTGCTATTAATCTGCTTTTCTTTTTTTCTTTTAGTGCTGGGGAACGAACCAAGCACTAACAGACAAGCAAACACTCCCTCACTACATACCCCCCATTATCTGTCTTTTTGATTGTAGCCATCTGAGTAGATATGAAATGCTGTTTCATTGCGATTTTGATATATATTTCTCTGGTAGTAATGATGTGGGACAACTTCTCATGTGCTTATTGGGTATTTGTGTGTCTTCCTTGGAAGGTCTAGTTAGACCTTTCACCCATTTTTTAAAATTAATTAATTAATCAGTGGTACTTGGAGGTTGAACCCAGGGCTTCATGTGTGCTTTGCAAGCACTCTACCACTGAGCTGCATCACCAACCCCTTTTTTATTTTTTATCTTGAGACAGAGTCTTACAAAATTGCACAGGCTGCCTCTTGCCTTGCACTTGTGATCCTTCTGCCTCTTCCTCCCCAGTTGCTGGGATCACAGGTGTGCGCCACCATGCCTAGCTTGCCCATTTTTTTTTAACTGAGCTGTCCTTCTGTTAAATGTGTTAGTTATACATATTAGATATTAATCATCTTCCTTATAAGGTACACGATTTACAAAAAATTTCTATCGTTGGGTAGATTTCTTACTGGTGTCCTTAAAGCATAAACATTTTCTATTTTGATGATGTCTAATTTGTCTAATTTTTTCTTTTACTTGCACTTCTGGTATCATATCAAATAAACTGTTGCCTAATGTCAGGCCATACATATTTTAAATATAAGAATTTAAAATTTATTTTGTTTATTTATTTTATTTAGGTTTAAGAGAAATGAGAAATGCAAAAGAATCATGTTCACTGGGACCCAGTTCATTCCTGTTTTTGGACAAGTGCAATTATGTATGGGTTTGGGGTTTTTTTTGTCTTTTCCTCTGGGGAAAGGCAAGTTGATTGACATGCATGCACCACCGTACCTGGCAAGGTGATTCCCTTAAAAGCTTGAGGTTCTTGAATTGGTGCCTGGACAGGGAACTGCCTAAGGAAATTCCAGAAATGCTCACTTCTTGTGGGTGCAAAGCACTTTTGGAGGAGACAGAGGCTTCTTTGTTTCTGGCCTACTTGGTTGCATGCATCTGGCCACAGACAGCACATCATTGCTCTTGCTGGGGCCATGACCAGCGTCACAGTGGAAGCTGGGTCCCCTCACTGTCCCTTGCATCCTCTTTCCAGGAGTGCTCCCCAGAGATGCAAAGGCTGTTTGGGGCCTCCTGCTTCACGGGTGTGTTTGGTGGAGACATCAGCCCTCCGTTCGACCAGCTCTGTGTCACCGGCCCAGGGCGCCAGGTCCCTGACTGGTTCCCCCTCCTGTGTGTGCAGTCCTCACCGGCCAACTCACCCTTCCTCGGCCACTTCTATCATGGTGCCATGTGAGTGCCCAGGCTGCTGTCTGGGAGAGGACTTGTTCCCCAGAGCCGCTGATTCGGGTCATGTTTTTATCAGTGCCTTTGAGAACTCGATCTAGATTTTAGTTAGTGAAGCCATTTTTATTAAGTGTTCAAAAGAATTGCCTCACTGAAAATAAAGCAATAGATATAGGAAAGGGTTCATGGTGACTTTCTAGGGTACAGGAGTCTACAGCCATACCATCCTGGTGTCCTGATCTTGTCAGCTCTTGGATGCTAAGCAGGGTTGGCCTGGTTAGTCGTTTGATGGGAGACCACCTGAGAATACCAAGTGCTGCAGGCTTGGCAGAAGGACCTGGCAGCCCACTCCCAAAACAATCAGGCTTCAAAAATCCTATGAATAGCAGAGAAGCACTGACAATAGTGCTGGGTAGCATTTTGTCTGTTGTACATAAGGTCACTATGAGTCAGTCCCTACTCAGTGGCACCTAACAACAACAACAGAGTGGGGAAGACTTTAACTCTCCATGGGAGACTTTAACTCTTTGAACTTTACCAGTGCTGTGTCACTGAAAATTTACAGCCACCTATGATTTTTGTAATTGAAAAAGTAAAACCGAAAGGGAGAATTGTGTTTTAGCAGATGATAGCTGAAGGAGTTGGTAACAATCTTTCTCATGGACTTGCAGGTCCCCTAGGCAGGACCCTGCCTTCCGAGTCTATCTCCATGGTGACCCAAGAGACTTCTCAGACTTCGGTTATAAACAAGGAGATCCAATTATGACCACAGAGAAGGTGTATTTGACTGTTCCGCAGGTAATGATTTGAATTTCAGCGCGCCAAACTCTTCTCTGCGTTCCCCCATCCTGCTATTAACTTAACTCCTATTGCTCGTGAAAAATCTTTCTAGGCTATTTTTCTTCTGTGGATTTTCCAAGGACTTAACTACTAATGGTCTCTAAATTTTAAAAAATCAGTCTTAAGTTAACCACTATCTTTGCTGAATCTCAGAATGAACTTGTAAAAACCACAAGACTATAAATCTGCATGGATGTAATGATTATTTTTCACTTCTATTACTTTAATAATGGGTTTCTAATAAGCTATAGATAATTTTATTTTATTTTAATGATTTTCTTTGAGGTGCTGGGGATCAAGCCAACTGAGCTAAACTCTCAGCCCCAGATAGATCATTTTGTGTAGCATTCCAGAACTGATAGACCCTGTAAGGTTATGAAGTTTTATATTAAATCTTTTTTTTTTAAAGTTCAATATTATTAGGAAAAAATATTTGTGGGAAAAAAACATGGGACGCTCAATGATTTCTCTCTACTGTTGATATGAATCATTTTTATTGCATTAGCTTCTGGGGGCTGGGAGTGTGGCTCAGTGGTGGAGCTCGTGATTCTCATGTATGGGATCCTGAGTCCAATCCTTAGCAATCCAGCAGCAGTCTGGTTATGATGAACAAGAAAAAATGAAATTGAATATAATCGCATCTTTGCAAAGTAAATGGACCAGGGAGTAAATGGACAAGGGAGTTTCCTGCTCCCCCCTCCCCACACCCCCCACCAGGTACTGAGGAGTTGAACCCAGGGCCTCCCGCATGCTTTGCTGGCAGTGTAGCACTGAGCTGTACTCTCAGCTCATTTTTTTACTTTTTATTTTGAGTCAGGGTCTCGCCAACTTGCACAGGGTGTGGCTAGCCTCAGACTTGTGAACCTCCTGCCTCCCCATCTGGAGTTGCTGGAATTACAGGCACCCACCACTGTGCCTGGCTGTCCTTGTTTTCATTAAGTGACATATACCATTAGTCCTTGACTAGTGGCTTCCAGCTCTTGGTTAGCACATTGATGAGATGTCTCCCTAAAGTTGGGCAGTGACCTAGCCAAACAACAATAAAGCCAAACAGCAGAAAGAATAATGATAAGAGATGTGGATCTATTTTTTAATGATTAGAAGAAAGACCCTAAACCTGCTGGGCTGTCCCTTATCCTCAGGTGTCCTTGGCCGGGCAGTGTCTGCAGAATGCCCCTGTGGCATTCCTTCAGAACTTTGATATCAAGTGCATTACTGATTTGGATGGATACCAAGGACAAGATAGCATTGTCAATGTGAAGATAAAGAGTGCCATGGGAGGTATGTTCCATTTGTTTGGAGAAAGAACAAGGAGCATTCAGGTAAACTATAATCTTATGAAAATATAAATCACTTTTTTTGTGTGATATTTGGGAGTTGAACCCAGGACTTTGCACATACTTTGCAAGCCCTCTAGACTTGGCTGCACCCCTAGCCAACTTTTTATTTTTTAAATTTGAGTCAGGGTCTTGCTAAGTTGCACAGGACACCTCTGCCCTTGAGCTTGTGATTCTTTTCCCTCAGCCTTCCAAGACGTTGGGATTAGAGGTGTGCGCCACCACTCCTAGCGGAGACTATAAATCACTTTTACTGGATCAACTTAATATTTCAACTGTCGCTTCAGTAGGTTTTCCTTGCAAAAAGTTCAATTCCATACGACAGCATATTGCATATTAGGTTTTCTTTTTTTTTGCACTGCTGATAATGGAACCCAGGGCCTTGTGCATGCTAGTCTCTACCGTTGAACTACACCTCCAGCTCTAGTTTTTTTTTCCTTTAAAGTAAAATTTTAAAAACTCAAAAGTGTGTAATTAAATGGCATTGAGTATATTCACAACGTTGTGGCAGGTTACACCTCCGTCCAGTTCCAAAGCTTTTTATCACCCCAAAGGAAGACCTGTGTCCATTAAACAGCTGCCCCACACTCTTCCCTCCCCAACCTCAGCAACCACGAATCTATGTTCTGTCTCTGTAGACTTTCTTGTGCCGGACATTTCACAGGAAAAGAACAGTCAGGATTGGGCGTTTGCATCTGGCTTCTTTCACTTAGTGTTGTTATTATTATTTTTTAATGATGCTTTGGATGGAACTCAGGGCCTCACACCTGCTAGGCAAGTGCTCTACCCCTGTATTCCATCCCCACCCTTTTTTACTGTTATTTTTGAGGCAGGGTCTCTGAATTGTGAAGGCTGCCTCTGGCCTTGAACTCGAGATCATCCTGGCTCAGCTTTGCAAGGGATGGATGCGGGATTACAGGCATGTGCCATGGCTGATGTCAACATGTCAGAAGTCCCTTCATGCTGTGGCATGTGTCAGTACTTCATACTTTTCTGTGGCTGGGTCACATGCAGTTTATCTATTCACTGCTTCACAGACACTTGAGTCATTCCCACCCTTCTGGAACTCTATAATGTGGGTATGAACACTTGTGTACAAGTTTTTCCTTCTCTTGGGCATATACCTAGGAGTAGGATTGCTATGTCATACAGTAATCTGACATTTTGAGGACCCACCGAACTGTTCTCCAAAGTGGCTGCCCCCTTTCACCCTCCCGCTGGCCTCCTGCCTATTAGTTCTGAAGGGAGCGTGGCAGCCCAGAGGTGGGCACTGGCTTCCAGGACTCTCCTCCTTAGCTTTGATCAGATGCCAAGAGCTGAGGATGGCAGCCAGTGGTGGAGGAGAACGGGGAGAGCTCTGTGGTCTGGTCACAGGGCAGGCCCAAGTCCTGGTTTTGCTTCATAAGCTTTCCTTTGAGAAAATAAATATGATCACATTAGACCACGTAGGCCTGTGGAAGTTAATTTGTGTGCCTTTTTAGGCAGAATCACACCAACAGTAATCTATGAGGAAGCAACTGACCTGGAGAAATTCATCACCAATGCAGGTATTTTAGGGTTACACTTTTATGTCATTCCTGCAGAAATTTACCTGTTATTTTTTATGAGGGCTGTGTGATCCCAGGATGAAACACATTCTTACCAAGGGTTGGGAGGCTCAGCCGAGTTAGGCCTTTGTCCAGGTGCTGTCCCATCACTCCCATTCACTGTGCCCTCTGGGACCTCAGCCAGCTCCTGCCCTGGCTGAGGTTGGCTGAGTGGCCGGGCTCCTTCTAGCTCTCAGGCTCTGTGAGCCTTTTCCTAAATGTTTGCAGGATAGCCCAGTGTTTTCATTTCTTGTTTTCTCTGATCATTGAACTTGGCAGCTGTGATGCAATCAAGTCAGATATGTGGGTGTGGCTGACATCATCAGGAGTTGGGTGTTTTTGAAGTCCCTCTTCCAAGTGTGGTGATCCTCAGCTCACCCATCACTGCATCCAGCTTTAGCAGCGTTCCTGCAGTGTGGCAGGGAGCCAGGTAGCAGGCCTTGCTTACAGAGCTGCCTTGGTGATCTCTCACTTCCCCAATGCTTCCCCCAGTGCTTGTGGCATGCCATGCCACAAGTCTGGTGCAGGGACACAGGAATAAAAAGAAAGGGGCAGATGTCATTCCGGGCGTGGTGGTGGAATAGAGAAGGTGGTCATTGCTGACCTGGGAGACCAGGGGTAGCGCTATCAGGAAGTTGCGACTGTGCTTGGTAGGGAGCTGGGGATAGGCAAGCGGGGGGATGTGGGGGATGAGGAGGAGGCCGCCAAAGTAGCAGAAGCCACCTTAAAGTCCTTAAAATCCTACTCAAGTAAATAGATTTGAACTCAAAGAAAGTTTGCCTTTATTGTAATTTATGAAGGTATTCTTGTCTTTGCAGAGATACTTTTAAGCAGTGGATCAGCAACCAGAAATGTTCATGTGGAAGAACATTATATTTTCAGATGGCATAATAATACAATCAGTGAAATCAATGTCAGAATCCTTAGGGCAGAAGTCAGTGCCCATCAGAAAGGTAACTGTGATGAGGGTAGCTAGAATGCTTTCATTAAAAAAAATTTTTTTTGCTAGCTGGGCCCAGTGGTGCATGCCTGTAATCCCAGTGATTTGGAAGATGGAGACAGAAGGATCATGAGTTCTAGGCCAGAGGCAGCTGAAATAAAAAATAAAAAATGGGCTAGGAGTGCAGCCTAGTGGTAGAGACCTTGCAAAGCATGCACAAAGCCCTGGATTCAACCCCCAAGTTTAAAAAAATTTATAAAATGGGCTGAAGGTGGAGCTCAGTGGTAGAGCACTTGCAAAGTATGCATGAGGCTTTGGGTTCAGCCTCCCAGTACCACAAAAAATAAATAAATAAATAAATAAAATTTAAAAATAAATAACTAAAAATAAAAATAAATGTTTTCTTCAAGATTCTTATGATTATGACACATAAAACCAAGTCAGATTTCTTTGTTTTATGGTTTTTTTTTTTTTTTTTTTGTGGTACTGAGGGTTGGACCCAGGGCCTTGCGCCTGCATGCTCTGCAAGTGCTGGACCACTGAGCTGCACCACCAGTCCATTTTTTACTTTTTGAGACAGGGTCACGCTAAGTTACACCGACTGCCTCTGGTCTCGAACTTGCGATCCTCCTGCCTCCGCCTCCCGAGCCACTGGGATTACAGGCGTGCGCCACCGCGCCCGGCCTGTTTTATGTGTTTATAATCAAAGAGAAAGTATTTTTTTGTAGGCTGCCTCTGGCCTTGAACCTGCAATCCTCCTGCCTCTACCTCTCTAATTGCTGGAATTACAGGTTTGTACCACCATGCTGTCAAAATACAGTTAAAGGTAAAGAAAGGTAAAGAAAATAACACCATGAGGAATACTTTATATCCCCCCATGACATGGTGCACATGGTTTATTTTTATTTATTTCTGTTTTATTTTCTGCAGTGCTGGGGGTAGACCCCAGGCCTTGCACATGCCAGGCAAGGGCTGTACCACTGAGCTGCACCCCCAGCCTTAAAATTTTGATTTATTTCTAGGAATGATGACACAGAGATTTACAGTGAAGTTTTTAAGCCATAACAGTGGTGATGAAAAAGAATCCTCTGGAAATCCAGGTAAGATGAGTGTAAGTACTCACTGTGGAGCAGAACTCCACAAGGTCATGGCCACAAGAAACTTCTCAATTTTAGTTGGCCAAATGGACCTGTTTCTCTTTTGTCTTTTGTGACATATTCTTTTGCTTATAGCAGTTTAAACTTTTTTTTATATAAAATGTACACAGTAACAAGTTGCTACGAATGCAGATTCTTTTGTTTTAGCCACTGCTCCTTTGAAAGAGACATAATACATATAGGAAGTTGGTTAAATTAACTTCTTAAGAATCATGAGCAGATGGTGGATTTTTTTTTTTTTTTTTTAATTAGACTGAGTCTCAGTGTTTAATTCAGGTTGGCCTGGAGCTGGCAATCCTCCTGCCTCTGCCTCCCAAGGGCAGGGTTCCAGGTGTGTGCCACCACACCTGGGGATGGGGGATTCTCAAGCTGTGACCATGGAGAGGCTGTGGGGGACCAGTAAGTCCCTGCCTACTTGGGTGTTTTGTACTTAGGTGCAGATCCATTACCTGCTGTTTATTCTGACTGTGTCTCACTTACTTGGGTGCTTACTCCTCAGTGCTTAGGCCTCACATCCAATGTGGCCTAAGGTGACCACTGAGAACGTGAAAGGTGCCAGTACTGGGTGTGGAAATGATAACATTTTGATGTATTGGGCCAAAGTAATTAATCATTTCTTCATTCTTATTTTTTGAGTTGGGGACTCATTCTGTTGCCCAGGCTGGTCTCAAACTTACGGACTTCAGCAGCAACTCATGCCTCAATCTTCCCAGTAACACCATGCCTGGCTCCTCCCCTTTTTCAGTGGCATTGGGAGAAACTTGTTTCGTGTCATTTGTTCTTGGCTCTGTTGCTGGGGATTGAGCCCAGCGCTTTGCTCATGCGAGGCACCGGCTCTACCATGGAGCTATGTCTTCAGCTGGAATTTCTTTTTTAATTTGTAGAAAATTGTAAAAAGATAGTTTTTTTCCTTTTTTAAAAAAATTTGAGACAGGGTCTTGCTTTGTAGCCCACATTGGCCTTGAACTCGTATTGATCCTCTTGGTTCAGCCTCTTTAGTGCTGGGATTATAGGCATATACCACCATGCCTGGTTAAAAGATAAGAATTTTAAAGATCACATGGGGTTTGAATTGTATTCCTATTGGACAGAACTTGTTTATACCATAGTTGGTGTTCAATAAGTATTTGTTGGATAAACTACCATTATGTCTGAGACAAAAATTTTCCTTCCTTTTACTGTTCTTAATCAGGTAGTATTTCACAGTGAAAGAATACTTTTTTCCTTTTGTCTTTTCTTTTGTATGACATTCTTTAATATTTATATATACCGACTGAATGACGTGGCCTGCAGCTGTACCACTGTGGCATCTGATCCCATCAGATCTTGGAAGCTAAGCAAGGTTGGGCCTTCTTAGTACTTGGATGGGAGACCGCCTGGGAACACCAGATACTGTAGGTTTGGGAGAAGGACCTGGAAATCCACTCCCAAAAATCAATCTACCATTGAAAACCCTATAGTAGAATAGTAGAGAAGCACTGACAATAGTGTTTCGCCTACTGTACACTGAGTCAGACACCGACTCGATGGCACCTAACAACAACAACGATACATGATTGTGTGTGTGTGTGTGTGTGTGTGTGTATGTATAATTTTTTTTCAGTACTTGGGTAAAACCCAGGGCCTTGCACATACTAGGCAACTGCTCTACCCCTGAGCTTTACTCCTTACCCCTTTAAAAACTTTTTTTCCCTTAATTTTTGAGAGTCTTGTTAAGTTGTGCAGATTGCCTGTGGCCTTAAACTTGCTAATGGAGAAAAGTTGGGCTGCACATGGACATGAGCAAGGGAAGCGCTCTGGCCTGCCATGAGAAAGTTTATTCAAAGCCAGTGGAAGTAGGAGGGAGGAAAAGCCTATGCAGGTGGTGCAGCAGCCCAGAAGGAAGAGACCGGCGCTGGGGGATGTCTAGCCAGGTGAGGGGGTTCACAGGGCAGGGAGGACTTGATGAAAAGCAAGCAGGGGGACTTCCAGAAGGGTGTGGGTTTTTTTTTATGTAGTTGGCAGACAGTCAGGGAAAGTCCTGACCTTGGGGTTGGTTTACTTTTAAATGATTCAGCCACCTGGTTTTAGATATTATTTTGGACTTGGGGCCTTGTATGGCTCTTTGTTCTCTCCCTTCCGTCCCCCTGCCTCAGCTTCCTGAGTAGCTGGGATTACAGATAGTGCCACAGTGCCTGACCCCAGCCCTGCATTTTTAAAAAAACTCTATTAATGTGGAGTTTGGGGATTTATTGTTGGCCGTAAGAGCAACCTCCTGGAACTTAAGCATCTTCATAGCATTTCTGAGAAGCATTGTCGAGATAAGGGGAAAATGTTGAAACTTTTATCAAAAAAGGGTAAGTTGGTTAAGAGCCAGAATAGGCCAGTGAGGGTATTAGGAGGCCTGGGTTCATGGGCTCTTCTTCAAGGAGTCGCCCATCTTACTGAGAGAGACAGCACCAGGTCACAGAACACAATAGTGACACATCTGAGAAGTGAGTGAATGAAGGCTGGACCAGCAGACAGGTAGCCTAGACTTCAGTGGAGTAGAGGGCCGATCCTTCAGTCCCTGTCCCGTCACTGAGCACCTGAGCCCTCTGTCCTTGGGGGGGTTTCCATTCTGGGGTGGTATAGAGAAGATTATACCTTAAAATGGAGAAGAATGCACCTTAAATGTACCTTAAGATGATGGCTGGGCACAGTGGCATGTGCCTATAATCCCAGTGCCCGGGAGGCTGAGGCAGGAGTATGGCTCAAGGGAAGTTTGGGCCACATAGTGAGACCTTGTTCAGAAAAATCAAGGCCAAGGCAGAAAGCAAGTGGTGCACCCCGGAACAGGAATGGCCTGGTGAAGCCCAGGAGGCAGAAATGAACATGAAGTTCACATGAGCAGGAAACAGGTCAGGGACACAAGGTGGCTGGGGGCTCCAGACTGGTGGGAAATAAAGGTGGAAACATAGGAGTGATGCCTGTACCTTGATTGGGTCCTGATGTGTAGTAACAGCTGTCAAACACAGTGTGGGGACACATAAAGGAAGGTGAATATGAACTAGATGTGATACTACTATAAGGAATTATTATTTTCTTGGAAGAAATACCAGCATTGTGGTTAGGTCAGGGAATATCTTTAATTTTAGGAGATAAGGACGGGGATTTTAGGGCTGAAGTGTGATGTCTGTAGCTTGTTTTCAAATCATCATTCAGTATGTGTCCTTATGTGCTCATGCGATACTTACGTTTATGGCTAAATGTTAAGCTGTTCATTGTAGGTGATGGTTCCATTGGGGTTCATGATAGTGCTTTCAGCTTTTCCTGTATGTGTGGATGTTTTCAGAGTAAAAGTTGGAAACTGTGAATTGAGTGAAGGAGGTGGTGGGAATGGGCCCTACTCACACCCTGGAGTTGAACGGATTTCCTGCAGGTGGTCCAATGGAAGGGTGCCTTGGCTTGCTGTTGTCCTTCAGCAAATATTCATTAACTGGCTGCTTGGCCGCTTATGCATCCCTCATGCGAAATCTAAAAGTGACCCTTGCTTGCTTTTGGCTTTTCAGGTCTTATTTCTGCAATGTATTTTAGAAATCACATGGATGTCCTTGTCAGATAAAACAGGGAAGGTGTTGGCTTTCTCTCAAGGGTGTTGTGTGGAAACCTTCGCCCCTGTGGTTTCTTTCGCTGTGCAGTTTCTTTTATGCTGTCTGGTGAGAGAACCCTTGGGACATGAGAATAACTGCAGGAGGAAGGGTGTTCATTTTCCTTGTTTTTTTGTTTGTCCAGGTTACCAAGATGGCAAGCCTGTCCGAGCCCTGCACACCAACAGGATGAGTAACGTCACAGCGGTCCACCTCTGGCAGTCAGGTCATCTGCTTTGGCCCTTGTGATTAGCCCCCTGGTAGACTAGAGTTAGAAGAATTTTCATATGTTCACCCTAATCAAGGAATCAATTACTTTAAAGCCAGGTAGTTTATTTAGTGGAGAGGAGCTGGAAGCTGCTCTTCAGGCTCCCGTGGCTTTTGGTTTTTAAAGCAATGCTAGCATTGTTTGAACCTGAAGTGTGAGTTATTAGTAAGAGTGGTTTAGACCTGCACTTGGTTGGAGGCTCTGTTTCTGTGGCCTGTAACCTAGTACGGTGCTAACTGGAGATGTGAGCACAGCTTCCTTCTGAGATATGGAAAATCTGCATCGCTGGTAACCACCCAACCCTGCCAGAGGTGCCCAATTTCATGTTCATGAGAAGCTGTTGATCATGATCCAGGAGTTCTGAGACAGAAAGCACCTTTGTTCAGCTTTGAAAGGATTAGAGTAATGATAATCTCTGTCTTTGAAAGTTAGTAACTTCTACTTACTTTTAAAGAAAATTAGTTAAAAACTTTTTTTCAGTACTTAGGGGGTTGAATTCAGGACCACAATAGGCAAATGGTCACCACTGAGCCCTTTTTAATTTTTTATTTTGAGACTAGGTCTCACTAATTTGCACAAGCTGGCCTTGAACTTGAAATCTTCCTACCTCTGCCTCCTAAGTGCTGTTTTTCATAAAAAAATTTGAAGTAAACCTTTAGTTTTATTTAACAAAGACAGTAAGAGGATAATCTTTTTCATTTTTAATAGCTGGAGGGGGATTGTGTACATCAGCAACTTTGAAGCCTATTTTATTTGGAGAAAATGTACTGTCGGGGTGCCTTTTAGAAGTTGGGATTAATGAAAACTGTACTCAGCTCAGGTGAGCTTCATTGATGAATTGATCTGCATTTTGAATGGTTTGCTTAACTCACTGCATGAAAAGAGAACATGAAAAATTAGAGTGAATTAAAACTCATCTAAAAATGAGTGAATAAATAGAAACTTGCACTACAGATTCGATTCAGACATCAGTGTAAGGGAAAGCAGACCTTTTTCTTGGGATGATAGACATTTCATCCACATTTAAGGAAAGCTTTCTGCTCAAGTTTGTTCAGGTTGGGAGAACTTTATACTCTGAGAACTATGCAGGGCAAGAGCCACGTAAAAGTGGTTTGATTAACACTTAGGAAATACTTAGTCCCTATTACATGGTGTGTACAGAATGTCCCACTGTGTTGTGTGGGTGCATTTGGAAAGTGTATTTGTAGATGTGCATAGACATTGTTTATTTTTTAATTGAGGCGAAATTCACATAACATAATTAATAATTTAAAGTGAATAGTTAAGTGGCATTTCCTACATTCATGATGGTATGTAACCACCCTTTCTATCTAGTTCTAAAACATTTTCATCAGCAAAAATGGAAACCTGTATCTAGTAAGTAAGTTACTCCTCCACCCATTCCTCCCCCCAGCCTCTGGCAGCAAGTATTCTGCTTTCTGTGTCTATGGCCTTTTTCGGTTCTGGATAGTTAATGTAAATGGAATCATATCATAGGACTTTGTGCCTGGCTTTTTCCACTTAGCGTCATGTTATCAGGGTTCGTCCATACTGTAACGTGGATCACCACATTTTGCTTATTCTTCCCTGTGTTGGTGGACATCTTGGGTTTCCACCTTTAGGCCATTGCGAATGGAGCTGCTGCGCACATTCACACACAGGTTTTGGTTTGAACATGCTTTCAGTTCTCCCAGCTATATATTCAGGAGCAGAAGTGCGGGGTCAGTTGTAATTCTCTGTTCAGGTTTTTGAGGAACCACCACACTGCTTTCCACAGTGGCTGTACCATTCGCCATTCCTACCAGGAACGTGAGAGGTTTCCAGTTTTTCCACGCTGTCACCAACACTTCTCATTTTCCATTTTTAAAAAGTAACTGCCCCAGTCGGTATGAAGGGTTGCATGCATCTTTATACACATTTCATCTGTGACACGTCAGAACTGGTGTAGTTCTTTGGGGAGCAGGCAAGAGATGAAGGAGACATAGAGAAGTTAAGGAAAACTGGTGTAAATTATTGGCCACCTCCCTAAAGCACAGGCTGTGAGGCCTGAGTCCACAGCTGCTGACCTGTGGTTCCTGAGATTTGTATGGAAACAACCAGGGTTTTAAGGCTAGAGTAAAGGGCTGCTTCTATATGTGCTGGCTGCATGGGGCCATCCTGGGGAGGCCACTGAAGAAAAGGACACCCAGCTGCTTTTACTGCCAGTTCCTCCAGCAGATTTTTATCTAGGTGCCCAGCAAGTCTAAGCAGACCCTCCCAAAAAAGGATCTCAGGACGACCTGATAGTCATGGGTTGAGAAATGTCTTCCTCTTTTGCAGGGAGAATGTTGTTGAAAGACTTGATTCATTGATACAGGCAACTCATGTTGCAATGAGAGGCAACTCTGATTACAACAATCTGAGTGACGGCTGGCTGGAAATCATCCGTAAGTCAAAGCTGCATCTGGGTAAAGCGTGTACACTGTCAACTGCAGCTGCAGCTTTAGAACCTGAGGCAGAGGTCCTTTTTCTTGGCTGGCTTAACTGGACAGTGGTCTTTCGAGGCAGAAAGCTCTTGACAGCTTTCGCCTCTTTTTCATGATGTCTCATTTGTTTTCTAAGAGGAAATTCATTTGAAGTTCCAATTGCTGTGTTTTATGGTCTGAACCCAGGGTTTTGCGCATACTTTGCAAGTGCTCTACCACTGGGCTGCACTCTCAGCCCATTTTTTACATTTTTATTTTGAGACAGAGTCTCACTCACTTGCACAGGCTGCCTCTGGCCTCGAACTTGAGATGCTCCTGCCTCTGCCTCCCTGAGTTGCTGGGATGACAGGTGTGTGCCACTAATGTCTGGCATAAATTAATTTCTCATTCAGTTTTATTCTTTTCTGCTGTTACCACTGTGGCCACATATTAGGAGATTACTTTTTATCTGTCTGAGCTATTCTAACTCAAAGTTGTTAGAATGGATTTTAAGTGTTTTATACAGCTTCTTGTGCTGGGGTTTTGCTCAGTTGGTAGAGTGCTGCCATGCATTCTCTGAGGCCCCTGGGTTTGATCCCCAGCACCACAAAAAAATGGGAGAAGGATGTGACAGTCTACCTTGAAGCAATCTTGAAAATAATCAGCCATTGAAAACCCTGTGAATAGCAGAGAAGCAATGACACGGAGCCAGGCATGGCCCAGTGTCGGGGAGTGTTTCGTTTTGTGGTACGTAGGGTCGCTATGAGTCAGATCCGACTCAACCACACCTAGCAACAATACAGCTTCTACTAGATCCATAACTGTCCAGATTGACTCTTAGTGGTGTTTCCTACAATTGTGTATGTTTCTGATGAAAGGCTTGGTAGATTTCAGTGAGGAGCTTGGACTCTGAATCATGATCTGTGGTGTTATTGTATGGTGTGGGACTTTCAAAGTTTCACTGACTGATTTACCTTATAAGAAAACATTGTAAAACAACTTTGGTTAATGAGCACCTGGCTTTGCCTTGTAGACTTCAAGGGATCGTAAGGTTATGGAGTCACAGTGAGAGCATGTTAAAGACCAAAACCCATAGATTCGATTCCTGTCTAATATCACTGCTGCCTCCCATTCATTTTGTATCATGCATGTCATTGTAGGAAAGCTGTTATCATTCTCTCAGAAATATCCCACTCAACACTTCTGCAGGTGTCGATGCCCCTGACCCAGGCGCTGACCTGCCCACAAGCAGTGCAAGCGGCATCTGTCTGGACGTTCCTGCTCAGCTCCATGTCCGCATCCTTGTTGCGGACGCAGGCGCTGTAGAAGGGCTGGCTCAGCAGGAGATACTCGGCATGGAGACAAGGTGTGAGGCCTCCGTGGCTAAGTGTAGTTTAAAAAGGTGGTAAGGTCAAGGGTACCTTAAAGTTGAGGGACATGCTAAGTTAGAATCTGTTTATTTATAGATTGAAGTTCTCAGCAATGTAACCATGTCTAGAAAGGAACTGTGTGTAAACTACATGTGTCGTGGACACTTGTTCTCACATGTGCTTATACAGCCAGGTATTTTAGGGAGTTCCAAGATGAAGGGGCAGCTGCTGAGTGCGAAGTGTCCTTCAAGTCTGTGAATGAGACACACGTGCTGATCATGCACCATCGCCAGGGCCAGGAGACCCTGGGGCAGATAGGCAGGCTCAGCTCATGGGTCCCCAACTCAGGAGCTGTGGGACCATGGGCCATTCCTTTACATCTCCTGAGCTGCAGTTTCCTTGTGTATGAAATGGTGGGAATGTCTCTGTGTCAGGAGCCCACCAGTGTTAAGTGACGGAGGAAGGGACAGGGATTGTTTAAGCTAGTTCTTGGTTCGTGGCTCCTGTGTGGTTAGCGATCTTTGCTCTTCTTCATCTCTTGACTCCTCTTCCCTTTGGGTTGGCTGCATTCTCAGGGGGGCCCCTCACGAGATGGTGCAGAGGAACCCCAGCAGTTCCTGCCCTGTGTCAGTTTAGCAAATCAGCTGAAAGAGGGTCTCACTGTGTAGCCTGCGCTGGCCTGGCTCCAGGGATGGACTGCACCCACCCCACATTCAGGCTGGTGCCTTCTGGCCCACCAGATTTAGAGTGGGAAGTGGGGGTTCTCCAAGGGAAAGTTGGGGTGCACTTGCCAGAAAAGGAGGGATGCTGGGCAGGCAGAAATAGCAGACAGTAACCACCAAACCTTCTTCATAGTACTGGGTTTTGTTTTTTGTGATACATGGGCTAGAACCTAGGGCTTTGCACATGCTAGGCCCGCACCCTCCTGCTGTGTTACACCCCTAGCTCACAGTACTATTCTGAGGATTAGGTGGGATGGTGTATATAAAGCACCTTGGTTTATGCTTAGAGCATAGAATGTCCACAATAAGTGGTTAGGGGTTGTTATCATTATTATTATATTGTTTGAGACAAATAAGCAATGAGAAGAGCACTCTTTAGAAGCACTGGTACACAAGGAGACAGCTGGAGAGGAGGGAGGTTGGCCACAACCCGGCCAGCGTAGCTTTCTCTCTCCTGTATCTATATTTGAAAATATGTGCAACCTTCTGAGCGGGCCGGCACTAAATGCCGGCATGATCTGATCTCTCCTCCAGGTTTTCCACAGTGCACTGGCAGTACCAGTGTGGGCTGACTTGTGAGGACAAGACTGACCTTCTCCCTATCAGTGTGTCAGTCCAGTTCATTAAAATGCCTGCACAATTGCCCCACCCCCTGACGAGGTAAGTCAGTGGCTGACCTAGTTGACATTGTGAGGAAGCAGGAAAAAAGGAAAAAAAAATATGTGTGTGTGTGTGTGTGTGTGTGTGTGTGTGTGTGTGTGTGTAAATAAATAAATAAATAAATAAATAAATATATATATATATATATATATTTATTTATTTATTTTTGGTACTGGGTGTTGAACTCAGGGCCTCGCACTTGCATGCTTTGCAAGTGCTGGGCCACTGAGCTGCACCCCTGGCCCTTTTTTTTTTTCTTTACTTTCTGAGACAGGGTCTCACTAAGTTACGCAGCCTTCCTCTGGTCTCGAACTTGCGATCCTCCTGGCTCCTCCTCCCAAGCTGCTGGGAACTGCCTCTAATCTTGAACTTGCAATCCTCCTGCCTCCTCCTCCCAAGCCATTGGGATTACAGGCATGCGCCGTCGTGCCCAGCTAGAAAAAAATATATTTGAAAATAGAAAGTTCATTCCTTTAATCAGGTCGTGGTGCTTTTTGCTTGTTGTAGTTGCTGTAACCTTCTAAAATGTTTTGCAGATTCCAGATCAATTTTACCGAGTATGACTGTAACAGAAATGAGGTGTGCTGGCCACAGCTTCTGTATCCATTGACCCAGGATTATCAAGGTAGGGTAAAACACCCCGAATGTGGGTAGGGGCAGTCTCTCCCTTGAGCCAGGCTGGCCACGCTACACAGTGATAATTTATTGTATTATGCTAATTAAAATAATTTAAAAATAATGTGTAAATGTCACAAAATGTAAAATATATACAAAGATTTTACAAGAAAATAATCTAATACTGATGTACTTAGAAATTTTCACTATTAATGGCATGGTTTACTTCTACCTAAATAATTACCGAAAGAGTCAAGAAATACTATTACTTAAGTTTTTTTTTCATTATCTTTCAGGAGAACCTTATTCCCAGTGTGTTGCCAAGGGCTTAATGCTGGCGCTGTTCCTCGTGTTGGCCGCGTTCCTTAGTAATCCCTGGACTGGAATATGCAAAGCTTGGCATTCAGCTACCATCTACTATTAAGCATTCTTAATGACTACAGACCTTTACTTCAGTGAATTCTTGTGGTCCTATGTGCCCATCTGTATCATTTTAATAAATGTTTTATTTTTGTAGAAAGTTCTTAGTGTTCTAAATTTAATTCATTTGAGTACCTCTGTATATTTAGAGCAATGCAGAATGAATGTTCTCATTGCTGGTGTGGACTTAGTAAAAATATGTAGTTGAGAAGATCAACTATGTAACTAAATGTTAGAAATTTTAGCTTACCACAGATTACTAAAGTCATAAAGGTTTAATTTATACCAGAGTCAATCTTTTCTTTAATTTTTACATTTTTGTGCTGATTGATTACTGTCCTATATTCTAGAGAAAGGATTAAGAAATGAATAAAGCCATAAAAATGCTGTTACACAATGGCTGGAGGTATAGCTCAGTGGTAAAGCACTTTACTAGCATTTGTGAGGCTCTGGGTTCCATCCCCAGTAACACACACACACACACACACACACAAAAGCATGTAATACAAAACCATAAAATAAATTGATAAGGAAAGATATGGGGGCTGGGAGGAGGAAAATAACATGGGAAGGAAAGTAAAACAAAACCAGTGGTGATTATAAGTCTGAGATATTTGCCAATAACATGGGAAGGAAAGTAAAACAAAACCAGTGGTGATTATAAGTCTGAGATATTTGCCAAAGACTTTGCGTTTAGCAAAGGCAGATGCCTACTTTAGTCTAAAGTTTATAAGAAACAATATGATTAGCTGTGAGAATAGGGGATCCGTATGTTAAAAATAAAATGGTTTGCAATGAAGGACAGTTTTTCCTAGTTGAGTCTTTTGAAAAACTCTCCTGAGCCAGGATTGGAGGTTCACACCTGCAATCTGAGTGACTTGAGAGACTGAGGCAGTAGGATGACAAGTTAGAGGCCAGAAGCGGCTGGTGCTACATAGCGAGAACCTGTCAAGAGAAAAAAGTAAAAAAGGGTCTGGAGTGCCACAGACCAGCTGCAGCCTAAAATCCATGGATTCCCAAAGGCAGATGAGGAGTCCGTGATGGGTAACAGACACAGCAGCTTGGAGGCCATGTGACCTTGTTCTGTTTATTTCCAGATAGCTCAGCCTTTTTATACAAAATTACAATTCACTAAATCTTATGAAAGGTCAGGAAAAAGACAAGGAAGTTGGAAGCATTGATGGATTACATCAAAGTTTTGTTAACAATCTCTAGATTAAATTATCACATGAGTGTTAGGTTGGTAATTAAAGTGAAAAATGAACTCAGACAAATTGTGTCTTACTTCAAAGAGGTAAACCAAGAGATCTGAACACCGACACCTCCTGTGTCTAATTCAATTAACTATTCTTAACTTTATGCAGGAATTAGGGGTGGTTAACTGTTACCTGTGTGTCACCCCACTGAGTCCATTTGTTATGACAAATGGGTGCTTTATTTTATCAGAATGGTTTTCTTACTGTAGAGCTGTCGTACAAAGGCTTTTGTTTGTGTTGACTTAAGGAGTTTAGCTGTTGGAAGTCATTTAGGAAAAGCCTGCTAGGGAGGCTTGTCAATTCCCAATCTGAATCAGCATTGCTCACAGAGCCAGGAGATTATATATGACCAATTAAAATTTAAGAAAAAGAAAAGATGAGGCTCCAAGTCCCTTTCCATGAAGAGACCTTCTTTTTGGAGGTACTATTCCCTTTTCAGAGGACTTTCCCTCCAATGCCTTTATTAAAGCTACTCTTGCTCATGTGGGGACTCTGTCTACCCATCATGAGTGGATCTGGACCTAGCACTGGAGGTGAGGTTTAGTGGTAGAGCATTTGCTTAGCAAGCTTGAGGCCCTGGGTTCAGCCCCCAGTACTGCCAAAAGAAGGAAACTCCTCCCATGGCTCCTTGCAAGAGGACAGCCTGACAAGTGGAGGGATGGGTGTCTTCACCCACAACCCCACAGGAGCCATGAGGAATCACCTGTGAGTTTGTTGTGGGTGCCAGGTAGTGCCTGTAGTCGTCACTCAGTTGGATTTGTATGCTGTTGATAAACATGATTTGGAAAGTGACTCTTCCCTTTGCACATTTTGGTTGAGTTCTGAATGTGTCCGCTGTCCCCATACCACCTAAAATGTGTGTTTTTACTGCAGAGCTCCTGCGCAGGGAGAGTTTCAAACCTACTTTCCATCCAAAGTCCATTTGTAAAAGGAAGGATGAGCCAGTTTTGGCACATCACATTTTCAGCAAGTTGGAAACCCTGTCACTCTAAGCTTTCTGCTCTGCGGTGGGGCTGGGCCTTCACTCAACCTCAGAAGTCAGGTCACTACTAGACCAGTCTGGCTGTAGCAGGGGCCATTATTGTCTGAATGTCAACTGTTTGAGTTGCATCTGAGTCTCACCTGTGCTGTTGTTTGAACTTTTCCTTAAACAGAGTTACCAGCTTCGCTAATATTTGTGGCACTGTGGGTTTAATGTTATAGTTGTATTTTTTCCTAATTCATGCTAAACATGTAACTAACGACACATTTCCCCCATCATGTACCACTATTTATGTTATGTCAGGGGACACTGGATCCCATCCTCTCTACTACTCTTTCATTTGGATCTTTTAGGGTTGAGGTGATGACGCCCTATAGAAGTCCAGAATTGTCTTCTGCCAAAGAAAATACCTAGTACACAACTGTAGTGTTTTGGAAGATCTCCCTATGGCAGTTACTATAACCAGCTTTGGACTAAAGGCATTTATGTAAAGTTAACTTAAAATTTCCAAATGAACTGAGTATGGTGGTGCACCCCTGTAATTCCAGCTCTTGGGAGGCTGATAGAGGAGGATCACGAGTTTCAGGACAGGCTGGACAACTTAAGACCCTGTCTCAAAAACCAACAAAACAAAAACCCACAAAATTTCCAAATCACAAGGCATCTTAGTCTGATTTTTGTGCACTTTGTTAAGATGCCTGTAGTGCTTAAAAGAGGGAAATAAACAGTTTGGCTGAAAGGGGACCTGAGGTGCATACAGCATAGTGTGAACATTTTTTTTCTTTTGTGGTGCTGAGGATTGAATCCAGGCCTTTAGTACATGCTAGGCTAGCACTCTATATCCCCAGCCCCTGGTGTTAATCTTTCTAGGTTTACATATTCATTTATTCATTTGAAAAACATCTATTGGGCTGGGGGTGTGGCTCAGTGGTAGCCCTCCAGCTTGGCTGCCCCCAGCCCGGGGCTCCATCCCCAGCACCACTCCCTCCGTTACTGAATGGCCACGTGGGTTCTGGAGGGGGACCTCCCATGCTAGTGATAATCACCAAGGAGAAACCTCCAGACGGTGCTCCGAGCCTTGAAGACATAGAATGGAGACGAGATGCAGCTGAGCCGGGGGGCCATGTTAGTTAGGGGCTGGGAACAGCCGGGGAGCCAGGGTGGGGCACCTGAGCTGAGACCTGAGCCCTCCAGCCTTGAAGACCGGGGGGCCCGGGTGTTCTGAGCTGAGACATCCTCAAGTTCAAGCGCTCCCACCCAGAAAGGGCAAGAAGGCAGGAGGGGCAGAGCGAAGGCGTCCCGGGGCGGGCGGTGGGCGGCCCCGAAGCGAGTCTGGAGGTATTGGGGTGCGGCGAGAGACTCCGGAGCGCGAGCTCACGCCCCCCGACTTAGGCGTCGTCTCAGGTCGACTGGGATGCTCCGTGGGCCGGGATGACGGCTGCCTCCTCGGTAGCTCACTAAACCCCGCAGAACTGTGCCCATAAGAAGGGTGACCTCGACTGCAGGCGAGCTCGAGAACCCCGCCTTCCGAGAGCCCTGCTCAGCTCGCCGGGATTCCGCTGGGCATGAGCCGGTTGGCCCGGCCGCGGCGAGCGGCGGCTGCAACTCCGGGCGCCCTCTGGTCGGCCGCGGCGGAGAAGGCGGGAGGCGGCCGCAACTCCAGGCGCCCATTGGTTGGCCGTGGTGAAGGGGGCGGTCGCAATCCCGCGCGCCCATTGGTCGGCCGCGGCGGGAGGCGGAACCGGAACCGGCCGCGCGCGGGCTGGGGCCTGGCGGGCGGCTGTGGCGGCGGCTGGAACTGCGGCCGCGGCGGCAGGAGCTGGGGGGCGGCGGCCGCATCGCGGAGCCCCATGGTGCGGGGCGGCAGCCCGGCCGCACGGAGAGCCCGAGGCCCGCGCCGCCCCGGCTGAGGCGCGGCCCGGAGCCGTCGGCGTCGGCGCCGGGGCCGCCATGGGGTCGTTGTTCCGCAGCGAGAGCGTGTGCCTGGCACAGCTCTTCCTACAGGCGGGCACGGCCTACGAGTGCCTCAGCGCGCTGGGCGAGCGCGGCCTGGTGCAGTTCCGAGACGTGAGTATCCCCGTGGCCGGGAGGGGAGGCGGAGCGGGCGGCGATCCGGGCGGCTTGAGGCTGGCCGGGAGGAGGCGGCGGCCCCTGACGGGGACCCGAGGGGGCGCCGGCTTGGGCTGCGGGGGGCGGAGGGCGGCGGCGGGGGCCGCGTGCGGGGGGCTCCACTCCGTCCCCGCTGCGTGGTGCGCGCCGTCGCGGGGCGGGGACCCGACGGGCACAGAGTGTGCAGGGGCAGCTGTATCCCCCGCTCGTTTGTGCGTCTGTTCGTCCGTTTGTCGTGTGTCTACATCGTGGACCGACAGCCCCCGACGGGGAGAGGCTGCCTGGCCGGCTCAATCCCCGTTCTCCGCGCCTCGCGTTGGTTGGCATCGATAGGCGTTTGTCGAATAAACGGACACCCTTCAGTGAGGGCCTGTGTCAGGAGCGGCTTTTGGTGCCCAGGACTGTGTGAGCGAGGCAGCCGGGGTTCTCGGAGTTTGCGTTCTGGGAGGAAGCAGTAAACACTGCTGCAGCTGGGGTTGGTGGATGGAGGGAAGGACAGAGCGCACAGGGAGTCCGCTGACCAGGACCTAATACTTAGTGAGGGAATTGGGATTCACGCAGGCCGCCACTCTGAGCTCCCGGTCATTTCCCTTTATCTTTTTGACGGGTTCTTATGATTTCAAAGAGAGTGCTCCTGCCCAAGATCCGGATCAGCGATCCTTCCAGTGCCACAGGGAAACTCGTGAGTGACAGGTGGGGGTGCTGGGAGAGTGTAGCGCTTTCCTGGATCCTGGAGCCCCTTGGCACCTGATACCCACGCACCTGGCAGGTGTGTGCTATGAGTAGTGCCCAGAAGGTTCAGGCAGCAGTCTCAAGGGAAACATTCCTTTCTTTGTACCGGGTAGATTTGTCCTTCCCATGCTGTTAGGACTCAAGCCAAGTCACTCATCAAGCTTCAGTCTTGGGGTTTAACAGATGCTGTGATCACCTCGAAGGTTCAGGTTTCATTAAGTGCCATTACATGAGATCGGAGGTGCACTTGTGATCATTTTTAACTGAGAATCAGTGAAAGAAAAAAAGTGCTGTTTGTTTTTTGCTGAAGGAAAATAAACGTTTCCATGAGCTCTTCCTTATGTGGAACTGGGTTTCAGGTGCTTACACTGTCAAGTGTGGGGTGCTAGACACTCACCACAGCGCATCCTGCCTTGGTCTTCAGCCCTCTCTGGCTCATTTAGGCTTTTCTTTTAGTAACCCTTGGCCGAGCCAGGCAAGTCAGAGATTTATGTGGTGACGGCCAGTGGGAAGGCCTGGAAAAGACAGCTTGTGCTGCTAAGAAGTCCAAGGAAGGTTTTCCTCCTCAGTTCTTTAGCTGATGGGGTGGGACGAGAACAGTGTGTGTAGCAGTACACGCAGCCCAGGCCCTCTGCCCGCTCTTCTAGGTTACATGCCAGTCTTAAAAGAGATCTAGAGCTGGCATGGTGGTGCCCACCTGTCAGCGGGAGGCTGAGGCAGGAGAACCAGGAATTCTCAGCCATCCTGGGCTACAGAGCAAGACCTTGCCTCAAAGAGCTAGAAAAAGGGAATCTGTTGAAATGTACTTTTATGCCATTAGCTTTCAGTTAGGGTGATTGCTATCCTAAAAGGAAAAGAACCCCAAAATTTTGCAGCCTTGACAGCAGAAAAACCGAGACTCCAGTGTGTGTAAACTGCTGGTGGCAGAATGTGTCAAATTGGTTGTGTTTGTGTCATTGCCCCAGGAGTTTACCTTGTCACACAGACTCTGCCATCTGCAGAACCGTAATGTTCAGTTACGGTTAGATTTGAGCAGTGTTTGCTCCTGAAGAAAGAAAACTAAACCTGCGAAGTGGTGTTGCATGTACACAGGTTTTCACGCGTGGCTTCCCACTCTTAGTTCTACAGAAACAGGTTGTGAGCTGGACGCCATGGCGCGTGCCTGTAATGCTACCAGCAGGAGACAGGAGATTATGAGTTCAAGGCCAGATGCAGCCTGTGTAATTTATTGAGACCCTGTCTCAAGATGTAAAAAGGGTCTAGGGGTGCAGCTGCAGCTCAGTGGTACAGATGCACGAAGCCCTGGGTTCAACGATCAGTACCACAAAATAAGAAAGAAAGGAACGAGTTGTGTCTGCTTCATTAGGAACTTGGAAGTGGTTGCTTTAGATTAGCGTGACCACCAGAAATGAAAGAGAATGTGATACACAGAAGTGAAATTCAAATTTTTATCTTTCTTCTGGTTAATGACTTAAAAAAATTCAAAAAACTGAACAAGAACTTAGGCTTTGTGAGTAGACACTTCCCATGCTGTTTGATCAGTTTCCTGCCCAGTTGTTGTCTGGTTGTCTTTGAGAGTGCCCAGTATAAACGCTAGGCAGAATAAAGGTAAAATTCTTACCTTAAATGCCTTTCGACGTGAATTATTGTTATGTTTTTGTTATTATAAAAGTAGTATTGGGAAAATATAAGAATAAGATAGTGTCTTGCATGATCCCTAGTACCTAGAAATTAGAACTTTAATTTTTTGGTGAATATTTAATCTGCCTTTCATATACCAGTCATGACTAATTTCCTAATTTACTAAGTATTCTTTTATATATATATTTTTTTGTTTTAAACTTTGTGTTATAAGAAATTAAGTAAAGAATATAGGGACCCCCACACACCTATCATATTTTATACACCCAACACTGCCCCTTCCAGGCTAGATCATTTAAAGCCAATCCAAGACGCAAAATTTCATATTTTAGTAAGTATTTCTAAAAGATAAACACTCTTAAAAATCACAGCCAAGGGCTGGGGGTTTAGCTCAGTAGGGTGCTTGCTAAGCATACACTGAGGCCCTGGGTTCAATCCCCAGCACCACACACACACACACAAAATCACAGCCATGATACCATTATCATACCTGAATATATTAATACATTTTTTTTTGGTACTTGGGGGTTGAACCCAGGGCCTTGCATATACTTTGCAAGTGCTCTACCACTGAGCTGCACCCCCAGCCCATTTTTTATTTTTTATTTTGAGACAGAATCTCTTAAGTCATGCAGGCTGCCTCTGGCCTCAAACCTGTAATCCTTCTATCTCCGTTTTCCAAGTTGGTGGGATTACAGGCATGACCCACTGCACCCTGCCAATAATACATTTCCTAAATGTAATCAAATATCTGGTTATTTAAAACATCAATTTTAATAAATGAATAGTAATTAGTTGTGCGGCCAAGACATATTTTACTATACAACTTTATTGAGATATATCATAAAATTCACCTATTTTAAGTTCACAATTCACTGACTTTTAGAAAGTTTACTAAGTCACTCAACCATTGCCATAGGCCTGTTTTAGAACATTCCATTTCCCCAGTAAGATCCTTTATGCCCATCCACTGCTAATCCTCATTCCTACCCCCAGCACCAGGCAACTGGTAATCCGCTTTCTGTCTCTGTGGCTGTACCTATTCTGGGCATTTCATATCAGTGAAATCTGGCAACTTGTGTCCTGTTGTATCTGACTTCTGCAAGTCACCCATGTTGGGTGAATCAGTGGCTTGTTCCTTTTTACTGGAATGGATATAGTCTATAATTCCTTTGACCAATTTTCTGTTGCTAGATTTCTGGTTTAGTGTATTTTCTCTTATCTCTGAGGTTGATTTTAAGTTTTTGTCCATATTCATGTTTTTTTTCTTTAAATTAAATTTCTTCATGAGGTATTTCTGGGCCAAGGGATATTTTTTAGGCTTTTTTGATAACAGTTACCAAATTGCTGTCCAGAAATGTCATGTCAATTTATACTTACATGTTCCAGTGTATGAGAGTATATTTTCCCCCAAGCTATTGCTGATAGTATTTTATTAAAAGAAAATTTTAAGCTGTGTGTGGTGGCTCATGTCTGTAATCCTGGCACTTGGGAGGCTGAGGTAGGAGGATTGATGTGAGTTAGTTCAAGGCCATTCTGGTCAACATAGAGAATTCTAGGCCAGGAAGAGCTGCATAGCAAGACCCTATCTCAAAAACCAAAACCAATCAAATACATACATACATACATATATAAATACATAAATACAAAAATAAGAAAAATTGATTTTAGTGTTGGGGATGTAGGTCACTTGTAGAGTGCATGATTAGTGTGCATGAGGCTCTGGGTTTGATCACCAGCACCAAAAAATGAATGAATAAATAATTAATTAATATTAAATAAATAAAAAAGTAGAGAAAAATAAAAATAATTTTTTTTTGTGGTACTTAGAAGTTGAACCCAGGGCCTTGCACACATTTTGCAATTGCTCCCCTATTCCATTTTTTAATTTTTTATCTTGAGACAGGGTCTCCTGAAGTTACACAAGTTGCCTGTGTCCCTGAACTTGTGATCCTCCTGCTTCTGCCTCCTAAGACACTGGGATTACAGGTGTGCGCCATTGTGCCTAGCAAAATAAACTGATTTTTAAATTTTGGAAATTTAAAACAAAATTTTCATTCTTTCCTTAGCTCAACCAGAATGTAAGTTCTTTTCAAAGAAAATTTGTTGGTGAGGTGAAGAGGTGTGAAGAACTGGAACGAATATTGGGTAAGTTTATTTCCTACTCTAATAACCTAAATATTTTTATATAAGCAAACTTTTAGAAAAATTTTTTAACCAAACTTTTAGAAAAATTAGAAAATACAGACAAGTAGAAAGGAAAAAGGAAATTGTTCATATTCTCACATTCAAAAGTGATGTAGGTATGTTATGTAGGTATGTAGGTGTTATTTTTGCATACTTTTTATTATTTGTCTATAAAGGTTTTATATACAAAATGGTCAGGCTGTATTGTTATGAGCCTTGTCTCTTATTTAATAGTACTCCCTGAAACATCTTTTCTTTCTTTTTTTTTTAAACATCTTTTCTTGTAAATAAAGATAGACCCATTGTTTTTGACAGCTTCGTAGTATTTCATTGTGTTAATGTGCCATGATTTATTTAACTAATCCTTTAAAAAATTTTAGAAACATTGTAGAAACATGTTGATATATTTCTTAATTTAAAACTCTATCAAGGATCAAGGGAAGCAGGAAATGATAGACAGATGGCTTGGTCATACTTTCCATTTCCTTGGGGCTTCCTTTGTGAAAGGAGTAGATCTGTGGTCTCTGGTTGTTAACTGTTAAAACCCACTAGTCCCATGTTACTTATTTTCTTTCTTTCTTTCTTTCTTTCTTTCTTTTTTTTTTTTTTTTTTCCAGTACTGGGGGTTGAACCCAGGGCCTCGCGCCTGCATGCTCTGCAAGTGCTGGACCGCTGAGCTGCATCCCCAGCCCAGTTTTTTTTTTTACTTTTTTGAGACAGGGTCTCGCTAAGTTATGCAGACCACCTCTGGCCTCGAACTTGTGATCCTCCTGCCTTCGCCTCCCCGTGCTGTGGTGCTGTGCTGTTGGAATTACAGGCATGCACCACCATGCCCGGCTCACTTATTTTATTTCTAAAACCTTTAAGATCTTATCGTAAAATAGTCATTATCAAATCAAGCCTTTAAGTTCTGACTGAAACAGAGGGGTCAAAAGTGACAGGTACTAATTTGTTTTTAGAAGGATGAAAAGAAAAAAAGGGGAGAGGGGAGAATATGATTTTGGAAAGATTCCTGACAGCTGATTGTTACTGGGGGTTTCTTTGCTGTTGGTTTTTCGAGATAGAGTTTTCACTGTGTAGCCCAAATTGGCCTCAAACTTGTGATCTTCCTGCCTCAGCCTCCCGAGTGCTGGGATGACAGGCAAGGCCACCATGCTTGGCTGATTTTTTTTTTTTTTTAAGCGTGATTTTCAACCTTTCAGCCTTCTGAAGTCATTTTCATCTTGCTTGAGGTCCTAGTTACCTGTGTGGGATTGTATATATTAGAGTATCATATGCCTGTCTTTGTAACATTTGTGATTTATTGGACAGGCTCAGAATGAGGCTTTTAAAGAAAGGCAGGGCAAAGATGATAACCTATTAAACTTGTCCAGGACTTCTTATCATTGTTGTTAGGTGCCATCAAGTCAGTATCCAACTCATAGCGACCCTATGTACAACGGGTGAAACAGTATTGTCAGTGCTTCTCTGCTGTTCATAGGGTTTTCAATGGCTGATTGTTTTTTGGGAGTGGGTTGCTGGGTCCTCCCAAGCCTACAGCACCTGGTTGTCCCAGGCGGTCTCCCATCCAAGAACTAACCAGACCTGACCCTGCTTAGCTTCCGAGATCTGACAGGATCGGACACCACATGGCAAAGGCTGCAGGCAGGACTTCTTGTAGTTTCACCTATTTAAAAAAGATTAAAGCTGGACGCGGTGGTGCATGCTTGTAAATCCAGCAATTCAGGAGGCTGAGGCAGGAGGATTATAAGTTTGAAGCTAGAGGTAGTTTGTGCAATTTAGTGAGACCCTGTCCTCAAGATAAAAAGTAAAAAAAGGAGCTCGAGGAGTAGCAGGAGGATTGTGAGCTCAAGGCCAGATTCAGCCTGTGCAACAAGACCCTGTCTCAAAATAAAAAATAAAATAAAAGGGGGCTTAGGTGCAACTCAGTGATGGAACACTTGCCGACTACGCTCATGGCTCCGTGTTCAACCCCTCCGTACTGAAAAGAAAATAACATAAAATAATAAAGAAGGAACTCCTAAGTAAAATTGGAGACAAATTGGTTTACGTAGTTTGCCTCTGTTTCTACAAACCTCTTAAACCGAAGGCTTCTTTTGCTGCCTTGTTGGTAGGGTATGTTTGCCTGCCTACTGGCTTGCCTGCTTTCCTTTCGTTCCTCCTTTTCTTCCTCTCTGCCTCCCTCCCTCTTTCCTTCCTTCCACCCTTTCCTCCTTCCCTCTTTCCCTTCTTCCTTCCTTCCTTTCGTCTCTTTTTTTTCCCAAATACTGTGGTAATGACTCTACCACCTACTGTGACTTTTATCCTTCCTTAGACTTCTTCATGCAATTGAAAATAGGAACTAAAGAAAATCAGTTAATTTTGGCTAGCTTTTCTGCATGCTCTGTAAGTGCTGGACCACTGAGCTGTGTCCCCAGCCCATTTTTTACTTTTTTGAGACAGGGTCTCACTAAGTTATGCAGACCACCTCTGGTCTCTAACTTGCAATCCTCCTGCCTCCGCCTCCGGAGCCGCTGGGATTACAGGCATGCACCACCACTCCCCGCTAATTTTGGCTAGCTTTTAACGTGGTTAGCAAAGCAGCGTGACTGGCCATTCTATGGCATCACAGCTACCTGAGGTTGGCCAGGAGAGCCTGGCCTGGCCTGGTTCTCGGGGGTTTGCTGCAGAGGTTGCAGTCAGCTCCATGGTACCTGGCTCTGCCTGGAGACCCCTGTTCCAGGGGGGCTGTTACACATCTGTCAGCTGGATTATTCCCGCACTCCCAAGCATGTCCCTAAGTGTCTGCCTCATTCTCCAGGTTCGGAGCCTCAAAAGTTTTTTAACTTGAGTTTTAGAAATGAAAATAATTGAGAGAATTCAGCATGTTTGTCCCAGTCATTGTTTGTTTTGGCTCAGCATCCATCCTGATCTTGCCGGCAGCATGACTTTGCAGATACTTGGAAGAAAGTTGCAAAAAGTGGCCCATAAGTGATTTGGAACAAGGAAGGTTTTTGTGCATTTAAAAGGTTAGGGTTTAAAATGTTCTGATTGAAATGTACTATAGTAAGCTTTTGTGTGTAATTGGCTTAACTCTTATTTTCACAGTGTATCTGGTTCAGGAAATTGCTAGAGCAGACATTCCCCTGCCCGAAGGAGAGACCAATCCTCCTGCACCGCCTCTTAAACAGGTTCTGGAAATGCAGGTAACTTGCTCCAGAAGAAGCTGTTCAGCCTACTGAGCTCAGGGGCTGCCTGGTCACTCTTAATATCATCTGGTGTTTTCTGCCTTCTCAAAACCGTGGGATGAAAATCACAGAACAGTGTTATGGCTGACCTTCATTCGTAGATTATCTGTGATAGATTTTTAATTTAATGCTCCAGTTTCCTATTAGGATGGGAGACGTGCACTCCCTTTGTGGTGCTGGTGAACGGAGGCTAATGAGAATTAGGTCGCCCGATCCGTCATGTGATGTTTCAGGAAGCTCATTCTGGGATTCCCAGGCCTTGTCATACCTCTCCTTGTCCTAGTGACCTCTACCTTCATTTGCTTCATTCATCTACCTTCGTTTGCTTCCCACATTGACCCTGACGCAGCCCGCTCTGGTTTTCAGAAGCCTGGATCAAAGTTGTTACTGGTGGGGAGCAACAGAAAGCCCTCAGCCAAATTCAGTGGCCTGTGTTCTGGGATAGCCCCCCCCCCCCCCAAGAACATGTGGCCTCTCCCTGTGGATTATCCACTGGGGCTTCCCATGAACCGAATCACAGTCCATCGCTCTGGGAAAGAGGGCACTTCCCATCTCGTTCTGAAATAGTGGTGGTGTCAGGGACGCCATGCTGTCACCAGCTGCTCTGTTGCTCCTTTGGGAGGAAGTTGTCACCATTGGTGTCTGACTGGACTCCAGAGAGTGGCACAGTCCGAGGAGTAGAAAGCAGTCATCTGGTTTGGCCTGCTAGATGGGTTGATCATGATGTGATTACTAGGAGGAGTTTTTATAAGGCAGAGCAAAAGGAGCGAGTGCAGTGGGCTCAGTGGTTTATTTGAACACAAGTTTCCATTGACTGGAGGGTTTGTTGTAAAGGTTTCTGTGTCTGTTGTTTTAATACTTAAGCATGATATGGATGCTTACTGTGTAATTACTAAGGATTTGTTCTTAAGAATTCTTCTGTTCACTTAGTAGTGTTGAGTGTGAATGCATAGAAACTCTTAAGGTTGTTGTTGTGAGGCATGGTTGAGTCTGTGTCCGACTCATAGCGACCCTACATACAACAGATGAAACACTATTGTCAGTGCTTCTCTGCTGTTCATTGGGTTTTTAATGGCTGACTGTTTTTTGGGAGTGGGTTGCCAGGTCTGTCTCCCAAGCCTACAGCACCTGGTGTTCCCAGGTGGTCTCCCATCCAAGTCCTAACCAGGTCTGACCCGGCTTAGCTTCCAAGATCTGATGGGATCGGGTTCCACACTGGTACTGCTGCAGGCACTCTTAAGGTAGAGATAGGAAAACTGTGTTTAGAAAAGATTACATTTTTCTGTGTTGTAAATAAAAGTAAATATAGACTTGGTATGTGGTGACAGAAGGGAAACTGGAAGAAATGACGGCCTGAGATTAGAGGCGAGGACCAGCCTTTGGGACCCAAGTTATCACAGCCTGCAGATGTTTTGTGTCACACTTGGTGTGGACATTACGGGAGTCACGATGGAACTTTAACGTCTGTCAAGACTTGACTTCACATGAATTCTGGCTTTTTAAGACCCCCACCGGCCTTGATTTACTGTTACAGAGGTCATTGGGCTGCACGTGGAGCTGAGTTATGCTCCTGAGTGACTGCTGTTCCCTCGCAGGAGCAGTTGCAAAAGCTTGAGGTGGAGCTGAGAGAAGTCACCAAGAACAAGGAGAAGCTGAGGAAGAACCTGCTGGAGCTGATCGAGTACACGCACATGCTGAGGGTCACCAGGACCTTTGTTAGACGCAACGTCGAGGTACGGGGCATGGGGCGGCCCTGGGGGGAGCGAGCTCAGCAAAGCCTTGCTCCTGGGAGTGTGCAGGGTTTTGTTACCGCTTCGTTTCGATGTGTGCTTTTTTTTGCAAGTGATCAGTTTTGGTCTTAGCTTTATTTTTCAGTTGGATCATAGGATATTGATAAAAGTTTTGCCAGTCATTTCCTGTGTTGGTTGGTTTTAGCAAGAACAATACGTCCCACTTGTAAATGTTTTAGTTTGTAGTTGAAAAGCTTTTTGTGATCATGAGAAAAAAAATTGAACAGAAGTCCAACTCTAAAATTTGTTTTTTTCCAAGTTGCTAAGAGGAAAGGAAGTAAAAAATAATCTATAAGAATAAATAATACTTTATATTGTCGCACAGGTTAAATATCCCTGACCCAGAATACTGGGGGCCAGATGTGTTTCAGATCTTAGAGGTTTGAGGATTTGGGGTACTTGCATAGACTTCACCAGTAGAACATCCCAAAATGCTCACAGCTTTTCAGGATTCAGATTTTTAAGGATGCTCAACCTGTACTGTGCTGAGCTGCCTACTGAAGGGAGAAATCTGTCCATTCTGAGCCTAGTTTCACTTGGTCTAGTCATGACCTCTTGTAAAGTTACTCTATTTTGAGTTAAGGTATGACTTAATTTAAATGTTTTATTGTATGTAAATGTCTTCAAGTGGCTTACCTAAAGGGTGGGCAAGTGTCCTTTTACATATCAGAGCTGAGTTACACGTCTCAGACCTTTGTGTCCAGGTCTGAGTAGTCATGATGCTCTGTAAACTTGCCTGGAAACATGACATGAGAAATGAAATGTCACTTTTAATAAGACACCCTTGGTTTTATGTGTCTTTTTCTAGTTTGAACCCAGTTATGAAGAATTCCCTCCTTTAGAGAATGATGCTCTGTTGGACTACAGCTGCATGCAGAGGCTCGGAGCAAAGCTGGGGTAGGTGGCAGTGACTCTGGCGTTAAGCCTTCTGTACCAGGAAGACGGGTGCTGTAGGGCAGATAAATGGGCCCCTTCTAAAGTCTGTGGTTGAACCAAAGGGACTGTTTAAGAAAACACTGTTCTCCTGTCTTACTGAGCGTGGCTATTTGGCTGTGTCGATTTTCTAGCTCAGTACAATGGAGACACCTTCTTATGGTATACTGGGTTAGAAAGAAGCAACATTTGTGTCATTGAGTATTAACTCCTGTAAGCCTGAGTAACTGGTCATTGAGTCATCAAGTCCTGTGTGGAGGAAGCTCTGGGCTGAACTGAGTTGGTTAGATTTCTTTTTATTAATCCTTCTGTAATGGTATCTTTCTGAGTTTATTCTCTCTGCTTACCTGAATTAATGATAACTTTTTTCCTTGTGTGAATTGTGATTTTTTAACAAATGGACTTCTGTTCCTCAGTTCCTTGCTGAGGCCCTCAGTGAGGTTTGGTTTGGAGACACTCCTCCGGAGAGAGTCTGCTTCTCCATCCACCAGGCGCCTGGGAGCTCTCTGCCAGCCCGGAATCCTTTACATTGGTTTCTCAGCATGGGGTTTTTTATTGGTTGGTTGGTTTTTTGATTTTGGAAGCAATGTGAAGTTCAGCTGCAGACCTGGCTGAACTCTCAGGGGCGCCTACTCCCTCCATCTGGAACCCAAACTGGAAGAACCCAGGGGACATTGGGCTCCTGTGGAAAGGGTTGTTTTCCAGTTTCCCCACTCACTGGAGGTGTAGCCCCTTCAGCAAGGCCAAGCTCCAGCCTTAGGACACTGGGCTCTGTCTTCTCAACCTTATGTCTGCACCGGGTGCTTGGTGCCATCTGCCTGAGAGGCTGGGTCAGTGTGACATCGGGCAGGGCTGGAGTCCTGTGTGAAGTCTGGGTCCTGAGAATTTCCCTTTGTTATAGGCTCAACTCTATGTTTAATAGGCTGTTTCCAAAGTGTTCTCTCGAGAGCTGCCAGTCGGTGGGCTTTCCCACTCTCCCCCGTTCTGCAGAGGTGGAGCCCTTCCTCCTCCTCCTCCTGTTGCACTTGGATATGATCCCTGGCTTCAGGTGACTCTGTGTCTTTATTGTCTCATAGATTTGTGTCTGGCCTGATTCACCAAGGGAAAGTTGAAGCATTTGAGAGAATGCTGTGGAGGGTCTGCAAAGGGTACACCATTGTGACCTACGCGGAGCTGGACGAGCCCCTCGAAGACCCGGAGACAGTGAGTGCATGTCAGGGACACTTTAGACAGTGACAGACATACAGCAAAGGCAGAGGCACAGGCCAAACAACGCTTTTCATGGCTTTAAATACTGTTCCCCATGTGCAGGGCCCTGGCGCAGCCCTCTGCCCTGGCTCTGTCTGCCGGCTCCTCCTCTTTCAAGTATCTGGAGGACATTTCCGCCTGTGCCTCCCACTGGAATCCTGCCCTTCCAACGTGCCTCAGGTTGCAGCGGGCCCTGCCTGCACTCCCGTGTCTGCCCTGCCTCGCCTTGCCCTGCCCTGCCCTGCCCTGCCCTCTGCTCCTCTTAGCACCCAAGATGACGCTGGGCTCCTGTGGAAAGGGATTGTTTTCCAGTTTCCCCACTCACTGGAAACTTCCCATGTTTTTGTTCCCTGCTGAGGACCCGCTGGCGGCTTCCTGTTTCATGCATCATGAAACCCTGCGCCGTGGGGCTTCAGCCCAGCTCTGCCTACTGGTCCTGCTCCTGCTCTCTACCTGGGCTGGCTTGCTGGCCTCTGAACATGTTTGTGCGTGTGCTTTGCCTTTTTCTTGGGGAGTCCTTTCCTCAAATCCATGGCTCTCTCCCTCACCTCCTTCGATTCTCTACACAAATGCTGCCTTCTTAGGGGGCCTTCCTTGCCTACCCTGTTTGAGGTCATGACACCTATGCTCTCCCACTCTCCCTCCAACCTTGTTTGCTCTGTGGCACTCACCTGCATCTGGCCCTGCACAAAGTCTTCTCTGTACCCCTTGCTGTCCACCTGAACACAAGCTCCTCCCCTCCCACCTCAGGGGCTGCTGGTGCCCAGCAAGTGGGTAAAGTTTCAATTATGGAATCCGCCAATAATAGTCAATGGACTATACCTATTGAATGAAGGAAGGAACTCAACGTTGGACAGAGTTTGCACTGCCAAAGGATTTAGAAGTTCCATAGAGAACTAACAGGTGTCCGTGTCTCTGCTTTGTAGGGAGAAATCATCAAGTGGTATGTGTTCTTAATATCCTTTTGGGGAGAGCAGATTGGCTACAAGGTGAAGAAGATATGCGACTGGTAAGAACCAGCGGCAGTTCACCTCCCTCATCTCTGTGCTTGGTAGCTATGATTTCCTTGACCAGCCTTTCTAAGTCAGAGAGAAACATTGTGGGTGCAGAGGCTGCTAATTTTTATTACATGGGTTTTTGCTGTGAGACCAAATTCTAACACATGTGATTTGTCATATCTTTTGCCAGGGCATTACTTCAAATGTTTAAAAAGAGGGACCATGTTAACAATATTCCCAGATTCAATTTTCTTCCTTCAGAGTCACGGCTTCAGATCAACTGAAGAAGGAATTTTCCTATTTTGTTCCTTCTTGTTGCTTTTAGCTTTGTGTCAGGCTCCCCTATCACCCTTGAGAACCTGGCACATCTTGGGGCAGCTTTTCCCTCTGTACCCTTTGGGGGATGGCTGGTGGATGGGGAGGAGGGACCTAGGAGTGCCACTGCCTCATTGGGATAGCTGGGATGCGCGACAGCCTTGATTTTCTCACCTGCAAAAAGGAACGGTGCTTCCTTCTGAGGCTAGTGGGACTCCATGCGATGGGGCTGGTGACAAGTGTCAGGGCGGCATCAGACTTGGGAAATGCTGAGCAGTGTGGCTATAAGAGCCTCTCTGTGGCTTATTTCTGTCAGCTGAAAACTTAAGACCCCCTCATTTCCTTCTATGAGTGGGCATTTGGGATGATTGAGTTTCTTGCAGGCTGGTGGTTGGGGAATTTGAGTATTTTTCTGCTTACCAATTTGATCTCAGTCATGGTGGTAGAGAAAGTCATGTCAGATGTCACCTGGATGGAGCTTTTGCTAATATACGTATGCTTGTTTTAGTGTAGGTTAGAAAAGTTATCCTTAGCTCAGCAAGTCCACATCACAGGTATCATTGCTCAGGAGAGGGCTAGATGGGTATTTTAGTTGTCAAAGTCAGAACTTAAAGTGCCATGTGGTCTTAGCACATTCAGGTGGGGTGGGAATGGCTGCTGCAGCTGGGGGCAGCTCCATATTTCCAGGTGTATCCAGGCCCTCAGGAAAACACTGGCTTTGTGAGGCTCAGAAACCTGAGCTCTGGTTTCCCTTTCTCTCTCGTCTGTGTGTGTGTGTGTGTATTTCGAGACAGGATCTCACTATGTAGTTGACCTCAAGCTTTCAATCCTGCCTCAACCTCCTGAGTGCTGGGATTGTAGGCATGTGCCACCGCGCCTGGTGTCTTTGTTTTTTGTGTTTTCAACCTGTTGAATGAGTCCCAGCTTCAGGATATTAGTGAATTTCAGAAAGATGGAATTGGGAACAAGGTGGAATTTGGATCCAAGAGAGTTTCTAAATCTGTTGAATTCAGCAGGTGTTTGTCTCTTGTCTGTGTGGAGGCACCTTCTTCTCCAGGCTACTTTGATTTCCATTTTCGAAGGAGGTGTGCCTGGTGGGAAATTGACTCTAGTTCTAGTGTTAGATGTAGCTCTTATCATATAAGACCTGAGACTGTGTAATTCTGTCCTGTAGTTACCACTGCCACGTCTACCCCTATCCCAGCACTGCTGAGGAGCGCAGGGAGATCCAGGAGGGGCTGAATACTCGCATTCAAGATCTGTACACTGTGAGTAAATCTGAAGCTTTTGTCTCCTTATCCAAGACTTGGAAAACATTAACAAAACTGTTTACTTTCTTTTCCATATGGAAATTGAGGTTGTAGAGAAATCAAGATGTCTTAGTGAGATTGGAATGTCCCTTCCCTCCCTTCTTTCATGGTAGATTTATTTTAGCAGCTTGTTACAGACCTAGGTAATGATGATGGGACTTTAAGAAAAGATTCTTTGGTTCTCTCTGGGATATCCAATTGTCATTCTTGACCACAAAAGACGAGTTGAAAGTGGTGGGTGCTGTTTTACCTGCACTGTTTAAGTACGAGTTTTCCTGCTGGCAGCGAAGTTCTTGGTGGCTGGTGGCAAGAGGCAGATTCTGACTCATTGAAGGGAAGGGAATATCTTGGTATAAAGGCTGGGATGGGAACTGGTGGCTTCTGAGAGCCATGGGGCTGGGCTGGGTTTGGGATTGGGTGAGAGTCCAGAGGCCATCCTGCTGCCCTGGTGATGATGCCTGACCTTCCCTGTGCCCTTCTGGTTGTGTTCTCTGAGGCCACACCCAGGGGCACTGGCTGAGCTGACCTTTTCCACCCTCTCCTGTTGGCACTTCTACGGGAGGAAGTTCCTGGAATGGCACCTCCTCAGAGAGCAGAATTCCCCTAAAGGAAGTCAGGTGCAGGGGTTGTGAAACCTGGAGGGTACCATGGTGCCCACCAGCCATGTTTGCTCTCTCTCAGGTGCTTCACAAGACCGAGGATTATTTGAGGCAAGTGCTGTGTAAAGCCGCCGAGTCCGTCTATAGCCGTGTTGTCCAGGTGAAGAAGATGAAAGCCATTTACCACATGCTCAACATGTGCAGCTTTGACGTGACCAACAAGTGCCTCATCGCTGAGGTCTGGTGTCCAGAGGCAGACCTGCAGGGCCTGCGCTGCGCCCTGGAGGAAGGCTCGGTAGGCCCCCCAGGGAGAGCTCCCTGCATTCAAAGAAAGAGGGACTATCACAGGCAGTGTGGTGGCCTGAGGCAGGAGGATGGGAGTCCCGGGCCAGCTTGGCCTACATCTGAGACTCTGCCTTACAAAAAATGCAGAAAAAGTGTCAGTGTGTGGTGAGGAGGTGCCAACCCCACTTTGGTTTTGAACTGAAGCTGTTGAGAGCTAGTGGGTCGAGGACAGGGAGTGAAAAGGGCGCTTCATTTTTGTGTTTCTTTTATTGATTTTTGTATGGTGTGGAGGGTTGAACCCAGGGCCTCACATATACTTTGCAAGTGCTCTACCACTGGGCTTCCATGTTATTTTGAGATAGGCTCTCGATAAGTTGCACAGGCTGCCTCTGGCTTCAAACTTGAGGATCCTCCTGTCTCCGCCTCCCATGTCGTTGGGATGACAGGCGTGCACCACTGTGCCTGGTGGAAAAGAACATTTTTAGTTGGCCTTTTGGCTAAGTAATATGTTCATTTAAATTATGAGTAAAAAGAAATATAAAAAAAGCAAGAGCCAGGGAGGCGCCTTCCTCTGCCCTAACTGCCTCCACCCCAGCCGCCTCTACCCAGCCTTCACTCAGGTCCCTGTTTTAGCTCTCTTCCATCACCACAGACAAGCAGACAGGAACAGACTCTCTTTTTCTTCCCTTTTTTTCTCTTTACAGAAGGGTCTATGCTGTTCATACTGTTCTTCTTATATAACCTCTCTGTTTTTTATAACTAGTACTCAGTTGTATGCGTACACCATGGTTTAATCAACTAGTTCCCTGTCATTTAGGTAGTTCCCAGTTTATAAATACCATTACAGTGAATCACAACTGACCCTTGGTAGTTCATGCAGGTGGAAATCTTCCGGTAGGATGAATTTCCCACAGGGGAGTTGCCTGTCAGTTTGGGTTGTGTTGCCAGCTCTGCCACTTCTCTTGTTATGAGTGACACTGGCTGCCTTTTCTGAATTTTCTGTTTTTGTGAACTGCCCATTTCCTTGCCCATATTTCTGTTGGGCTGTTGGGTTTTTCCTACTAATGTCTGTTGGCTTCTCCTTTCTCATCTTAAATCAATATCCATTTCAGAAGGATTGTAAACACTGAAGAAAAAGTTATATGATTTTGCCATACTAACACAATGTTGGCATTTTGGTTTTTTCTTATCTATTTTTCTTGTTTTTTATTAGACAGTATTGTAGTTGTCTGTAGCTTCCTCTTTTTTGAACATCCCTAAGAGGTAAAGTCCTAAATTTCAGTTTTACATTGGTGACTCTGGGCCTACACCTACCTATATCTGCTCTGCCCCTGCTCTTCCTTCTGGGAGACCCCAGCCTCCGGTGCTGCCCTCCCAAGAGATGCATCTTCCTTCTGCCACTCCTGCATCCGTGGGCCTCTTGGATGGCAACCTGCACTTCACCGGAGCCACGCACAGGGCTCGCCCTGAGCAGCAGCCCAGATGTGTTGAACATTGGTTCAAAACATTTTCCTTTTTCTTTTTTGTGTGAAAGAGAGAGAGCGGTGCTACGATCCCCTCATTTATGAACACAATCCCCACAAAAGAAACACCTCCAACTCTAATCCGCACCAACCGGTTCACCGAGGGCTTTCAGAACATCGTGGATGCCTATGGTGTCGGGAGCTACAGGGAAGTGAATCCAGGTACGGCACCAGCATGCGGCAGGCCTTGCCTTGGGTATTGCTGCTGCTTTTTCTAAGTGTGAGACCATGGCAGGCATTGGGGAAGGTGGCTCACTGCCACCTTCTCACTGCCTTACGCAGCAACCTCACAGTCCTCACCTGAGACCTGGGGAGGTCCAGGTCACCACGCACCATGGTGACTGCATTAACTCCAGCCCTGTGTGTGTGCTGCGAGCCAGGCCTCTCTCCCTTTCTCCTCCTGCAGCTCTCTTTACCATCATCACTTTCCCGTTTCTCTTTGCGGTGATGTTTGGGGACCTTGGCCACGGCTTTGTGATGTTCCTGTTCGCCCTCCTCCTAGTGGTGAACGAGAATCATCCCCGACTGAGACAGTCCCAGGAGGTACCGTGTGCTCTCCAGCTTTGCAGTGTTAACTCTGGGTGCTGACTGTTCTCCAATGGGGGGGTGGCGGGCACATCTGGGGAGCCCTGGGCCGAGCGTGCCAGATGCCATGTTTCCCTGGTAACTGCGTCCTGCACATCATGCTTTGCTCTGTGCAGATCCTGAGGATGTTCTTCAATGGCCGCTACATCTTGCTGCTGATGGGGCTCTTCTCCGTCTACACGGGCCTCATCTACAACGACTGTTTCTCCAAGTCTGTGAACCTCTTTGGCTCCATGTGGAATGTGTCTGCCATGTACAGCTCTAGCCACACTCCAAAGGAGCAGGGGACCATGGTGCTTTGGAAGTGAGTGGCCCCGCTGCTGTGGGTGGGAAGGGCATTTTCTTCGAGCCTCTTCTTCTGCCTTGGGTGACTGCCTCCCTCTGCTCTTTCTTACAGCGACAGTGTTGTAAGGCACAACGGGGTATTGCAGTTGGACCCAAGTGTTCCTGGCGTGTTCCGAGGCCCTTATCCTTTTGGGATTGACCCCGTGAGTGCACCTCTTGTCTTGCTGCTCTGTGGTCCCACCTAGTCTTAACTGTCACAGTTTTCCAGGCCATTCGGCCCTCTCTGTGTGTTTAAGTAAGGGAGGTGCCTGGACCTGGGTGGCTCCTTGTGTGTGCCCGTGAGAGGCCCACTGGGAGATGGGGCCACGTTCATCTCTCTGTCTCTTACTCTACTGAAAACCACGCTTCAGGAGCCTTGGCATGCGTGCTATTTCTTGAATTTCTTACTTGTTTATGTGAATTAGTGTTTAGCCTTTGATCTAGAAAGAAATAGTATGGGGTCCAATTGGGGGAAGGGAGCTCAGGGTCATGACGGTGCTTGCTGGGGAGTTGTTTGAAGCAGGAAAAGTGTTTGTGAAAATGAATACAGAGCTCCAGGGCGTGAGCTTCCCCACCAAGGGAATCCAGTGGGCAGTTCCCAGGAGGCTGAGGCCCTGGACCACAGGGTGCACAGGTGGGGCTCCCCCACTCCATTTCATCTTCCCATAGGGTCTTAGGATCGATCTCAGTTGGTTTGGAGGGAAGTGGATGTAATTGTGTACAGTAATGAACAAACCAAAGCACCAGGTGCAGAGACCTCAGCAATCAGTACTCTGAGCTTTGGGGTACCTGGTGTCTTTCTCAGAATTTATCTTGTTCGTTCTTATGGCTGCACACGATTTGTATAATTAGTATCCTGTCTTAACTCTTAGTATCATTGGAATTTTTTTTTTTTTTTTTTTTTTTTTTTGGTGGTATTGGAGGTTGATCCCAGGGCCTCGTGCTTGCATGCTTTGCAAGTGCTGGACCACTGAGATGCACCCCAGCCTTTTTTTTTTTTTTTTTTTTTTCCTTTACTTTCTGAGACAGGGTCTCGCTAAGTTAGCAGACTTCCTCTGGTCTCGAACTTGCGATCCTCCTGGCTCCGCCTCCCTAGCCGCTGGAATTACAGGCGCTGGGATTACAGGCGTGCACCACCACGCCCAGCTGGTATCATTGGAAATTTGAAAAGCTTGCCTGCCTGCCTGCCTGCCTGCCTTCTTTTCTTCCTTCCTTCCTTCTTTTCTTTTTTCCCTTCGTTTTTTTTCTCTTTTTCTTTTTTTCTTTTTTACAGTACTGGGAGGGGTGGGTTGAGCCCAGGGCCTCACACACGCTGGGCAAGTGTGCCACTCCTGAGCTGCACTACTTTTATCTTTTATTTTGAAACAGGGTCTTGCTAGGTTGAGCAGGCTGCCTCTGCCACAATACTGAGCTGCTGGGATGGCAGCGTGTACCAGCTGCCCAGCTACAACACGTTCTTTAACATGGAGCCTTTTGCAGCCACATTCCTTGGAAACCTGTGGCCCTACTTTAAGGAAAAACATGTTTGTGCACAGAGGAATCAAGGAAGATAGTTCAGATGTGTTTTGGGGGAAGTCGGACATGGTGTTATGGTTTTATGGTCATCTTGCTTTCATTTTAAAAACAGGCCCACCATTCCTTGGCTCTGAGGTGAGCTGCAGGCCTAGCAGCTCGCCAGTCCTGCTGCTGTGCCCACCTGCCTTTCACATGTGCTCCAGGAAGATCTGCAGGAGCACCATGTCTGTCCTTACCATCCTCCCCCCCAAAGATGATTCTGCACTAGCTTCCTTCTAACTAATGCCCCAGGTCAGATGGGGACGTTGCACCTGTTGGTGGGCCTCCCCCAGGTAGCTCCCATTGGGCAGCCTGGCTTCTCCCTCTCCCGCCTCCCTCCCTGACATGCCTGCTGTACTGGAATCAGGCAGCTTGACTAGCCCCACTTTCTTTTGTCCAGTTCCAAGCCCAAAATACTTTATTTTAAAATCCTATTTTTACTTAAAAAGAATGGGTTTTTCTGTCCTAGTAGGCCCTCACTCCTTTGCCTAACCCAGCTGGAGGGACCCACAGGGCTTACTTTTCAGGGAGGAGGAGGCGCAGCCACTGAGGGGTGGGCTTGGGTCAGGACCAGTCAGGGAGCTTGGCTCTTGCTACACCTTCTGCTGTCGTTGGAATTTCTGCTGTAACAAAATACACATGCAAGGGGCTATGTAAAACGTGCAGGAGACAGGCTGTGACAGCCATGCTCTTGTTTCATCTGCCTGGACACAGAAGGGCTGTAACTTAGGACCCAGAAAGTTTCCTGGTCTTTCCCCATGGGTGCCCATTGGATCTGTGCTCTCGGCTTCTTATACTCCTCTCTGGCTTTTCTCTGTGGCCACTTCCCAGGCGTGTCCCTGGCTTATCTGATTTGGTGTTCTTCCAACTTTATGTGGATGGGCTTGTTCTTTACAGTGGCCTTAGTTGAATAGAATCAGTGGTTTCCAGGTGGAAAGCCTCAGGAGACAAGTCAGAACCTTTCCTTTGTAAACTCAGGGATGACTCATGATCGAATGCGGGGTTTTCTCCAGGGTCCCCTGTTAAAGGGAGTTAATGATCTCTCTTGTTTTGTTTGGTCTTTAGATTTGGAACTTGGCCACAAATCGTCTTACCTTCCTAAATTCTTTCAAGATGAAAATGTCTGTGATTTTAGGAATTATTCACATGACCTTCGGTGTCATTCTGGGAATATTTAATCACTTGTAAGTACAGATTCTTCTTTAAAGCTATGTTTGTAAACCAAGTTTGGCATTTCTTAAACTTTATTTCTTGGTGGTAGGCTGTATTGAGTGGGTAAAGGGCAGACAGGATGATGGCCAGTTGTATTATATGACTCTGTTTTGATTAGCTTTTTGTGTTCAATGATTTATTCATTCAGGAAATATTTATTAAGCACATGCTATGTGTCAGGTGTGGTTCTAGGCTCTAAGGAATTAACAATGAGGAGGACAGGAAAAGGCTTTTGCCTTCCTGGAGTTTACATCCAAGTGGGGAGACATGTAGCATGTAAGTTCATAGCTATTTCCAGAAGTGAACTCTGTCATATTCCTTTTTGATTTTACAAATTAGAAAAAGATTTTTGCTTTTATTTTGTTGATTATACATAGTATATTAAAAGTAAAAGATTATATCCCCTTTCTCTAATCAGACCTACCCATTCTCATTGCTAAATGCAGTTTTTATAATTTAGTGTTGTAGCTGTAAGTCTTAATGTAAGTGGAAACTTGAAAAACACGTACAATTTCTTTTTCTTTTCTTTTCCTATTTTTTCCATTCTGAGGGTTGAACCCAGGTCCTTCCACATGTGAGGCAGTGCTCTAACAATGAGCCACACCCCTAGTTCCTTTTTCATTTTTATTTTTGAGACAGGGCCACACTAATTTGTGCAGGCTGCCTGTGGCCTTGAACGAATGAACCTCCTCTTTGCTGGAAGTACAGGTGTGACCCATGGTACCCAGCTACGACAGTTTCTTTAAGATAAATTCCCCAATAATTGGTGGCTTTATTTTAAGGAAAACATTGTTTCCAAGTAAAGGAACCAAGGAGACAGTTTGAGTGGGTTTTGGACAGCTGTAGTCCTTCTTGCTGTCCCTGTCTCTCTCCTCCGTGGAGAGATTGCAGCCTGGCATAAACCATCACGAGACAGATGGTGAGACCTGAAGGGGCCTTTATTGCTTCCATCCCAGAGCATCTCTGATGACTTCACCCTTGACCTTGGTCTGCTCTTGCCCATGGGTGATGGGCTGCTCCTTTTCCAGGCACTTCAGGAAGAAGTTCAACATCTACCTGGTTTCCATCCCTGAGCTGCTCTTCATGCTCTGCATCTTCGGGTACCTGATCTTCATGATCATCTACAAGTGGCTGGTGTACTCGGCAGCAACCTCCCGAGAGGCACCCAGCATTCTGATAGAGTTCATCAATATGTTCTTGTTCCCAACTAGTGAAACGCGTGGCCTCTACCCTGGGCAGGTGAGTGACGCCTTTCCTGGTTGCCCGGAGGAACTGGTCCCACTTGCCTTTCCTGCCTATTGGCAGAGTGAGTAACGATGCCCTCCAGCTGACGAGGCCTCTGGTTCCCCAGGTCGGCACCCCAGGGTGCTGCTCCTGCCCTGGATGCTGACTGCCAGTGCTGGCCAGGTGGAGTGGCTAGACTTGCTGCCCACTACTGCCATTAAGTCGGGTAGGAGGGAAATACAGTATTGCAGCCAGGTGCGATGGTGCATGCCTGTAATCCCAGCACTCAGGAAGCTGAGGAAGGAGATAGGACTTCGAGACCAGCCTGGGCTACGCAGCAAGAGCCTGTCTCAAAAAAGGCTGCCCGGTTCCCCGTGCAGAATGCATACTTGGCCCAGCACAACACCCGCCCCAAAATTGTGTGTGCTTTTGTGCATGTGACACTGAGGCTGACCGCCCTGCCCTGCTTGGTCCCTGAGCTCTACCTGCAAGTGGAACTCTGAGGAGATACTTAACTTTTCTCTGCTGCAGTTTCTTCAGCTGTAAAGTGAGACTCAAAATAAGACCCAGTTCAGAGGGTCGAGCTAAGATGTCTCACGTACTTAGAGAAGCACCTGGTGTGTGTTGCAGCCAGGCATGCTGGCTTCCTGCTGCCCATGCCTGTCACTGGCGGCTACCAGCTTCTGTTCTTAGTCTTCTAGACCCTGGTGAGGGTTTTGTTTTTTACATTCCATTTGCACCTAGAAAGGTTGAAACCAGACTTGAAGCTCAACTTATAGAATTTGGGGCTTAGTTTTTAAGCTTCATGTTTGCATTCTTTTTGAATTGTGGGGATTTCTGTTTTTATATTTTTCTTTCTCATCATTGTTTAGAATTGTATTTTTTTATTATGTCATTGAAACTGTGTAGGATGACATCTATTTAGACACTTTTTTTTTTTTTTTAGTACTGGAGGTTTGAACCTAGGGCCTCATGCATGCTAGGCAAGTGATCTACCACTAAGCTGCACCTCCAGCCCCTGATGACATCTATTTAGATAAATACAAGACAGCTCAGTGGGGCACAGACTCTGAATTCAGAAAGATCACTCAGGGGAGTCGCTTTTGTCTGGCCTTCTGCATACTGGAAAATGTGCTTCCAACTAGTCTTTCTCAAATCACAGCAGCCCCATAAAGCAGGCAGGGCTGTCCATTGCACCAATGACAACCTGTAGGTCAGGGTGGACTTAGTCACTCCAGAGACAGGAGGGCCAGGGTTTGAACACAGGCTCACCCAGACTCGCAGTTCAGGATTTCCAGTGTGGCTCTGCTTGTGGCTCCCACGTCTCTTGGCATTGCAAGGGGTGAACTGGGTTGACAGTGTAAGGACAGTGTAAGGACAGTATACCTACATGGCACAGGTGGCCTGGGAACCTCTTTTCAACATGAGGACAGTCCTGTAGGGTGACAAGCACAGGACAGTGCCATGCTTGTTCATTTTCATGTCCATCTATGCACCTTTAAAGCCACACAAATGACAGTGGTTATGCAAGAGTGGATGCTGGGGAGAATCAGGGCCTTGTGCGTGCTGAGCAGCACACTCCCCCCGCCCCCCGCCCCAGCTGCTCTCTGCTCCACTTTTGCTCTCAAGGTAATTTTAAGTAACCACCAGTCTCCATTTTTTCTAAGATAGTACTTTTGGTTTTGTTCTGGATGGCACTTTAATATCTTCCATGTGTATAAGTAAATCCCCATGTCACACACATTACTCAAATAGTCTTTATGATAATAATTTAAAAAACCAAAGCAACCAAGAATGGAAAAAGTAGTCTGCTTCTGTTTCTATTTTTCCATTTACAGCGTTTTCAGAAAATTAGCTGGAGTTTGATTCTATTTCAAATTTTTCTAACTTTTTTCTTCCTGGTCTAAAACAAAATAATATTTTTAAAAAGTGTATCATTAGTGTTACTCACGAGTTCTGGTGTTCAGCTATGAGTTTAGGAGAGAACCAAAAGGTCCACTTGGCACAACCAAAGGCCCTCTGGTTCACATCTAGGTCTGTGGCTCACCTAGGGCCATCCTGTTTGATTCGCACCCATTTAGTCACGTGCCCTGGTGACGCTGTGGGTGCCACTCTGTATCTTCATGGACTTCCTACCCTTGCCCACCACAGGAGCACGTCCAGAGGGTGCTGCTGGTGGTCACAGCCTTGTCGGTCCCTGTCCTCTTCCTGGGAAAGCCGCTCTTCCTGCTGTGGCTGCACAACGGACGCAGTTGCTTTGGCGTGAGCCGGGTAAGTGAGTCTGCGTGGGGGACTGGGGAGCAGTGCCTTCTTTGTGGTGCGCACAGATCTGTGGGGAGACCATCCCGAAGTCCTGCTGCAAAGCCAGAGTGTCCTTGTCCAGAACCTGGGTGCTGCCTGTTGTGCAGGAGCCTAAATAGCGAGCTGCTGTGGCCAGGCTGTGTGGAAACAGGCCCTGTTATAGGGACAGCAGGCCTGTTATGTGTTAACCCCATCCCGTCATAGTTGCAAAGTGTTTTTCCATATTTCATCTTGTTTTTTTTTTTTTTTTTTCTTTTGTAGTAGTTAGGAGTTGAACCTGAGGGCTCTTGCAGGCTGTGCAAGCACTCTGCCTCTGAGCTGCACAACCCCGCCCCCCAACTCCTTTCTTATTTTTTATTTTGATGCAGGGTATTGCTGAGTTGCACAGGCTGCCTCTGGCCTCAAATTCACAATCCTCCTGCCTCAGCCTCTTGAGTCATGAGGATTATAGGCAGGTGCCAGGCTTTATATGCTTTATTCTTTAAAGTGTTTTTCACTTAAATAATATAACTGAATTATAGAAAATATGGAAAATGTAGGAAACAAGTGTCCTTAAATTCTACCACCTAATTATAACCAGTTACCATTTGTTGAATTTCTTTTCAGACTGTATTTCCAGTTTCTTTCTTTCTTCTGAAAAAATATTAAAATGTCTGTAACAGAATTTATCATTTTAACTGTTTTAAGTGTGCAGTTGACTGATACTAAATACATTTATAATGTTGTGTTACCATCACTATCATCCATCTCCAGAACCTTTTCATTTTGTAAAACTGAAACTCTACCTATTAAACACTTATCCCCACCCCTGTATCCTTCTGTGGTCTGTTTCTGAAGGTAGAGTGGAATTATATAATATTTTTCCTTTTGTGTCTGGGTTCTCACTTAGCATAATGTCTTGAAGCTTTATTCACGTTATAGTATATGTTAAAATTTCCTTTTTAAGGCTGTATAATATCCCATTGGATTAATATACCACATTGTGTTTATTCATGCATGTGTTGATGGACACATGGATTATTTCCACCTCTTGGCTCTGGAGATGGATGGTAGTGATAGTAACACAACATTGTGAATTATGGTATTATGAACATGGATGTATAAATATCTCTTCCAGTCTTCTTAAAATTCTTTTGAGTTTATACCTGGAACTGGAAGTACTGGATCATATGGCAAATCTCTCTCTCTTTTTTTTTCTTGTACTTGGGAGATGACCCTAGGGCCTCTCACAGACTTTGCAAGTGTTCTACAACTGGGTTGCACCCCCACCCATTTTTTAACTTTTTATCTTGAGATAGGGTTTTGCTAGGTTATGCAGCCTTCCTCTGGTCTCAAACCTGCAATCCTCCTGCCTCCACCCCCTGAGTCTTTGGGATGATAGGTGTGTGCCACTGCACCAGGCTGACTTCTGTGTTTAACTGTTGAGGAGCTGCCGTACCTTTTCTTCAGCAGCTGCACTGTTTTCCATCCCCACCAGCAATGTCCAGGCTCTCATCCCCTCGAGTCTGCTCTAGTGCTCACGGCCTGTCTCTCTGACAAAAGCCATCCTAATGGGCATGAAGGGCTGATTTTCTTTCAGAGAACTTTTTTATTCCTAGGAGCTGAGACCCTAAGAGACATGATTAACTCTGGTTTTGTCACAATATTGTAATGCTAAAGTCACCACCTGCTGTTTTGCCTGGTAGAGTGGCTACACCTTGGTGAGGAAGGACAGTGAGGAGGAAGTTTCCCTGCTGGGCAGCCCAGACATAGAAGAGGGAGGCCACCAGATGGAGGATGGATGTAAAGAGGTGACGTGTGAAGAGGTAATCTTTCCAGTGGCAACTAGTGATAAAAATGCTAATACTCTACAAAAGCAAAACAGCATCCAGCTCTCCAGAGGCCGTTTTGAAGTTGTCCAGTTGGTGTCACCCCACAGCGTCCTGGCCATCATCATGCTTCATGTTTTCACAGGGATTTGCAGTGTTGATGTCACAATTCATGACTGAAGGGACTTCGGGGTCATGAACATGGCTTTCAGAAGGTTCCTGCAGGAAATGTGACACAAACAGACAGATAAACAGACAAACACACACGGTGCCTCTGGGAGTCATGACTTTCTGGTAGTTGCAGGAACCAGAGCCCAGGGTTGCTGATTTCAAGGGACATGTCCTGGTTCAGGTTTGGACCCTGGAGAGTTGGCTTCCGAGATGTGGCTGCCATCCTGGGGTCTCCAGCTCCAAGAGGCCTTGGTTGGGTTTTGCATTTGGGAGTTTGCTTTGGGCCCACGATGTTGAAACCTTGGCATAAGGTGGCCCAGGCCCTGCTGACTGCCACTGGGAAAAGTCCTGAGGAAGGGCCTCCGTCAGCCTGACTGGTCTTACTCTGGGGGGCTGCTGGGCTGAACACTGCACAATTGAAGCTACAGGAATCCGTCTCTCAGCTCTGGAGTATGGAATCCTATTGGGAAGGCACTGGCAGGATGGGTTCCTCCCGAGGCCCTCCCATCATTTGCATGCCGGGGTCTCTTCTTCTTCTTACAAGCACAAGGTCGTATTGGCTTGAGTCCCCCCTAATGCCCCTGGGAACCCTGATTACCTCCTTCAAGGCCCTCTCTCCACATACAGTCACTTTGGGATTAGGGGCTCTATGTGAATTTGAGGGGCTACAAGATTGTCCACGGCAGCAATGACTGGGGGTGCAAGATGGGTCAAGGGAAGTAGCAGTTCCCGCAGGCAGGGAGGCTCGGGCCCAACAGACAGAACAAAGCTTGCATCCGACTCTGCCCTGCCTTATTTTCTTGGAAACTTAAGGAACACTGAACAGAATTTCCTATAATCAGACTTTGGTCAGTGCGTAATTTTTTTTTTTTTTTTTTTTTTTGCAGTACTAGGTGTTGAACCCAGGGCCTTGCGCTTGCATGCTCTGCAAGTGCTGGACCACTGAGCTGCACCCCAAGCCCATTTTTTTTTTTTTTTTTTTACTTTTTGAGACAGCGTCTCGCTAAGTTTCGCAGACTGCCTCTGGTCTTGAACTTGAGATCCTCCTGCCTCCACCTCCTGAGCTGCTGGGATTACAGGCGTGCGCCACCGTGCTTGGCTGTAATTTAGGAGTTTTAATTTGGGATGATTGATAATTGATGTCACAGACTCATAGAACATAGGAAAGCAGAGCTGGGGAGGGCCCGGAGGCCTCTGGCCCTGGGTCGTGCAGTCTTTCTGCTCCTGGGGCCCATCTGCGCCCCCTTGCCGCCTTTCCTGTGAGCCACAAGCATGCGCCAGCACCCTGCTATCCTTGTGGCTGCTGGTGTCTATTTTGATGTTTGGTGCTTTCTGAAACGGGCTTGCAGTGTCCTTGAGCTTCTCAGGGTGCGGCTGTTGTAGCAATCACTGTTCTTCCAGGTTGGTGGCCTCAGTTTGCATGGGGGAAACTGAGGGCTGAGTGGGGAGGGGGGTGGTGAACCCTGTGGGCCATGGGACTGGGCAGTGTGTGGAGCAGGAGCAGGACTCAGCCTTTGGACTTGCTGGCCTCCAGCATGCTCACCCGTACCCCACAGGCTAGGCTTTCCTTATGGTCCTGCAGGGCCACCTTCACCATGGGGCAGGGCCCGATGCCTCTTTGTGCTTTTCCTCAGTTTAACTTCGGAGAGGTGCTGATGACCCAGGCGATCCACTCCATCGAGTACTGCCTTGGCTGTGTCTCCAACACGGCATCCTACCTGAGGCTCTGGGCGCTCAGCCTGGCGCACGCACGTAAGTCCCTGCTTGGCCTGCAGTGCCCAACTTCTGTGGGATCGAGAACTTTCCAGGGAGACCCAGCCCCATCTTCCAGTAGTGTGTGGACTAGTACCACTGCACTGTTTAGACTCAACTACTTGGTGACAGATCCTTTGTTGTCTTGACCTAGGTGGGCCGGGCCAGCCCACCCGAGATGCAGGGCCTCTGGGAACTGAGCTGAACTGAGCCGGCTTGAGACCCTCTGGCCCAGATACTTTCCCTCTGCCTGCAGGTCCGTGGCCATTTGGGTTCTTGCTCTTACTCACTCAGTCCCACCTTACCAAGGCCCTTTGTTTATTTATTTCAAGCCCATCCTGAACATCGCTGCCTCATCGCTTCCACGGCCCACACTCGGTGTTTGCATGGCTCTGAGGCTGCGTGAGTTTCCAGTTCCATGGGTTAGGTACATAGCATCTGCTCCTCCACCTGGTTCAAGCTCCAGCCACCACAGCTCACTGTGAGCACGAGCAGAAAGTGCGTGTGGCTGCCAGCTCTTTAGGCTCAGGTCAGGTTGGAGGCACCCTGTGCTGTGTGATCAGAGGCAGCCCCTCGCTTTGCCTGCAGCCTGGTGGCCACTGGTCACCATGTTGCAATCTGTTTGCGCCCAGACGGCAAGCACATGGTTGAGTTGCTGCTTCGTCCAGTGGATTACTACCTAGAGTATATAAGGAGCATAAAAAATTAAACACCAGAGAAGTGAGAGAGTTTGTAATGTTATGACAAAAGTGAATTCTTTTCCAGAGCTGTCGGATGTCCTGTGGGCCATGCTGATGCGAGTGGGTCTCCGTGTGGACACCACCTACGGGGTCTTGCTGCTGCTCCCGGTCATGGCTCTCTTTGCAGTTTTGACAATTTTTATCCTTTTAGTCATGGAGGGGCTTTCTGCATTTCTTCACGCCATACGCCTCCATTGGTGAGTTTGGGATGTAACCTCAGAATCGTTACTTAGAAAATGTACTCTTCCTCAAACATACCAGGTTACCAAAAAATATGAACACATTTGAAGCGATGTTATCTGCTACTTTTCAGAGTTGAATAGAATTATGGCAGCAATGTATAGTTTGCAGTTTACTCGAAAGATGGTGTTCATCACACATATACTAGCACGTTCTTAAAACAGCAGAACAGAAAGGTTTTGAACCAAGATGTGCATACATGTTTTTGGCGCCCTTTGTATATAACCCTACCCCCAAACCTAATGTTTCACGCAGGCTCGTTCTTTCCTTCCTAACACTGGCATCTGAGCCTCTGAGGTACAACTTAGAAACAAAACACAGTTCTATCGCTGACAAGTGAAAGCAGGTTCTGCTCACAGAATAATTATGTCTTTCAGGCCTTTTATTCCCTTTGGATCTGGTGGATTGCTTTAGTCTATTGTAAAATCCCTCTTTTTTTTTTTTTTTTTTTTTTGCAGTATTCGGGGTTGGACCCAGGGCCTTGCGCCTGCATGCTCTGCAAGTCACTGAGCTGCATCCCCGGCCCTTTTTTTTTTTTTACTTTTTGAGACAGGGTGTCGCTAAGTTACGTAGACTACCTCTGGTCTCGAACCTGCGATCCTCCCGCCTCCGCCTCCTGAGCCGCTGGGATTACAGGCGTGTACTACTGTGCCTGGCAGTGTAAAATCCCTCTTTTGTATTTCTTTTTCTTTTTCCTTTATTTTTCCTTTATTTTTTGCAGTACTGGGGATTGAACTCAAGGCCTCATACATGCAAAGATGAACCCCTAGCCCCTCTATTTTTTTATTTTGAGACAGGGTCTCACTAAGTTATGCAGGCTGCCTCTGGCCTCGAACTCGTGATCCTCCTGTCTCTGCCTCCTGAGTTGCTAAGATTACAAGCTTGTGTCTCTGTGCCTATCCCTCTTGTATTTCTTAGTGCTTTACAGTATATACACCTGATTTCTTCTCTATGCTTCCAGTTATCTAAGTGGAGAGGGAGATTCCTATTACTTGTGCCTAATACTCCTGTGTATCTGCTGGAGTGAGGGGTGGTGGGATGTGTTAGCCTTTCTATCACCCATCAAGAAGCCAGCATGGGCCGGGGAAAGGGTGTTTGTCTAAGTAAAAATAATTGTAGGTAATGAAACAATGTTAGCACAGGAACTTTATGAATATTGTTTTAAGACGCATAGGAATGTTATTTTATGATCTTCTATGAGTACATGTTCCTTCTTGTTTTTACAGGGTAGAATTTCAGAACAAATTCTACGTTGGTGCAGGCACCAAATTTGTTCCTTTCTCCTTCAGTCTCCTTTCTCTGAAGTTCAGTAATGACGACAATGTGGCTTGATCATTTTGCTATAACCAACAAGCGTTCAGACTTATGAAGAATTATCATGTTGTACAATTTCACTCATGTCCAACTTAGGAAAAATTCCGTCTTCATTGATTGCCTTATGATATAGCCAAATAATTCTGTAAGATATACCTCTTCCTCATATGTTAAATATTTTGTAAAGTTTACCAATTTCTGACATATATATTACTTTTGGTTGTTGTTATGAGCAAATGTAAGTTAATGCCAAATGTTATGTTAAAGTTATTTTTAAAATACAGGATTCAGAGAGAGAAGCCAATTTTGAATGGCTAATTGAAAATGGTCTTATATACTTGATTCCTTTTTAAATCTTACTAAAAAATACAGTGAGTTATTCTGTGACCTGGAAGTGGTCAGATAATATTTTCCAACAGCTGAACATAAGCATAGTTTTTTTAAAAAAAAATTAATGATGGATAATCAAAAGATTCACATTTATTCTGCTTGATTAAGAATATGCAAACATTTTTTATTGTATGTGAACTAGAATTACCAGTAGAAGATTGTTGCTACAATTTTGTCTTGTTTTAGTAATTGGGGAAAATGGGATAAAATAACATAAGACAAATGGTTATTCTACTTGTATATTTTTTTAAAGAGTCTTATCCTGTTATCCTCACATAAAACCAATTATGATGATTGTACAGTTGGAAAGATAAACTGTATACTGAGCCTTAAACCCCAGCATGACTGTAGAAGCTATATTATGCATACGCTTGGAACTTAGACCATCTCGGCTGATGTGACTCAATCAGAATGATTTGTACCAAGTGAAAGAAAGTTCCAAAGTTGTATTTGTATATTTTTATAGCAAAATATAAACTAAGATATTTTACCATGAAGAGATTGCATTTACCCTTGAGAACAGTATAACTTACTTTCAGAGTAGTTCTAAATAATGGTCTGATAAAAGTAATTAGAGTTAATGTAAACTTTCAGACTCTATTCAGATCAATTGAAAGCTAATTCTTACTAAGCCATTAACTTGTATCTTGAATATGAAGTCATCTATTCATGTAGTATTTAGTTTTGCATGAATTTGAGTCAATCCTGTTGAATGTTTTGATCTATTACATGTTCTTGTAAATTATGTTCATCTTTTACATTTTATGTTAAATGTTTTTAGATAATTATTTTCAAAAAGAGATCTGGCGTATTTCTACTATCTTAAAGTTGAGTAACATGGTAGGTAAGGCCTGTTCTTCCCATGCACACCACCTGTTTGGGGGTACAGAGCAGGACCCTTCACTGAAAACCATGATTTGGGTAGCACTGAGTTTCAGCAGCTCTTTTCAGGGAATTTTGACACTTGTTTGCAGAAAGGCATAACCTGAACATCACATGACCTTCGCTGTGACTCTAAAATCGAACCTCTATAATTATAGCAGGGGTCCTCACCCACTGGGCCATGGACTTGTATGAGGGGCAAATGAACAAAGCTACACCTGTCTTTACAGCTGCTCCCTGGCTCTTGACTCATCCTAAACAACAGCCTCCCCAACTGGCCCTGGGCCATAGAGAAACTGTCTTCCATGAAACCGGTCCCTGGTGCCAAAAAGGTTGGGGACCACTGAATTCTAGGAAAGATTCTGTGCTGCTGCTTGATGACGTGTTACCCAAAGGCCAGTTTGGACTTACTGCTTTTTGTCCTTCAGATTTAATTATCAAACAAAAACGATGCTGATGAAACTCAAAAATGAAAGTTCAGTTTCTCCAGAAAGGTGCAATGTCAGGCTTGAAATCTAGGTGGTGCTGTTCCAGTTTCTCACTCACTTCCACCTGTGGTTGATTGCCCTGCTTTGCAATAACAAGGATAATGAATTCTTCCCTAGGAACCCAAGACTTTTGGGCACTATAAGCTGGTGAGTGAGCAGGAGACGGAGAGTTTTTGCTGGAATTTTTACTGCTGCTGCTTGGAACTGTCCTGGGGGCCAGTTTTTAAGTCTAACAAATCTCTCTTACTAGGGTACAAAATGGAGAGCAAAGAGTCCCTTTCCAATTATGTCATGGTTATGTAGGATGATATTATATAAGGAACAAATTGATAATCCTCACTTTTGTGAACTCTCTGGAAATGTGGTTGATAATGGTGTCTTTTACACACCAGGGGGAAGTTCATTTCTTTATAAAGCAATTGGTCCAAATGTGATGATACCATGGTGTCTGCTCTGGTTTTTGTTTTTTAGTTATTTGCTATCACCTATTGTGAATACAACTCTTTTTTTTTTTTTTTTTTTTTTTGGTGGTACTGGGGGTTGATCCTCGGTCTCACGCCTGCATGCTTTGCAAGTGCTGGACCACTGAGCTGCACCCCCAGCCCTGTTATTTTTTTTTCCTTACTTTCTGAGACAGGGTCTCGCTAAGTTATGCAGACTTCCTCTGGTCTTGAACTTGCCATCCTCCTGGCTCCGCCTCCCAAGCAGCTGGGATTACAGGTGTGCGCCACCACGCCCAGCTGTGAATACAACTCTTAAGACATATCTAGTCCCTTGATAGCAGCTATCCAGAGGAAAACTACTGGTTATCTGGATGATACTAAATAGATTTACCCATATCAAGGTAAATGTCATGGCAGCCACATTTTCAGTTTCCATTTACATGTTTACTGCCATGTACTAACAGAGTCCTCAAATAAAAACCCAAGAGATTTCATCAGCCAGCTAGAGTTTGACTTCGTCCTAAAGTGATAGGCCCTGCAGTGACGTGCTCTGGCTATGTAAGAATGCAGGGGGCTTGAGCCTCCGCCTTTTCATCTGCACCTTTTGTGGGATGCTGGCTACCCCTGTTTCTGCAATGGGGATGTCTGTTTTGAGATGTGGTATGGCTGTTGTCCAGGCTGCCTCAAATTTACGTTCTTCCCACCCCGTCTCCCCAGGAGCTGGGATTAGGGCATGTGCCACCTGGCTCAGCTGTATCTTACACACCTGTATTTTATATCGACATTCTGGCCTCAGTGTTCAAGCTGCAGTAGTTCAATAAGGCCAAGCATCTGCCCCATAGACTATAACATAAGTAACCCCTAGGATGTTGAAGAATTAAGCATTCAGACCTTTTAGATCTTGACCCATTTTGGAATACAAAAAAATAATTCCCACAGCTGTTCTGCAGCCTGCATTTAACGTTTAAAAGCCAGGTTTTGTTGCCTGCCACATGGTCTATCTCTAGGAAGTCTCAAGAAATCTTAATTCAGGGTGGTGGAAATGCACCCGAGGTGGACGGGGCGGCAGTAACCTTACCAGTCACAGTTTTCCTACAGGTTGGCACTGAGGCTGAACTTTAGTTTGGAATCATAGGAAGAACTCAGAACATCCCACTTGTTCCTTGAAGGGAAAGTCTACAAGACGGCTTTGTGCCTGCCGTCAGCCCTGGGATGTGGGGCCTCAGCGCCCTGCATCCCAAAATGACTTGAGAACGCATTAGTATTTGCTGCCCAAGTGCCTGAGGGAAAACTCGCATCTTCCTACCAGTGTTGAAATTCCTTTTGGTAATGAGAAATAAACATCTATATTTTTAACACTTGGCGTTTTGCTTTCTCAGTACCTCTGAAGATCCCAGGTACTATACCCCTCCCCAACCCCAAGAAGCAGGAGGGGACCTGTCCGTCCCTGGACTCTGCCAGGGTGTCTGCCCCTCTGACGCCCTGCGGTCCTCCGTGACTCTGGCTCAGAGTCACTGCCTGCTAAATGAGCCACGACTCGCAGACCTGGCGACTCGCAGACCTGGCGAGGCAGCAGCTCCGCATCTGAGGCAGCGCGCAGGTGCCGGCCGCGGGGCCTCGCCCGCGTGGGGCGGGCAGGGCCCGCGCTGCCGCCGTTCCGTTCCCGGGCGCCTGTTGCTAAGGCGCCGTTGCCACAGACGCCGGCCTGGGTCCCGGCTGCGTCCACCCGAGGCTCAGCCATGGATGATCTGCGAGTGCTGTGGATGCGCGACCGCGTCTACGCGGCCTTCAGCCTCACCGACCCGCAGGTTTTCGAGGAGCTGCTGAGTCGCGACGACGGCGAGATCGAGGACCTTATCCTGCACTTTCTCAACCAGACCAGCGAGGAGGAGAGCGCCGCCGCGCTGTTCTTCTACCGCGTCCTGGTACCCGAGGAGGTGGAGGTGGAGATCGGTGAGGCCTGCGTGGAGTGTGGCCCGGCCCGGGGTTCTGGGTGCCGGGTGCGGGGTGCGCGGTGCGGAGAGCTGCTTCTCTCTCCTGCGGCCCGGCGGCCCGGAGACCTGGCGGGGGCGGGTGGTGCATCCGGACCCAGCCAGGCCGGGCGGGCGCCAGGGCCTCCCCGCTCTCCAGAGGGCGCCAGGGGCCTCTTCCTATTTCTCCACAATCCTAATGTGCTGCAAAGTAAAGGAGCAGTCGGTAGAGGCTGCTCCATACTCTCCAAGGCCCTGGGCTCGATTCCCCAGCTCCGCAAAAACGGGAAGAGGACCTGGCAGCCCGCTCCCAAAACAATCCTGAGATAATCAGCCATTGAAAACCCTATAAACAGCAGAGAAGCCCCGAGTGCCAGGCATGGCACAGTGTTTCCTGCTGTTGTATGTAAGGGCTGCAGTGAGTCTGACTGACTCCATGGCAAAAAAAAAAAAAAAAAAAAAAAAAAAAAAAAAAAAAAAAAAAAAAAAAAAAAAAAAAAAAAAAAAGGTTTAAAACACATCAAAACAAAGTTTAAAACACAGTAGGTCTTCAGTATTTACATTGAACACTTAGCATTTTAAATAAGAAGACATGATTATTGGCTGCTCAGATCCCTCCATGGAGGGTCGGCCCCACCCCCCAGTGCTTGGTCCAGCCTGCGCACTGATGGGCCCAGGGACACGCAGAGGAAAGTGAGGGGTGGCACAGGGTGAGGGGAGGCCTGGGACAGTGCAGGGAACCCTGGGACAGGACCGGGGGCAAAGCTGTCATGGGCTTGGTGATCAGCCTCCTGTGCTAGTGCCCACTTCCACAGGACTGGACGGGGTGCGGTGCCAGGCAGACTTCTTACCAGTAGTATTTTGGTACTAGGCACATTCATTCATTAGTCTGGATATGTAGCCCAGGCTGGCCTTGAACCTGCCACCTTCTTCCCTCAGCCTCCTGAGTGCTGGGATTGCAAGCGGGAGCTGAGCCATCATGCCCGTCTCTCATTTATTTTAGATATCCATTATGTGCTTGCACAAAAATAATACACATAGTCATTACAGAGAAATCTCAAATCACAAATGAGTAGCAAGAACAAGTTATCTATGGTGTCTAGAGAGAGGGGGGCCACACAACAGTTGGAATCCCACCTTCCAGGCTTTTGTTTTTTCACAAGGCAGATCTTTGGGCCTGAACATCACAGAGCCGTGAACAGTTCTAGCAGATACTCTAGGGCATCTGTGCTCTACTCAAAGGACGTGTGGCAGGGCTGGTGCATGGCACCCTTCCTTTCCTCCGTCTGCCTCTCTGCTCTTCCCTGTTAAATGTGATATGCATGGAGACCCAGGGATCCCGGGAGGGAGGTGGGGAGCCGGGACAGGTGTCCACACCAGCAGCAGCAGCAGCTGCCCCATGTGACAGTGGGGTGGGGGTGTGCTTCTGAAAGCCACCAATGCCATTGGACTGCAGGCCACAGCTAACAACCTGCTGTCATTCAGACAAAGGGCACAAGTATTACTGGGGTACATTCTCTTAAAAAGTCACAGAGCAGAATCATATAAAGTAAAAGGCAAAGAAGCACCGTGTCCCTGTGCCCGAAACCCCTGTCCTCCGAGTACCGCAGGAATTGCTGTGTTAATAGTTTGATGTGTAGCCTTCTAAATCCATTCTCAAATACCTGTCTATCATCTGTCTGTACACCTACCTACCTACGTCCATTCATCATCTATCATCTATCTATCATGTCTCTAGCATCATCTGTCAACTATCTCATACCTATCTACCTGTTTTTATTTATGTATCTATCATCTGTCAACAATCTATCATCTATGAATCGATCAACTATCTGCCACCCATCTTGCCATTGTTAGGTGTTGTCCAGTAGGTGTCTGACTCATAGTGACCCCATGTACAGCAGATGAAACAATATTGTCAGTGCTTCTCTGTTAGTCATAGAGTTTTCAATGGCTGACTGTTTTTTGGGAGTGGACTGCTGGGTCCTTCTCCCAAGCCTACAGCACCTAGTGTTCCCAGGCAACCTCCCATCCAAGTACTAACCAGGTCCGAGCCTGCTTAGCTTCTGAGATCTGATGGGATCGAATGCCGCAGTGGTATAGCTGCGGGTTGCCACCATCTTATCTCTCACCTATTGCTTGCCATGTATGGTATCTTTGTCTATGTATCCATCTCTCTGCTATCCATATCTTTCTCTGTCTGTACAATGATCTTCATATAATGATGACATAATGCAGACAAATGGAGTTCCTTAAGATCATACTTCATTTATTATTTTGTCACTTCTCCCCTCCCACATAGTTTGGGTACCAAGTCAATAGATAGAATCTACCTAACTTTGTGGATTTTAAGTCTGTCATTGAACTATATTTTGCTTTCCTGTTCTCCAAATAATTAGGGAACTTGGCTTTTCAGATTTTTCTTTTTTTCTCTCTTTGAACCCACGGCCTCAAAATACTGTGGAAGTGCCCTGCCACTGAGCTGCACCCTCAGCCCTTTTTGTTGTTATTGTTTTTCATTCTGAGACAGAGTCTTGATAAGTTATGCAGGCTGCCTCTGGCCTTGAGCTTGAGGTCCTCCTACCCCTGCCTCCCAAGTTGCTGGGATTAGAAGCATGTGCCACTGCACCTGGCTCAGAGTATTTCCTTCTATTGAGAACACAAGACTGCTTACCTGTCTCTGCATGCTTTGCAGACTTTTGTGGGATGGACTTATAAGAGCAGAACTGCATTTACAGTTTGGACAGGTCCTGTCTCACTGCCCTCCCCAGCCACAGGGGTGGAGTGTCTGTTTCTCAACAGCCTTGCCCACAACAGGTAGTGTCAGTTTTTTGTCTGTTCTTGAGACAGGATTTCACTATGTAGCTGGCCTTACACTTGTGGTCTTCCTGCCCCAGCCTCCTGAGTGCTGGGATTACAGGTGTGCATCACTGTGCCCAGTTATAGCGTCTACTTTAAAAACTTTTTGCTGATAGGCAAAAAGTAGACATGCTTCGTTATTCTAATTTACACTTATGTGATTATTAGTGGAACGGCCCCCTTCGATTTCTAAAACTGTGGTAACATAATGTACAATTTGCCATCCTAGCCATTTTGTTTTGTTTTGTTTGGAGCCAAGGTCTCACTGTGTAGCCCAGGCTGGCCTTGACCTTGCGATGCTCCTGCCCTCACTCTCCAGAGTCACTGGGGTCACAGGCTGTTGCAGCCATTTCAAAGTGTCCAGTCCAGTGTTGCCAAGCACACCCATAACTCCACACACCCACGAGGTGCTTCCACACATGTTGGTCCTTCCGCGCACGTGTGTCTTCTCTGGGCCGGTCGTCATTCTTGTGGTCTTCGTCTCTGGGCAGAACTGGCATGAGCCTTCCCTGCTGGCCCAGGGCCTGGAGTATGTCTGTTTTTCTGCAATTTGTCCGCCTTCACCCCAAACTCTTGGCTCCCCAGAAAGCAAAGATGTTAGATGTATCACAGTGAAAAATCACACGGTCTCGCCTCTCCTTTCATGTGACTCAAGATACCGAGGCATCCGTCCTGAATGAAGATGAGAATGAGGAAGAAGAGATGGAGTCTCAAAAGATGGAGGCTGTGGATAAAGCGCCAGGTGCAGTATGGGGGGCAGCCGGCCCAAGGTGGCGTGTGTGGGCACTGTTTCTATTCGGGGAGAGTATGGCGTTGTTGGTAGCTACGTGCATGAAGGGGCCAGGGAGGCCATCACGGATGACCACAGATTAGGAGGCTGAGCGCAGCAGAAGGACATCCATTCCCTTGTACTTCTGGAGGCCCAGGGTCCAGAGTCAAGATACCCACGGGGCTGCGCCCCCTCCAAAGGCTCTAGCTTTTGGTGGCTGGTGGCCATCCTTGGTGTCCCCTGCTGTGGCTGCCTTGCTCCCCTGTCTGCCTGCCATTGAGTGGTCTCTCCCCCATGCATGTCCACTATCTGCATCTGTAAGACTCACTTTCCAAATAAGGTCAGGCTCTGTGGACAGGGGGACACACACAGTTCAGCCAGGGTGGCGCAGAACCTCAAACACCCATTGTCCTGCGGCAGGGCTCTGGTGTCTCCACCCAGAACACAAGGCCCTCTGTCTGGGAGTGTGGCGTCTTCTGTGCAAACTATAGCAGACACCTCTCTCCGAGCGTCTCCCGGGTACAGTGACCTGTGAGCCGAGGACTGCACTGCTGCCGCAGCCAGGGCAGGTGCCCTGAGCACCAATGGGGACAGCAGCCATGACATGCTAACCATGACAGTCTTGCCCGTGGCCACTGTGAGATGTCTTACCCACCCTGGCCATGGGACTTGAGCAACATGCTCTGGCCTGGCCCAGAGGACACTGGACAATGTCTGGAGACATTTTTGGTTGTCAGAGGTAGGGAGTGGAGCCTCTGGAATCTAGGAGGTGGAAGCCAGAAATGCTGCCTATTGCCCTAAAATACACTGGATAACAACAAAGAGTAACTCAGCCCATGTGGCCCAAGGTGGAGGCTATGGGCACAGGTGTAGACCACCATGCTCCTAGGCGGGCTGGCAGCCTCCCTACTCCAGGTGCATTCCATAACTCATCTTCCCTGGCAAAAACAGAAGCCCTAGATCAGCATGCCACTTCAGCAGCCTCCTGACTGTGGAAAATTGGAGGGGCAAGGGGATTTTGGCAATATCTAGGGTCTCCCATTGTCATTCAATAGTAGTGTTAAGGGGAATACAACTTTAGAAGCAAAGGACATTTTTTTCCCCCATTGGCTTTTTTGTGACAGACTCTCCCTATGGATCCCAGGCTGGCCTGGAGCTCAAGATCCTCCTGCCTCAGCCTCCTGAAGGCTGGGATCACAGGTGAGTGCCACCATGCCCAGCTTATGGATGAGCATTCTTAATAAGGCTTGTCTCAATTAGATTTTGATAGGACAGATAGAAGTTACTGAGGGTCACAGCGAGCCACTGGGGGCCTCTAAGGAGATACCCTTTTTCAACCCTACTAATTCTGTGAATCAGAAAGACTTGGATAGGTTGAGGTTGAGGTTCTTTAGGCTATATTTCTAAACAGCACTACCTACCTTCCTAAGTGTGTTTTTGATGATAGGCTGTTGCTAGTGCCCTAATAATATTGGCATAGCCATCTACTGGCCGCTTCTTCTGCCAGCTAACATGCTAGCCAGCTGTGTTGTCAGCTGACCCTCCAGGATGTGACCAGCAGAGGGTACTGTCCCTTTCTACGGGTGAGGAAGCCAATAGCAGGGAGATTCAGATGCCCGTGTTGAGCTGATTCCAAAGCCATGCTAACTTTGCATAAAAAGCCGTGATTCTGGTCTTAATGATAGACCTCTTTTGGAGTAAAAAATGTCAGAGAAATCACTGATGGAGACCCTACCTGGGACCCTACCTGGGACACCGCCACGATGTGCACAGGTGTGCGTTTATTTCTGCTGGATGACCTACCATAAATGTGATGCGATGCCCGTCAGCCACATCCATGAAGTCTGTGATGGGATTTGTTTGTAACAAACATACTTGTCCCTTTTTGATAATATGCCTGGTGAATAAATCAAGCTGTTGCACAAATCCAGGCTGGTCTGCAGAGCAGGAGGCCCCTGGAATCTCTGATTGTTTCACCTTACACACAGAACCGTGTTTTGCAGCTAAAAATCTGCAGCTGAGAAGCAGTTCCTTGACCTCGTCCATGCTGGGTGCGGAGGATGTGGAGGCGGAGAAAGAGATGTCAGACAAATTTTTCACCAAGGTCCGCGCAGCGCCCTGTCCTGGTTGGTGGGGTTAACGGCTCGAGGACCTCTCCTAAGACAGATCCACAGCACATCCCAGGGACAGAGGGTGTTGGTGTGGGGGTTACAGAAGTCCATGTTGGGATCCCCAAGGCCACTCTTGGTTCAGTGACTGGCTAGAAGGACTCACAGGACCCAGAGAAACTGCCACCCTCAAGGCTGTGGCTCCTTACAGAGAAAGGCTGTGAACGAGAAGCAGCACGGGGCAGGTGCCCAGGTTCCGGCGTGGACAGCTCCAGGGGCTGTCGCCGTGCAGCCTTTAATCCTCCTGGCGACAGTGCGTGACGTCACACACGGTGGATGCCGGCCAGGGATGCTCACCTAAGTCCTGGCATCCAGGGCTTTCACTGGGCATCAGTCACACAGGCACAGTGGCCACGTGGCTGGCCGTGGTCACTCAGCCCCCGGCCCAGAGGTCAGACTGATCCAGAGAGGCCCAGGGCCCCAGGCTAACAACCCAGGCAGTCACCACTGACCACACTGTTGGCGTGAGCTGTGTGGTGCGGCCCACGGCCCCAGGTAGACAGGGGCACCATGGCAGGCAGGACACGCAAAGGCCTAGAGGTCACCGCCCTGGAGCGGGGCGGGGCCGGTCCTTTAGAACATGCAGTGTGGACAGCACGGGCCTGCTGTCCACAGGCCCCAGGGTGGAGCAGACAATGAGAGCGTCCAGCCTGCCCATGCTCCCTGGCCTTCCTGTCTCACCCTGTCTCCTGTTTCAGAACAGAATTCAGACCTGGGTTGTAGGGCATGGCCTGGGGGAGCTTGGCCTGGACCTGTTCCGGGTCGGTTACTCCCGATGCTGCTGCGTGGGCTGGTGAGCAGAGGAGCCAGGCTCGGGGGCCCCAGGGCTGGCGGATGCCACTGCCATGTGGCTGTGCCCTGTTGCCAGGGAGTGCGCCCTGCCCTTCCTGGGAGGAGAGCTCTATGTGCTGGAATGGGAGGCTCCTGCAGGCAGATGCCTGGCATGACAAAGGCCCATCCCTGTTGCAGAGGACCGTGAAGCGCATCGTGGAGAAGCCGTGTCTGCAGGTGCTCTGCTCTCCTGTCCCCCAGGAGTTTTTGGGGCAGAACGTGGTGTTTTTTCTCAGAAACACAAAAGGTACCTCTCTAGTGTGTGCGTGGGGGTGGGTATGAGGGGCCCACATACCTGTGTGTGAGCTCCTTTTTTTCCCTCTCTTTTAACTCTCCCTTGAGTAGGTAACCTTTTCTTGTGGTACTAGAGGGTCAATCCCAGGGCCTCATGCATCCCCAGCCCACTTTTTATTTTTTTGTAAATTTTGAGTCAGAGTCTCACTAAGTCATGCAGGCTGCCTCTGGCCTCGAACTTGCAACCCTCCTGTCTCTGTCTCCCAAGTCCTTGGGATTCCAGGTGTAGGCCCCTGCTCCCAGCTTGAGTAGCTAACTTTTTATCAGCTTGCAGCCATACCGCTATGGTGTCTGAACCTGTCTGACCTTGGAAGCTACATAGGGTTGGGCTTCATTATCCTTGGATGGGAGACCACGTGAGAATACTGGGTGCTGAGGGTTTGGGAGAAGGACCCATCATCTCACTCCCAAGTCAATCAGCCATTGAAAACCCTAGGAACAGCAGAGATGTACTGGCAGTAGTGCTGGGCATGGCACTGTGTTGAGTAGTGTTTTGTTCTGTTGTACATTGGGTCACTATGAGTTGGACCCAACTCAACAGCACCTAACAACAACAACAACAAGAACTTGATCCTCATTTTTCATGGATTCTCTGTAATTGTGATTTTGCCAACTCACTAGAATTTCCTCGTCACCCGAAAGGCAGTGACTTCACAGTCGTGGGCAGACACAGGCAGAATGAGGAAAGATGTTCCCAGCTGAGCTTAAGGGGGGTGGCGCCCTGCCTTCACACACCAGCTTGTGCTGTAAGCCAGTCCCCTTTCTGTGGTCTGCTTAGGGCCACCATTTTGCATCTTTGTGCTTTTTGCTGGTGACTTTGCTGTTTAGATGGCCCCAGGCACAGCCCGGGGTGGTGTCTAGGGTCCCCGAGAGCAAGATCATGGAGTACAGAGAACAAGTGTGCTAGGAAAGCACTTCTTGCAGCACGAGAGATGGAGCTGTGGGCACAAGTGAGTCACCAACGTGTATTCACTAAGGTGTCCCTGCCCAGACACCCGGGAACTGAGGTTCGTCCTCACAAGCCGGTGAGACGTCACGCGCAGGGGCTGAGGGGCCTGAGCTTGCTTTCTGCTGGGAGCTGTGGTGCAGTGTTTGCTATGTCCCCATTTAGTCTTGGGGACTTCACAGAACAGTGAGGCCTTCTTGGGGGCTGGGGGACTGCACAGCTCAGAGGCTGGGCTCACCCTGCAGGGGGCATCCTGGGTGAGATGCCCCCTCTGAGTCTTCTCATGGTGCTCTGGAACCCACTGGGATTTTTTTAGTGACTCCTGCAGTGACAGCTGTTCCTGCATCTCTCTCCACCCCACTCTTTCTCTTGCATTGTGTCCTGGCAGGGCCGCGCTTTCCCCTCATTCTGCAGCCTCCATGTCTGTGCTTGGCCATGATGGCACGCCAGACCTCTCCAGTCCAGAGCCAACTCTGTGCTGGTTTCCCCCTTTTAGTTTTGATCTCAGGGTCCTGCCCTGTGGTGATCTGCAACTCACTCTTCCAGATGGGTGGGGGCAACCAGGGGAAGGGAAAAGAGGAGAGGCCATGGGTGCCTAGCCCCAGCCCTGCCTCCCTGCCTTCCACCTTTGGAGCCTGCTCTTCCCCGCAGAGATCCTGGCCTGGAGCCTCAGCCCCTCTCTGACACCTGCTTGTTCTGCTCTGTGATGACAGGGATGGCAAGACATAGGCCTGGGGTCTGGCGGCTGTGCTGCATAGCCTGATGTTAGGGCTGATCATTCCCATTATATTGGTCTTATATCCACACAGGCGCTTGCACACGGGTGCACACACACAAGCGCACGCACTCTTTACTTGAAAAAGTGTAAGTAGGGCTGGGGTGCAGCTTGATGGCCAAGCTCTCACACCCCTGCCCAGCCTGTGTGAGACCCTGGGTGCTGGCCTCAGCACCACAAATCAAGTCAAAACACGGCAAGACCTGAGCTGGCATTTTTCAGACTCTAGGCTCGGGCTCACTTCCTCTAAGGTGGAAAAGCTCTTTCCTGTGCGCGAATCTCTTCTGTTTGCTGACCTCTCTCTGCGGTGCTGGGGTCTTGTGAGGTTTTCCTTTACAATAACTTTATGTAAGTAAAGAAGTAGCAATATAAAGATACTTTGGAAATTTGGGGTTTGGGAGGTGGCTGGCCAGGAGGCCCGGGGGCCCTTGTCTCTGCTGACATGGTTGTGTTTCTCAGCCAGACTGGGGAGGCGTCCATGGTGCCTTCGCTGTGTCTACCATGATGACCAGTCCTTGGTCTGCAAAGTAAATTCATATCACAATCCTGTCAGAAGGGTAGATGGCTACCAAATCTGTCTTAACCCCATGCTCCTAAGGGCACCTTTTAGGGGATCAAAAGCGAACTTCTGGGCAGCAAGGAGACCAGCAAAGCAGGTGTCTAAGCCAGTTTGGCGGTGGCAAATGACCCCAGCCTGCGCAGCTGGGGTACCAGGCACCTGTTGCACAGCTTTGGCGGTGAGAGGTGCAGGATCGAGGGGCCAGCAGAGTTGTGTTTGGGGAGGTCGCTCATAGGGTGCCGTCTGCTGGCTCTTCTTAAAGGGGCACTGACCCCTCCGTGTGGGCCCCGCCCTCATGACTGCATCACCTCCTAAAAGTCTCCCATCTGGAAGCCATCACACTGGGGACTTGGGCTTCAACCTCTGTGTTTTTGGCTGGTGGTGGGGGGAATGCAAACCTTTAGTCCTCAGTGGCAAAAGACAACCTGGATTATGTCTATTCTTGTTCAGCTTGGGTTACTCACTATGGGAGCTGAGGTGTGTGCTGCGTTTGCAAATCCACAAACCACAGTGCAGCCATCCTTATTTCAGATCCTCATAGGCTTAGGGATTCACTAAATTATGAATTGGTGTGAGCTGGATGGAGCGGCACATGCCTGAGATCCCAGCGACTTGGGAGGCAAAGGCAGGAGGATCACAAGTTTGAGGCCAGAGGCAGCCTGTGTAACTTAGTGAGACCCTGTCTCAAAATAAAAAATAAAAAGAGACTGGGGGTGCAACCTGGTGGTACAGCACTTGCAAAGTATGTGTGAGGCCCTGGGTTCAAACCCCAAGTATCTCAAAAAGAAAAAAAAAAAAAAAAAAAGAATTTGTGTGTAGTCTGAGTCAGTGACCAGAACGTTTCTTTGTAGTGACTCAAAGATGCCCTGAATCTGTTTCTGTTTAGAGACGATCGCTGAAGCTACTGACATGAAGGAAGCGATGGAGATGATGCCCGAAACCCTGGAGTATGGGGTTATAAACGCGCACGTGCTTCACTTCCTGAAGGAAGTCATATGTCAGGTAGTGTGGGAAAGGCCAGAGACGCCGGCATTGCTTCGTTCATTGTACACAGAGGCGGTGGCAGCTTTTACGTTGCAGGTGCCATCGGGGGCCTGGGGAAGGTGGTGAGCAGGGTCCAAGATATCCCCCGCTCCAGGGGCGTAGGTGGGAAGACCCGGGACACAAACATAAGTGAGGAGACGTCAGGTTTGACAAGCAACACCGGGACACTGTATGCTGGCAACATGATGGAAGCGGACGGGGTGTATGCAAACACAGATAGGTACCCAGGGATGGGGTGCAGGGGTGACCTTTTTTTTTGCGGGGGGTGATGCATTAGCTTTCTTTAAGGATCAGAAAATTCAAAGGGCTAGGGTGTTGCTCATGGGTAGAGCACATGCCTAGCATGGTTAAGGCCCCAGCTTCCATCCCTAGAAGCACAAAATCGAAAAGACTCAGAAAGTGCATAACTTGGCCAATTTCACCAGTGCTAAGTTATTAGGGAAGGACCGAGGAGGTGGTCAGGAAGGCCTCTCTAAGGAAGAGCCACTGAATTGAGACCTAATGAGGTGAAGGAATCAGGCACGTGATGATTTGGAGGAGGAGCATCCTGGGTAGAGTAAATAGTAAGTGCAAGGGTCCTGAGGCAGAGTGGACTCAGCTCTGGTTGGGAGCAGAGGATGACCAGTGTGGCTAGAGAGAAGTGAGGGAAGATTGGAAAGGGAGAGTTTTATTTTTTGTAAGGGGATTGAATCCAGGGGGACATTGGGCTTGATAGGCCTGCACTCTACCACTGAGCTGCACCCCCTTCCCTGCTCCTTTTTTATTTATTTTTTTGAGACAGTGTCTTGCTAAGTTGTACTGGTTTCCTCTGGGCTCAAACTCCTGATCCTGCAGTCTCCCCCTCCTGAGCTACTGAGGGTATGGTGTGGGCAGGTGGAGAGCCCCACGACATGGCTGTAGAGAGAAGGTGTACCTGTTAAACATGAGAGGCCTCCTAAGGATTCATGCTGAGGTGTGAAGCAGGATGTGTAGGTGAGGTGTATGGAGGGCTCAGCCCATCCTCAGGCAAACGCATCCCACACACAGTGAACAGCCCAGACGTGGTTGGCCTCATAGAGCACACAGTCTAGCTGGAAGAGTTACACTAAACAAGATCAATGAGAAGGTATATGGTATGTTAGATAGCAAGAGGAGAAAAAGCCAGAGAGGAAAAGGGAGACATGAAATAGGAGGTGGTGGAAAAATTAGCAGGTAGTAAAAGTGGGGCTTTTGCAACCTTGAATTGGGTGGCCAGGAAGACCTCACTGGGAAGTCCAAACCACTGCAGTGTCTTCTTTAGCTAGGGCTATTGCAGTAGCCTCCTAAAAGATCTCATAGCTTCTGTTCTTGCCTCCTGTACTACATTCTCCATATACCACCCAGAGTGACCTTTAAATATCGTGTTATTGGCATGAAAGGGTATAAAGCTAACAGACTTGATGAAATAGATGAAGGAGAGGCTATAGAAGGAGAGGATGAAGGTGGGAGGAAAATGAGGGGTGGCCGATCCACAGCCTGGAGAAGATACTTCATGGAGACTGGAGTGCCTGGTGCCATGTGTTCCTTTCTGGATATTTGTAAGTCACGGGCAAAGAAGCTTGCTGGGTCTGGACCTGGTGACTTCTGAGTGAACAGGTCTGGCATAGGTCAGTGGCAGTGGGTTCAGGAGCCAACAGGGAGGACGCCAGGAGTGTGGGTCGCACTGTGGGTCGCACTGTGGGTCCGGCTGCGCCCCCGTGCACGATATTTCTACCAGGGGGCGCTCGTTCATTCGGATGATGAGACTCGAGAACACCAGCAGCTTTGTTAAGTAAATCAAACTTCATTATCAAATAACATCAAAGCATAATTAATTCTAATTGGTTGCAGGTGTTAAGTAACCAACACGGTATGAGATTTCTGTCCTTTCTGTTACTTGGTCTCAGTAAAATTTGTTATACTTTTTATTGCAAAAAGGGTACAGGCACACTATGAAAACTCAAACATTCCAGAAATATAGAAAGGAAAAAGGGATTCCCCACGCTGCCCCCAGAAGGCCAGAGACAACCTGTTAACATCCCTTAGATGCCCTGCCATGCATGCCAGGTGGATGCGCTGGTGTCCGCCAGAACTTTGCAGTCACAGTGTAGCTGCCCTTGAGACCACCAGAGTCATATGTCAAGGGCATGGGGTCAACTTGAAGAGGTCTACACCTGCCAGAGACCCGCTGGGTCTTCCCCCCCTCCCTTTTCTTTTCTTTTCTTTCTCTTTCTTTCTTTCTTTCTTTCTTTCTTTCTTTCTTTCTTTCTTTCTTTCTTTCTCTCTTTCTCTCTCTCTCTCTCTCCCTCTTTGATTTCTTTTCTTTTCTTTTTCTTTTTTTCTTTCTTATCATTATCTTCTTTTCCCTTTATTTTTATTTATTTATTTTTGCACCCTGACAGAGATGGGGCATTTTCCTCTACACAGTAGGTACAACAGTTGCCCTGGATTGAAATCTATCAGTCATATTCAAATCCCTGAGTTCATGATGATGCTTAAACATCCTGATGGGTAGCGTTTGGAGGATAACAGGGAATTTATGACCATGAAAACTGAGCAGATGAAGAGCAGCCAGGTCTTTCCTCTGCCTTCTTTTTTTTTTTTTTTTGCGGTACTAGGGGTTGAACCCAGGGCCTGGACCACTGAGCTGCACCCCCAGCCCATTTTGTAGATTTTATTATTTTCTGAGACAGGGTCTCGCTAAGTTACACTGACTGTCTCTGGTCTTGAACTTGCGATCCTCCTGCCTCCGCCTCCCCAGCCACTGGGATTACAGGCGTGCGCCACCACGCCCGGCTTCCTCTGCCTTCTTTATGTGACATGTGTTAGACCATCAAATGGTAGGTGAGAGAGGGGTCTCTTTAGAAAGGGCTTCAGCTAATAAAAACAAGTGTTAGGATAGTACAAGATGAATATCCTAATTTTATAATTCTGAGGTACATTGCAATCAATGTAATATTAGTTTATACAAGTGTTTAACATTTTAGAATGTTTTGAATGTGAGACAATTTCAGTTTGGTGGCCTCCTGTAGACGGATGGATCCAGACTTTGAGCATCAGGGGATGGGAGAGGAGAAAACCAGTGATCTCTTGATAGAAGAAACGCTGAGTTTTGTCTTTTCTTTTCTTTTCTTCTTTTTTTTGTGGTACTTGGGGTGCTGAACCCAGAGCCCCGAGCATACTTTGCAAGTGCTCTGCCACCGCCATGTCCCTTCAGCCTGTTTTTTATTTTGAGACCAAGTCTTGCTAAGTTCTGCAGCTGCCTCTGGCCTTGAACTCAAGATCCTTTTGCCTCCGCCTCTGACCTGCTGGGAGGACGGGCCTGGGTCACTGCTCTCTGCTCCCCTAGTGGTCTTGACAAAGGTGCTCTTGATTTTCCTTGCTGAACCAGGGGCTGAACCCAGGGCCCCACACATGCCAGGCAAGGGATCTCTTGCCGAGCGCCGCCAGCCCCTCGGGGAAGGTTTTCTGGTCAAGGCTTTGGGAACTCACAGCCAGTTCTCAGGCAGCACAGAGGCCCAGGAGTCCCGGGAGCGTGTGGCCAGCAAGATGGCCCAGGAGGCCCTCCAATCCATCTTTCTGGATCCTTCAATGCATTGTAGGAATTAGACACAGATTAAAGGTCGTATCAAAATTTTAGGGGGAAAAAAAGAGGCGAAAGTAAAATACAAAACCAACACCCTGAACACCCAGCCCACCTGCATTTGGGGGCCCCTGTGTGTGTGAGGGCAGCCATTTCCTCATCATGGTCGGGAGGCTTCGCAGACTTGTGCTCCGCTCCCAGCTGGGCTCCGAAAGGACAGCAGCCCTAGGTGGCACCTTAGTGAGGCTCTGAGTGGTGGGATCACACGGGTCTCCCTTCCCTCTGCCTGCGTCCCTAAGGTCCCTTTACTGCTGGTAGTGCAAGAAACACCGCATTGCCAGGCACGGCCTGCGCCTGAAATCCCAGGGACTCCCGAGATGGAGGCAGAAGCAGAAGGATCAAAAGTTCGAGGCCCTTGGTTTTCTGAGACAGGCGTTCCTGGTGCAACTCAGGCTGGCCTCGGACTCTGGCCTTCGCCTCCCACCCCCACCTCCTGCCTCCTTAGTGCTGGGATTCCAGGCGGTTGCCACCACGTCTGGTGCCGTCACCTTACGTATTTGTACCACAGCCAAACAGAACATTCGAGGCGGGGGGTGGGATTTAAAGGAGTGAGTTGTTGAAAATGACATGCCTTGTTTTGTGCCCTAACTCTCCAGGTTTTTCTGCCAGCGTTGTCTTTCAATCAGCACAAGACAGACACGACCCTGGGAGCCGCATCTATGGAAATCCCCGAGTTCTCAGAGTATGAGATGAACCTGCCCAGCATCCCTGGGGAGGCAGTGGAATATCACAGTGTCCAGTTAATACGGGACGAATTTTTAATGAACATCCAGAAGTTTGCAAACAACATCCAAAGAACGATGCAACAGCTTGAAGGTAGGCTTCATCTTTCCCCTCTTTGGTGGAGAACGGTTAATTTACTCCTAGAAGGCGTTGTTAGAGTTCAGGAGTTGCCTGGGTTTGAGTTGATGACATTTCTTACTTACATGCTCTATATCCAAAACACTGAGACGATCATTATAGGCCACACAAGATAGAAGGCTGAGACCCCTGTCCCCAGGACCATATGGGGAGGGCACAGACAACTGTGGCAGAATAAAGAGCTTACAAAAGATAGTAGGGTGCCGGGTGTGGGGGTGTACCATACTATGGGGAGGCTGAGGCAGGAGGCTGAGGCAGGAGGATCACAAGTTGGAGTCCAGAGACTGCCTACATAACTCAGTGAGGCCCTGACTCAAAAAATAACAAACGCGCTGGGGGTGCAGCTCAGGGGTAGAACACGTGTGTGTGAGGCCCTGGGTTCAACCCCCAAGTACTGCAAAAAAAAAAAAAAAAAAAAGGAAAAGGAAAAAGAAAGAAAAAAGATAGTAGAGGCTTTACGATTTAGAAGAGGGAGCAAGATCAAGCTGGGGGAGTAGGAGGAGCCAAATGGGGTTTCCTGGAGCAGGTGGCGTTGTGCCGCATCTGAAAGTGCATGTAGCACCTACTGTGCAATCAAGCTGCGCTGCCTGTTGGATAGGTTGGTGGCTCTGCTAGGGTCTCCTGGTCTGGGGTAGTGGAGAACATGTGAGCAGAGAACAGGCAGACAAGAGGCTGGCTTGGTGAGGGAGAGGAGTCTCATTGGGGTCATATTTTTAGGGTCCTGCATTGTGAAAGAAAGAGCATTTATAGACAGGCCTGTAAAATGAGGCTGTTGTTCTAGGAAAACAAACTCCCTTCTTCCTTTAAAATAAAATTTAGCATGCCCCACTTTGTAGGAATTTTCTCTGTTGCAAATGAGAAAACCAGAAACACTTGTAAGAGATCTGAACTTTTCTTGTGGTACTGGGATTGAACCCAGGGCCTTTGCATATGCTAGACGAGCTCTGTATCACTGAGCCACATCTCCCGCCCATTTCTTTTCCTTTTTTTTTTTTTTTTTTTTTGTGGTACTGGAGGCTGAACCAAGGGTCTCACACATACTTTGTAAGTGCTCTGCCACTGAACTACACTCCCAGCTCATGTTTTAGTTTTTAAATTGAGACAGGGTCTTGCTAAATTGCACAGGCTGCCTCTGGCCTCAAACCTGTGATCCTCTTACCTTTACCTCCCGAGTCGCTGGGATGACAAGAGTGCCCCACTGCACCTGGCTTCCTGCCCATTTCCTATCATCTTAAATAGGATATGTATGTCTTGGTTTTTGTTGAAAGAGTAGATGGGAGATGTGTTTTAGATGAGGCAGTGAGAGAAAATCCACCGTGGTGTCACCCATGACTGTCAGCCACTAGCTAGGGTGAGAGAATAAAGCGGTCTTCTTTTCTTTCTTCATGTTTCCTACAATTAGCATGTCCAACTAAAACTCAGCAAAGCATGCCCAGGTAAGGTGGCACATGTCTGTGGTTCCAGCACTCAGGAGGCTGAGGAAGGAGGATCTCTAGTGTGAGGCCAGCCTGTGCTACATAGAGAGTTCCAGGCCAGGCAGGACTGCATAGCAAGACCTTGTTAACAAAAGAACAAAGCAGGTGAATCAATGGTTTATAACAGGGGTCAGGGAGCTGTGCCCGTGGGCCAGATCCTACCTGCTGCTTGTTTTGTGTGGCACAGGGACTAAGAATAGCATCTCCAGCTTTCAGCAGCTGCCTTGTAAGCGGCTGTATCAGGGCACATGTTCTGTTTTCAGTTTTATCTCTTGGCCGGCAAAGTCTCAAATATTCATTGTTTGGCCTTTAAGAAAAGATCAGCCAACTTCCATTTTAACATGTCATTGTGAAGAAAAACTTTGCTTTTTATTTCTGGGACATTTGCAAGTAGCTTTTCATAGGTTATTGAATGTGGCAGGCATGGTAGTGCATGCTCATCCTCCCAGGGACATGGGAGGCTGACGTGGGAGGCTTGCCTGAGCCTAGAAGGTGGAGGCCAACTTGGGTAACATGGCACCTAACAACAATAGCAGCAGCACCATTGTGTAAGCTTTGGGAACCATCTGGTTATCTCTAGTGTTCTGAAATGTTACAATGATGATTTTTCTGTCATTCATTTCCAATTCACTATACTAAGCACTCTGAGTATTTTTGCAAAGACCAAATCTGAAATTTTCTGAAGGCAATTTCTCTGGCTAATTTTCCCTATTTGTTTGTTTCTTCTTTCTAAAATTCTTGTTGGATGGATGGATGTAGCTTATGTTTATTTTTCCTTTTGTGTTTTCCATCCTTTTGTCTTGGTTTTTGCTTTTCCGAAGTGTTTCTTGACTTTACTCTTTTGAACGTTCAGTTTTTCATATCCGTTATTGAATTTTTAATTGTAATACCTCTTATTCTCTGTGCCTTTTTCATAGCATTCTGTTCTTGTTTGATAGATGCCATATTGTCTAAAAATCCCTGAAACAAATAATTAGGATTTAAAAAAAATTTCCTCTTTACATGATCTCAGTTTCCTATGAGGTCATTTTGTTCTGATTTATTTTTGTTTTAAGCTGTAGGTTTTCTTAAATAGCTGCTGAACACTGGGTGTATGTTCAGTTTTTTAAAATTGAACTCACTGTGTTATATATTCAGGAACATCTTCAATATCTAAGTCTTTTTTTTTTTTTTTTTTTTTTCGGTACTGGGGGTTGAATCCAGGGCGTCGTGCCTTTATGCTTTGTAAGTGCTGGACCACTGAGCTGCGCCCCCAGCCCATTTTTTTTTACTTTTTGAGACAGGGTCTCGCTAAGTTACGCAGACTCCCTCTGGTTTCGAATTTGCGATCCTCCTGCCTCCTCCTCCCGAGCCTCTGGGATTACAGGTGTGCACCACTGCACCCGGCAGCAAAATTATTTTTGAGATGGAGGTCTCATAGTGTTGACCAACTGGCTTTGAACTTGTTATCCTCCTGCCTCAGCCTCTGAAGTCTGTGGGGTGACAGGCACATAGTACCACCCCTGACTTAATTGCATTCTAATGAAAGAGAATGAGACAGAGGCAGATTAGGGTAGGAGATAAGGAGTCAGACCTTTGTTACACAAAGGTATGGTAAACACCATTGTTTACAGTCATTGTTCCTAAGCTAGACTGACCATTCTCCTCCTGCCAGGTGAGATCAAGTTAGAAATGCCAAGCATCAGTGTTGAGGGGGAGGTGTCAGAGCTGGCAGCTGACCCCGAGACTGTGGAAGCCTTGGAGCAGTGTGTGATAAACTGGATGAATCAGATCTCTGCGGCCTTGGAGGGCCAGTTGAAGAAGACACCCCAGGTGATTCGCGCAGGGGGTTCAAAGATCCTCAGTGCCAGTCACCCTTTGCCACCCTGAACGAGCCGGAATCTGGGTATCTGCTGGAGCTAGCCTCTCTTCTAACTGTTCTGTGACTTCCTTAAAGTAAACACACCCAACGTATCATTCCTGGGCTTTCTTATGTTCATGTGTCTGGATTTTATCAATCCTGATTATTGCCTGGATTGATGAAAATAATTCTGTGTAGCAGCCAAGATGTTTGGGCTGCCAAAACCAGGAAATCCAACTTCAATAAGAAAGAGAATTCCTTGGCTCACATAACTGAAACGTACAGAGGCCATCTGCCTTCAGGTAGAGTTCAATCAGGGCTCCGACTCTGTTTCTCAGTGAGCCTCGGTTCCAGCCTCCTCTGTGGGGCTCAGGCTCCTCCTTAGGCCGGGTTTTTTCCTAGTAGACACTTGCAGCAATCTCTGGCCTCCCCCAGCACACCGCATCGGCCAGAGGAAGACAGGGGGTCTTTGCTGTCTTTCCCAGCCAGAGGCCTGAGAGTTGCTGGGGTTGGAGGACCGCGGGCCACGTCTGAAGACCCTGTCCATTTTGGCCCCTGTTTGAAGCAGCTGGGGAGAGAGGAAAAGGTGCTGGAGAGGTGACCCCCAGGGCCCACCCCAGTCCTCATGCGCTGAATGCTCACTCCACCTCTCAGGGTCACGGTCCCCTGGCCGAGATCGAGTTCTGGAGGGAAAGAAATGCAACCCTCAGCGCACTCCACGAGCAGACAAAGCTTCCGATCGTCAGAAAGGTGGTGGATGTGATCAAGGAAGCCGACTCCATGCTCGTGGCCAACCTGCAGCCCGTCCTCACCGAGCTCTTCAAATTCCACATGGAGGCCTCGGACAACGTGCGCTTCCTGTCCACCGTGGAGCGGCATTTCAAGGTGTGCCGGGAGGGCTGGGAAAGCCAGCTCTGCACAGGAGGCTTCTCTGGGGACAGAATTTCTAAAAATGCAATTCAATTCCAAATTTTTTAAATTAAAAAAAATTTTTTTTAATATTTAGATTTTTCTTTTTCTTGTGGTGCTGGGGATTGACCACCCAGGGCTTTGGGCAAGCCCTCTCACACTGAGCTACACCCTTCTCTTAATTGACCAATTTAAGATTTGTTATCAAATATACATACTCTTAGCTGGGCGTGGTGGCCCACGTCTGTAATCCCAGCGGCTTGGGAGGCGGAGCCAGGAGGATATCAAGTTCGAGACTAGAGGAAGTCTATGTAATTTAGTGAGACCCTGTCTCAGGAAGTAAAGAAAAAAAATGAAAGGGCTGGGGGTGCAGCTCAGTGGTCCAGCACTTGCAAAGCATGCAGGCATGAGGCCCTGGGATCAACCCCCAGTACCACAAAAAAAAAAAAAAAAAAAAAAAAAAAAAAAAAAAAAAAAAAAAAAAAAAAATATATATATATATATATATATATATATATATATATATATATATATATACACACACATCCTCTTGCCTGCAGCCGTAGCCCTGTGGCCTCATCTCGGAAGCTAAGCAGGGTCTGGCCTGGTTAGTCCTTGGATGGGAGACTGCCTGGGAACACCAGGTGCTGTAGGCTGGGGAGGCGGACTCGGCAACCCACTCCCAAAAATCAATCCGCCATTAAAAACCCTATGAACAGCAGAGAAGCACTGACAATAGTGTTTCCCCTGTTGTATGTAGGGTCACTATGGGTTGGATACCAACTCAACAGCACCTAACAACACAACAACAACAACATACTCTATCATTTCAACCCTTCCGAGCTGGCATTAAGTATAAACTCTGTGCTATATACCCATCGCTGCGGTCTGCATCCAGAACATCTTCATCATCCCAGATGGCAACTGTGCCCAGTGAGCCCTGACTCCCTCTTCCTCCCTCGCCCAGGGCCCTGACACTTCAACTGTACTTCCTGTCTCTAAGGAACCCCCTCTTCTGCCTGTTTCAGACAAGTGGAAATGCTCTGTAGTTACCCCTGTGGTCTGGCATCTTTCGCCCAGCGTCACCCTTTTGAAGTCCATCTATGTCGCAGTGGTGCCTGTGTCTTGTTCTTCTTCATGGTGACACGTGTTCCACTGTGTGGAGGGACCGGCTGCCAGGCATTTGGGTCATTGCAACATTTAGGTCGTTATGCCTGGTGGGGCTGTACACCTTCGGGGGCAGAGTTAGGTGGGAGACACGTGTTTCATTCCCCTTGTACCTGCGAGGGAAAGGGCTGGGCCACGAGGTGCTCTTGAGCAGTCTGGGCCATGTCCCGAAGTGGCAGCTCTGTGCTGCATTCTCAGCAATCCGCAGGAGCTCTGGTCTTTCTACCTTCTCACTAAACACCTAGTACCATCTGTACTTTTGGCTGTAGCTGTTCTCGCGGGGACACGGTGCTACATCACTGTGGTTTTGATTTCTGTTTCCCTGATGAGGCTGAACCCCCCCACCTGTCTGTCAGCTTGTGATGTGGGGGCTTGCGTGTTGTTGTGATGCCGAAAGCTATGCCACTGGTATTTCAGATACCAGCAAGGCCACACATGGTGGACAGGTTTCAGCTGAGCTTATTGTCTAAGACAGACCAGGGTGAAGGACTGTATCCCACTCCCAAAACAATTAGCCATTGAAAACCCTGTGAATAGCAGAGAAGCAGTGTCAAATATAGTGCCAGAAAGTAAGTCCCGCCCAGACTGTAAAAACTGGCTGTGGAAGAGCTGCCTCCTTGAAATAGTTGTTTTTATCTTAGGTACTTTTGAGTGGGATCTGACTCATAGTCGACCCTCATAGGGTTCTCGCTGGCTGATTGTTGTGGGATTATTTCGGGAGTGGGCTGCCAGGTCCTTTTCCCATTTTTGCGGTGCTGGGGATTCAACCCAAGCCCTCAGAGAGTGCAGAGTGGCGCTCTACCAACTGAACTACATTCCAACCTCTCCTTAAAGCAGAGTCAACCTTAATGATAAGAGTGCAGTAAAGTCCCTGGGACCTCCTTTTGCTGATGTGGCATTACCCAAAATGAGAGGAAACACAGTGTCTGCAACACTGGGCTCAAATAAAAACATCGTGTGCCTGGTGCAGTGTTAGGTGGTGTTTTGTTCTGTTATACATAGGGTTGCTTTGAGTTGGACCCAACTGAACAAAAAGTGAAATTGAAACCTTCCTCGTGTGATCAGTATGCCTAGCATCATTTTGGGTATCTTTAGTGAAATATTGATTTTGACCTTTCCCCACATTTTGTTTATTAAGTTATGATTGGCTTACTGTTGCTTAGCATAAGTTTCTCATCAGATGCACGGTTTGCAGTATCCCACCGTGTAGCTCATCTTGTCGCTTTCTTGGTGACACCATTGCATTTGTCCCTGCGTTTTGTGGGTCAGGAGTCTGGATGGAGTTTGGAGGGGCGGGGCGGGGTGGTTCGCCAGGTTCCTATTGAGGACGCTGGGTGGCTGGTCCGGCTGTCCCCTCCTAGGCTGCCCCGCTGCCTACTTTTCTGGCCTGGGGACTCCTTGGCTTCTTTCCCCATGGAGTCTCATGGCCAGGGGCTGTCCAGGAGCATGGGGCATCTCCCAACGTGGGGGTTTGAGGGTTGCAGAGCAGTCCCTTTACCCCCCAAGGTGGCTGGCTTCCCAGGGACAGGACCTGAGGCAGCTTTGGGCTGTGCTTGGAAGTGGTGGGTTGTTATCACCTCGAGTGCTGCTGGCCACGTGGCCGAGCCTATGCAGATCTGAGGGACTGGGAACAGGGAAGAGCAGGGGGGACAGTGTCAGCACGCCACCAGGCCACTTTGGGAGCATGCTGTGTCCCTGTGGGACATAAGCCTGTTGCAGGTACTGCGTGTGTGCGTGGGATTCACCCTGCTGTGGAGGAAACGTGTGTGGAAAGCAGTTGCATCTGTACTGGACACACAGACGCTTTTCTCATCGTGATTCCCTAAACAAGACAGGGCAACAAATGTTTACATGGCATTTCCATTGTGTAAAGTATGATAAGTCATCTAGATAGGATTTAAAATACCCAGAAAAGGCTATGTGCTGCAGCGTACACATATAACTCCAGTACTCAGGAGGCTGAGGCAGGAGGCTGGTGAATTGGAGGCCAGCCTTGCCTATGTAGTGAGACCCTGTCTCAGAAAAAGTAAAATAAAATACACAGGAGGCCATGTATGGGTTCAGTGCAAGTACTGCACTATTTTATTGAAGGAACTTGACTTCACACCGACTTTAGGATCCAAGGCGCCATGCATGGAGCCATCTCTCATGGACGCTGAGAGATAACTGTGCATACCTATTCTCTCTGCACATACACAGAGATGTTCCATGTCACACACACTTCATTCTACTTCTCTGCACACTGCTCTGTTTGCTTTCATTGTAAACCTTATCAGTCCATGTCTGCATGGGTAGATGAGGTTTACAATCAAACTCCTTTTGCTTGTTACACACTTTCCACCATAATGTTGCTGCTGTTGTTAGGTGCCATCCAGTCAGTGTGACTCATAGCGACCCAATGTACAACCGAAGGAAACTCCCCAACACTGTGCCATGCCCAGCACTGTGCCAGGTCCTTCTCCCAAGCCTGCAGCACCTGGTGCTCCTAGGTGGTCTCCCATCCAAGGACTAACCGGGCCCGACCCCTCTTAGCTCCTGAGGTCTGACAAGATTGGATGCCAGGGTGGTATAGCTGTTGCTTTCCTCCATGATAAGTACATTTATTTTGGATTGAAAAGAGTAGAACTCTTCATGCACATTTCACTTCATAAAACCACGGTGCCCCAAGGCTAAGGCTGCTCCGTTGTCCTTTCTTCTCTGCATGTGCTGTTGGGGCAGAACATCACACACGGGTCCAGCTTTCAGGTGGTCCTGGACACCATCCCCTCCATGATGAGTGCCCTGCGGATGGTGTGGATCATCTCACGCCACTACAATAAGGACGAGAGGATGATCCCGCTCATGGAGCGCATCGCCTGGGAGATCGCTGAGCGGGTCTGCAGAGTGGTCAATCTGCGCACCTTGTTCAAGTAAGGGCCGCGCTGTCGGCGTTGCTTTCTGTTGGGATCCTGAACAGCTTTCCTGAACCACGATTCACACACTGTGTGACACACTCGTTTAAAATGTGCGATGCAAAGGCGTTTAGCGTCTTCACAGAGTTGTACAACAGTCACTGCAATCAATTTTAGAACATTCTCTTCACCTCCTGATGAAAACTAGTACTTTCTTTTTTTTTGGTAGTACTAGGGGCTGCACCCAAGGCGTCATGCAGGCTTTGCAAGTGCTTTACCACTGAGCTGCACCCCGAGCCCACTTTTCACTTTTTATTTTGAGACAGGGTCTCATAAGTTACACAGGCTGCCTCTCGCCTCAAACTTGCAATTCTCTTGACGCAGCCTCTGGAGACTCTGCAGTGATGGGTGTGCCCCACTGCACCTACCACCTGGTACCTTTTAACTGTCAGTTCTACGCTGCCCCAAGCTGCCAGCCTGGGAATCTTGCAACACATGGTCTTTTGTGACCAGCATTTCACTCAGCATCAGGAGTTTTTTGGGAACGAGGAGTTGAGACAGGGTCTTGGTATATCGCCTAGGCTGGCCTTGAACTTGTGATCCTCCTGCCTTGGCCTCCCAAGTGCTGGGATCATAGGCATGTGCCACCCCTCCTGGCTCAGCATCGTGTTTTCAGGGTTCCTCCATGTTGTAGATGTATTAGTATTTTGTTCCTTCTTATGGCTGAATAATATTCCATTGCTCAAATATATTTCATTCATACGATGGAATATATATGTGTACAATTTCACATGATAGAATTATATAGCATTATATATGTATGTGAATACACACACACGTATGCTCTGGGGTTTAGCTCAGTTGGTAGAGGGCTTGCTCTGCATGCTCTGAGGCCCTGCATTTGCTATATATATAAACTGGGACTTTTCTTCTCTGGTTATACTTAGAAAGACTGAGACAGAGAGTCAGGAGTCCTCAGTCCTGGGCCTCAGCTGCCTCAGATGGAACAGCTTTTAGGAGGTTGAGGGAGACGGAGACCTTGTCTCACTTTTTCCTAGCGCAGAAGGCAGGATCCAGGGTTTTGTGCTAGCTAAGCTTGCCCTCTGCCACGGAGCCCTACCCCAGGACTGCTCTCCCTTTCCTAAGGAAAGAACCACGTGGCTGAGACGGGTGCCTGGCCTTGTCAGTGTTGCCTGGCTGCAGTACTTTAGCCCCCATCCTGACCTGAGTCCTAGGGCCCAAGGCCACCCTCTACTGTCCTCCCAGAGCAAACAGAGAACTTCCTGGGTCCCCAGCGAGACCCAGTGCGTGGGCAGCCATGGCGGGGCCCATGGGCCCCTGCCCCCGGGGCCCAGGTTAGACCCGTGTGGCCTATGCCATGGCAAGGCCTGGCTTGGCCCTGCAGGGAGAACCGGGCAAGTGCTCAGCACAAGACGCTGGAGGCGAAGCGCACGCTGACGCTCTGGAAGAAGGCCTACTTCGACACCCGTGCCAAGATTGAGGCCTCGGGCCGGGAGGCGCGCTGGGAGTTCGACCGCAAGCGACTCTTCGAGAGGACTGACTACATGGCCGCCATCTGCCAGGACCTCTGTGATGTCTTGCAGGTAGGCCACCGCCCTTCCCTGGTGATGCCTGTCGGCCTCTGCTGCATGGAGAGCAGCCTGGCCTCCTGACAGGGGACCGTCCATGTCAGGGAGTGGCTGGGGGTCCCACAGGGCCTGGCAGGGGGAACGCTCTTGAAAGAGGCACTTCCAGAATGTCCTAGAAGGTGCCAAACTGAACCATTGCCCAGAAGCCCTTTTGCCCCCTTCCCTTGTCTCCCAGGACGTCAGTCTCTGAGTGACTGCTCTCTGTGCTGCCCGGAGCCATCCACAGGTGTGGTCTTGGCATGGGCGCAGTGCTCCTGCCTGCTGGGGACAGGGACAGGGCCTGCAAGCACTGCAGTTCCCCCAGAGTACCTCTCCCACCCTCTCCTTGAGCCCTGCCCTCCGTCCAGTGAGGCCATGTGCCTGGTTCCCAGCAGCTCCTGGGCAGATGAGCGCAGCACCCCGTGTCCCCCACTCCATTCCACAGGTGGCTAGCACTCAGCACGTGCCGGGCACCCACACTTCCGGCAGGAGCAGAGCCAGGCTGGCTGTGTCCCTGCAGCAGCCAGGGCCAAACGGGCAGGTGGGACCCTTGTTTAACAGGCAGGGGTCATGCTGTAGGAGCAGCTCAGATAGAAGCTCCCCCCATGTCCCTCTGCTTGGTGCGGCCCTTCCACTTTGCCTCCACAGTCGCAGAGCAAAGAAAGTGAGGAGACGTTAAACCCTTAAACTGCTAGTGGGGATTTTGCCTCCATCTCTATATGGTGCAAGGTCCATTTAAAATGCCCCACGCAGTTCCTGTTTTGTGGCGCAGGTGTGCCTGCGGTTTGCTGTTACCAGGACAACACACAGGCACACACAGTTAGCACCTGGACACTCATACACCTCGCCAGCACCCTCTCCTGCCTCTCACAGACAAGTCGCAAGAGTCCCAGAAGGAAGAGGAGCTCTGGGCGGCCCTCTCGGCCTGTCTTGTGGGTTGCCCTTTCCAGCCAAGGTGGCTGGTTAGCGAGGGGTGCAGCATGCATAGGAGAAGGTGCAGCCGGGTTCCTTGGTCAGTCCTGTCTGCTTCTGCACACAGATCTCGGCCTCCTTTCTGCATCAGAGGCAAACTCAGGTTCAGATGGAAACGCAGCTCCCAGCCATCAGCCCCTGAGTCCATGCACATGCAGCATGCTTAGCTCTCCTGGCATCAAGCCTGGTGCATCTACAGGAGTCCCTGCTCACTGGGCATCACGGGGCTCCATGTGATGAACAAGGCATCGAGGATGAGTAGGTTGGGGAGTCCCCCATCTGTTCAGAGGGCACAACGTGCGCCCGTCAGACATCATGGACAAAACAGGCCCGAGGTAGAATTGTTATTAATTGCATGAGGTTGACAGCAGAGCACTTCACCCAGCCCAGGGCCCTTCTGAGCAGGGAGCCCCGTACAGCAGGCCAGGTGTCCAGGAAGCTGGACCTGCAAATAGACCCTCTCTCCACCTAGTCTGTGGTTCATGGAGCTTCTGTCAGGTGGAGGGGAAGGGCAGCGGGAGCTGCAATCACAGACAGGGCCACAGCTGAGCAGGCGCCATGAAGAGCAGCTGAGGGTGATAGGAAGCAAGTCCCAGGCTCTGACCAGGCCTGGACATGTTGAACACAGTGAAGTGCTATTTAGTGCTGAGTAGGAGCCATGGAGGCTTTGAACTGCAAGTGCAAAGACCCCGAGGCAGGAAGGAATGTGGAACTGAAAGAGGGGTGGGTGGCTGCAAGGTGGCAAGCTGGATAGTCTGGGGAGATTTAGGAGGAGCAGGCAGGGGCAGAACGTGCTGGCATTATAAGCTGTGTTGGGACGTCTGGATCTTTATCCTACATGCAGAAGCCAGAGTCCTGAAGGTCTTACATGGTTAGAGATTACCTGTGTGACGTGGTTCTTGATCTCAGGCAATTCTAGACATGCTCTCCATTTGTAGTTAGAATATTCACAAGAAACCCCAAATGTCACCTCCTCATTGTTCTGTTTGACTGCATAGGTAGTGGAGGAATTTTACAACATATTTGGTCCAGAGCTAAAGGCTGTGACGGGGGACCCCAAGCGCATCGACGATGTTCTGTGTAGGGTGGACAGCCTGGTCACCCCCATGGAAAGCCTGACCTTTGACCCCTTCAGCATCAAGTCCTCCCAGTACTGGAAATACGTGATGGATGACTTCAAGATCGAAGTACTGGCAAGTAACATGCCTGTTAAGCCCATGTTGGGAGCAGATGCCATATTTTCCTCATGTTAAATTTGTTGGGTTGTGTAGTGATGTTTACGGTTTTTCTGTTCAGCTTTGTTTTGAAATCACAACAACTAATACCTGTTTATTCATAAAAAGCAAAAACAACCTGGAAGCACGTAAGATAAAGATGAACATTCTTCCATTGTCATTGTCCCCACTTTTATTTCCCAGATAGAATAAGTTGAATTCGAGCTGGACATAGTAGTGTTTCTACAAAATTTGGTTCAGACAATATAACTCCATCTGTTAATGAATCAAGGTCAAATAAATACTGTTATGAAGTAGAGCCCCCAGGACCTCCCATCTTCTTACCTCTGTGCTGAGCCTTCTGTTTTCTGGGTCTGTCTTCCCTTTTCCTTGTTGACTCCTTTGTTTTGCTGGAGCACATTTTTTTAGTACTCTCTAAAGAAAGGTTCCATAAGACATATTTTTTGAGTCTTATATATGTGAATTGCAAGATAACAGGTATATTCATGGGTGGAAATAACTTTTCTCTAGGGCTTTGAAGATATCCTTGGTAGATCCTGGCTTCCAGTGTTATTAGTGTTATTCTGACTTCATTCTTTTGGAACTGGCCCTCCATTCTTTCATGGAGTTGGGCAGGGATGGGAGAGACAGGAGCTGCCTAAAGGCGTGGCTGTTGAGGGTAGAGAAAGGGACTGGGTGACCCTCATTGTTATGCCCAAAGTTTGAGTTCCCCAAAGGCCACCAGGGAGTCTGAAATCGCATGCAATAACAAAGAGCCTTTAGGGTACTGCACCCAGGGAGCAGGGGTTCAGCGTAGGGACCTTGACTCGTTGGAGGGTAAAGATTTTTATTGTGGATTACAAGCAGGGAGGGAAGGAGGGGGTGGAGAAAGTCGGATAAGGTGAGGCTTTGAGTTGCTCATGTATGCCATTCAGAGGCAGAGGGGTCTGCTATTGAAAGTCAAATAAGATGAGGCTTTGAGTTGCTAAAGTATGCCATTTGTGTTATCTTAAGGTCTGAGAGTTCTCAGAAGTTACTGCTCATGTCTACAGCCCTTTGATCTGGCCCAAAGCATTTTGTTCTTGTGATTTTTTAAAGGAATTTGTGGAGCCTTGCCTGTAAGACAGAATCCTAAGATAAGGGGGTCATTTGGGCTCTTGGTCAGCCTGGGCATCTCACTCTTCTTCTCCCTACAAGCCCAGCACCTTCCTGGTACCTACAAATGCTCAGTCTCCTGGAGGTTTCTTCCCGAAACAAACAGGTGCCCACCTGTACCCCCTCCCCAGCATCAGGTTATAACTCTCTGCCTTCCAGAAAGTTAGTTCCTCCGCTTCCCCCTAAATATTCCTAAACTCTCTCCCTGTTGCTGTATTCTCACCACTGTTATTTTAAAAAATGTAGCTTAATACTTTATGAAAACTTACTTCCCCCCTTGCTTCGAGCTGGTTGGTGAAAGAGATCAGAAAACTCAGTGGAGCCAACCCACTCTTTTAAATCAGATACCAGCGTTCAGTGAAGTGTCATGGAAATTGATCCCAACCTGCTGAATGTTGTTTCTCATTTCTTGCAACTTCATTTTTGCGGGAGAATTACAGGGATGCCGGAGTTGGGTTTTGACCTTTGGTTTGTTTGTGTGTTGTGTTTGTTTTTTACCCTCAGGTTATTGAGAAAGAAGCAAAAAATTTCATTGACGAATCTTTTAAGACTCTTCGATCAGCGGAGGCAGCATTTGACATGCTTTTGAAATTTAAGCATATCCGTTCACGGGAGGCCATAAACCGGCAGATGATGATGAAATTTAATGACATCCTTGCACAGTATTGCAAAGAGGTAATCAATAAGTCAGTCACTGCCATAGCAGTAAAAATGAACGGCGTCTCCCTGTTCTCTCTCCTCATCAAAGTGCAGAGAAACTGGAACTTTCCCAGATTAGCATGTCACGCGATGTAGGTGACCCAAAAAGGTGGGTTTACCTAACTAGTGGGGAAATTGGATAAGAAGTTATCAAGTATAATATTATTTATCTACCACTGTGGTGGGCCTGCATGAATTAGGAATGTTGTTATTCCTAGGTGCCATGGAGTTGGGTCCGACTCATAGCAACCCTGTGTACAACAGAAGGAAACGCTGCTGACACTGTGCCCCACCCAGCACTATCATCAGTGTTTCTCTGCTATTCATATGGTTTTAGATAGCTGATTGTTTCAGGAGAGGGCTGCGGAGTCCTCCTCTGTAGCCTGCAGCACTTGGTGTTCCCAGGCGGTCTCCAGTCTGAGGACTAACCAGGCCCGACCCTGCTTAGCTTCTGAGATCAGATGGGATCGGATGCCAGGGTAGAATGGCTATGGACAAAGTTAAAAATAGTCATGGTAATATTAGAGGTTGTTGTTGTTAGGTGCCGTCAAGTCGGTATCCAACTCATAGAGACCCTCTATACAACAGGGGAAACACTATTGTCAGTGCTTCTCTGCTATTCATAGGATTTTCAATGGCAGATTGATTTTTGGGAGGGGGTTGCCAGGTCCTTCTCCCAAGCCTACAGCTTCTGGTGTTCCCAGGCGGTCTCCCATCCAGGTACTAACCAGGCCCGATCCTGCTTAGCTTCCAAGATCTGATGGGATCGGGTGCCACAGGGCTACGGCTGCAGGTAGCCATGGCTAACCTTGTTCAAGATCATATACATACTTATAATTAATTCAGAAAAAATCATCTGGTGCTTGCATTTTCCAACGTATATTAGGCACAGAAGTAGAGAGAATAAAAACCAGATTTGCTGCTGCGATCCTTTCGTACTCCCCAGGGAGAATCCGGGCTTTGGTTTTTCCCAGATTTTGGAGGTCCCTGGCCCCTTCAACCTTCCCATCACTCTGGGCACCTCTTTGCTTCCCCTGTCTGCGTTAGGGACCTCTGTGGTTACAGTGGACTAGTCTAGAAAAATCCAGGGCAGCCTGTTTATCTGTAGGCCAGCCTACCAGCAGCCTTCGTTCTCCTTACAGCCATTACCTCCCCCTTGCCACCGAACAACATATTCCCAGGTGTGAGGTGTCAGCAGCGGGCATCTGCGGGGGCTGTGGTCGTGCCTACCGCCCCTAATCACAAATGTGTTCAGAAATCCTCCTCCCTCCCCTCTTCCTCCTCCTGCACCTCCTTCCACTTTCCTACAGTGCTGAGGATGGCCCCCGTGGCCTCACACACATTAGGCTCACACTATACTGCGGAGCCACAGCCCAGCCCAGAAAGACTTCTTTTAAAATGCAAGTTTGCCACTGGTTACATCTCAAAACATATTTCTGGATTTCTAATAATTCAGTCAAGGGCCGGGGTGTAGCTCCATGGGTAGAGTGCTGATTTGCATGCTCTGAGGCCCTGGGTTTGATCCCCAGCACCTCAAAAGTGGGAGAAGGACCAGGCAGCCCACTCCTGAAACAATCCCATAACAGTCAGCCATTGAAAGCCCTATGAACAGCAGAGAAGCACTGACGCAGTGCCGGACCATGTCGGGGAGTGTTTTGTTCTGTGGTAGACAGGTCACTATGAGTTGGACCCGACTCGGTGGCACCTAACAACAACAACAACAATTCATGAAATGATGTGCGCTGTGTGTACGGCCCGTCATTATGAGGCAATTTGGAGCATTTTGTATGTTAAGCCAAAGGAAACAAAATGAGTAGAGAACATAAGAAAACGTAGCAAATAATAAGCAAACAGTGCAAATAGTATTCTGTATCTCAGAGTATCTCTTGGTATTCTAATTTACATTTCTTTATTCAAATCTCAACCTAAGTCTTTCTTGGCTACTTTCTTGGTGCTGTGAATGACAGATCTGTTTGATTGCATTTTAGATCGACATAGTTAATAAGATCTTTGTCCAGAACCTTGAGAACCCCCCGCTGTATAAGAATCACCCTCCAGTAGCCGGGGCCATATACTGGGAACGGTCTCTCTTCTACCGGATCAAGCACACCATCCTCAGGTTTCAGGAAGTAGAGGAGATCCTGGACAGCGATCGCGGACAGGAAGTATGTTGCCTTTTCTCTTCTCCTCCTCTTCTCTTCCCCTCCCCTGCCCTCCGCTCCTCGTCTCTTCTCTTTTCTTCCCTTCTCTTCTCTTCTCTTCTTCCCCTTCCTTCCTTTCCTTCTTCCTTCTTTTCTCTCTCCTTCTTTTTTAACAGTACTGAGGACTTGAACCCAGGGCCTCGTACATGCTAGGTAAGTGCTCTGCACTGGGCTGCACTCCCATCCCCTTTTTTATGTTTTATTTTGAGACAAGGTATCAGTAAGTTATATAGGCTTCCTCTGCCCTTGACCTTGCCACCCTCCCGCCTCAGCCTCTCCAGTGGCTGGGATGACAGGCTTGTGCCACCACGCCTCCCTCCCCCCACGTCCCCAGCCTACGTTGCTTTTTCTGAAGTCTGCTCCTGCTATGCTCTTGCTTTAATCCTAGCAGCACAGGCCTCCCCATCAAGGAGAATGGCGGTGGCTGCGCCTGCGGCAGGCTGAGCAGTCAGTCATCTGAGGGAAAGCAGCTCAGTTTCAAATGCATGCCTGAAGTTTAGAGGAGCTTTCTCGTGGCCCTTGACTTAGGGATCATATTTGAAAGAACTCCCTGTATTCTGTCTCTTTGTCATATGTACTCTATATACATGTGTAATATATAGGCATTAAACACATATTTCTATAAGAGTCTCACTATGCAGCCGCTATTATATATATACCCATATACCATCTGGGTGTCCAGGCTCGTCAGATCTTGGGAGCTAAGCAGGGTTGGCCCTGGTTAGTACTTGGCTGGGAGATGGCCTGGGAATACCGAGTGCTGTAAGCTGGCGAGACGGACTTAGCAGCCCACATCCAAAACACTCCACCATTGAAAACCCTCCAAATAGCAGAGAAGCACTGATATAGTGCCGGGCGTGGCACAGTGTTGGGGAGGTTATTGTTCTGTTGTACTTTGGGTTGCTATGAGTCGGACTCGACTCGATGGTACCTCACAACAACAACAAAATACCTACATATGGACAGACAGTGAGAGATGAGCAAGTGCCATTTCCAAGGACAAAATGACAATGCCTTGGATACTTTGCCAGGTAAAACAAAAATATTTGGAGGTGGGCAGGACGATGAAGGACTATGAGGACCGGAAGTACGAACAGTGGCAGGAGGCCACGGAGCAGGTGCTGCCAAACCTCATGAAGAAGAGCCTGCTGGCGAAGGTGCGCCTGCCCACCCACCCCAGTGGCGGCTGTGGGGGAGGGTGGTGGGGCGTTTTCTCCACATTGGTCTCTGGACCCTCATGAGGTTGTAGGGACTAGAACAGAGCTGGCACAATGTCGCAGTTAGGAGATGGGCGGATTGGTTGCTCTGCTTGGCTCTGTGGGCAGGAGGCTGAACTTGGAGCCTCAGTGGACTTGTTTATACCATAAATTGGCCTACGTGAAGTAAAGATGCAGAATATTAGTTGAATCATATGTGAATCACAGTCAATCATTTTTAGCCTGCAGAAAAGTGATCTCTCACGTGACTCCCCCTTCTCTGTAGTGCCAGGCTTCCTACGTGGCTGATGCTCCATAAATCAGTGCCAGCTGTCAGGGAAGAGGGTCCAGGGCCTGGTGGTTTGGGACTGTGGTTCCCCAAATTCTATGCCATTGTTAAATTCTATGAACATGAGGGGAGAGAGCGGGAGGGTGCTGTGGGAACTGGCTGCTCAGGGCCTATCTGAAGGGGCAGCTGCTGGCCAACTCCAGCCTGTTCTTGCAGATGTGACCTCATCTCCCTGCTTTTCAGGGGAAGCCAGAATTCTGTGTTTTTATGGGGCATTGCCCAATTTTCAAATATTGATGATGACATTGAACTTCTTTTTTTTTTTTTTTGGTGGTACTGGGGGTTGAACACAGGGCCTCATGCTTGCATGCTGTGCAAGTGTTGGACCACTGAGCTGCACCCCCAGCCCATTTAAAAAAAATTTTTTTTGAGACAGGATCTCGCTAAATTACACAGACTGACTCTGGTCTCAAACTTGCAATCCTCCTGCCTCTGCCTCCGGAGCCACTGGGATTATAGGCGTGCGCCACCACGCCCAGCTGACATTGAACTTTTTATAAACTCTGTTCATCAAACAAAATGTGTATTCCAGCTGCTTCCAGCCAGTGCCCTCATCTGTTGGGGAAGGGTATCCCCCCCACTCAGTTCATGTTGTGCAGTGGAGGGGAGGGGCATGCTGGTCTACTTGATCTCTGACTGTCCTTCCTGTGTTGTGCTGGTGGGCCGTCTCTCCCACAGACCTCCACTGCCAATGAGGAGGCTTCCTCTGCGGAAAAGGGGGCCGTGTTTGCAATCAATTTCTCCCCCGCCCTCAAAGAGATCATTAATGAGGCCAAGTACTTGGAACAGCTGGGGTTCACTGTCCCCGAACTGGCAAGAAACGTTGCTCTCCAAGAGGACAAATTTCTCAGGTAAAAAGAGTCTCCTCCCACAGCAGCAGGATACTCTGGTCTCTAGACCCCTTTACTCTTAAAAGCCACCGAAGACCCCTTCTCTCAAAGCTTTTATTTTCGTGGGTTTTCTAACTACCAGTATTGACCACATTGGAAATTAAAACTGAGAAGTGTCCAAGTTACGGATTTATGCATCAATGTAAAAAAAGAACAATCACAAACCTATTACCTGTTGATGCCAACACCTTTTCTGTGTGTGTGTGTGTGGGGGGGGTGCTGGGGATGGCCCGAGGCTTTGCTCCTGCCAGGCAAGTGCTCCACCACCGAGCTACGGCTCCAGCCCTCTGTAGATGTCTTGATCAACATTGCGGGCTGGGTCATAGTGTTCAGTAACCTGTAGATGTGGATATTAAGGCTCTTGTGAGCGTCCTTGTTCTGTCCCTGTGTCACTCACTGCCTTACTATGATGTGCAGATACACAGATGGGATCCAGCGCATGCTGGACCATTACCACGCGCTCATCGGCACGCTGAATGAGGCCGAGACGGTTCTTCTGGACAACCACTCCCAAGAACTGATTCGTGTGTTCAGGTCTGGGTACAAGAGGTTGAACTGGAATTCACTAGGTAACATAACTCAGCTACTTACTGCTTTTTCAATTTGGGGGTGCACAGATAATTCTTTTAGGTCATTTCAATTGAATTATAAATTTTGCCTATTGATTATTGTTAGGTGCTGTCGAGTCAGGTCTGACTCATAGTGACCTTATGTACAACAGAAGAAAACCCTGTGCCACACCCAGCCCCATTTCAGCACTTGTGCACTATTCATAGGGTTTTCAACGGCTGATTGTTTAGGGATTGTTTTGGGAGTGAGTTGCCAGGTCCTTCTCCCATTTTTGCCATGCTGGGGATCGAACCCAAGGCCTCAGAGAGTGCAGAGCAGCACTGTACCAAGTGAGCTAACCTCCAGTCCCTTGCGTGTTGATAGTCACAGTTAAAGCATTTTTGAGGTTTGATAACATACACTTTGTGGAACCGAGCACGAATCCCCAGGCATTCACTGGGATGGAGATAACGTGGGATGCCGTGTTGACACTCTGCTCACTCACGTCTTGCACCCCAAATAAGTGACCGTCACTTTCTTAAATTAAAAATTTTAATTTTGAGACTGTTATAGATTAACTTGTAATCATGTGAATTAGTGTAGAGGGACCTTATGTAATGGTAACTTATTGCAAAAGCAAAATGTCACAGCCGAGGCGTGGACACTGATAGTCAGGGTACTGAACATTTCTTTGTCCTAGTGATTAGAGTCAGACCCACTTCCTTCCTGCATCTGCCCCTCCTCACCTCCTGGCAGCCCCTAGTCTGTCCTCCACGGCTATACTTCTGCCATTCCAAGGGGATTATATGAATTAAAGGACATGTAACTAGCTGGGCGGGGTGGCACATGCCTATAATCCCAGCGGCTCTGGAGGTAGAGGCAGGAGGATTGCAAGTTCCAGACCAGAGGCAGGCTGTGTAATTTAGTGAGACCATGTCTCAAATAGTAAAAAAATGGGCTGAGGGTGCAGTGGTCCAGTACTTGCAGAGCATGCAAGCGCAAGGCCCTGGGTTCAATCCCCAGTACTGCCAAAAAAAAAAAAAAACTTTTGGGGGGTTGGCTTTCTTTGCTCCACTTAATTATCTGGAGACCCGCCCAGTTGGCTGTGCATATCTAGAGTGTGTCCTTTTCCCTAATGCTTGGTAATCCCTGGTGTTGGTGTGCCGTGGTGTGTTTATCCACCCACCTGTTGGAGTATGGGCTGTTATAAGTAAAGCGCCCATAAACGTTTGTGAACACAGTTTTGCATGAACATGTCTGTATTTTTCAGGGGTAAATGCTTAGGCATTCAGTTGCTCAGTCTCTGGCAGCTGCACATTTAGTTTAGTGTTTGAGAATCTTTCATGCTGTTCTCCAGGGCACTTGGGTCATTTTACATTTCTACCAGTGATGTAGGGCCTGGGATTTAGCTCAGTTGGTAGGGCGCTGCTCTGAGCTCTCTGAGGGCCTGGGTTTGATCCCCAGCACTTCGAAAGTGGGAGAAGGATGCAGCAATCCACTCCAGAAACAATCTCAAAACAATTAGCCATTGAAAATCCTGTGAGTAGCAGCTGGGTGTGGTGGTGCACACCTGTAATCCCAGAAACTGGGGAGGCAGAGGCAGGAGGATCGCAAGTTTGAGACTAAATGCAGTGTGTAACTTAGTGAGACCCTGTCTCAAAAAAGTAAAATATTGGCTGAGGGGGCAGCTCAGTGGTCCAGCACTTGCAGAGCATGCAAGCACGAGGCCCTGGGTCCAACCCCCAGTACCACAAAAAAAAAAAAAAAAAAAAAAAGAAAATCCTGTGAGTAGCAGAGAGGCACTGACGTAGTGCTAGGGATGGCAAAGGGCTGGGAGTGTTTCGTTCTGTTGTACATAGGGTCACTATGAGTAGGACCCGACTGGACAACAACAACCACCAGTGATATGTGAGTGACCCTAATTCTCCTTTTCCTGGTCACTGTTTTTTATTTTCTCCATCTGATAGCTGTGTAATGATGTTTCCTCATAGTTTTGATTTGCATTTCTGTGGTAGGGGTGGTTGGTGCCGTCCAGTCGGTTGCATTTTGGTAAAACAAATCAGTCTCACCTACTTATTTACTATCTAAATGTCATCTTTGGTGAAAGATCTTTTGCTGCTTTTGTTTTCTCTTTCTTCCCTCTCTCTCTTTCTTCCCCCTTCCTTCCTTCCCTCCTTCCTTCCTTACTTCCTTCTTTCCTTTCCTTTCATTTCCTTTCTTTCCTTTTCCCTTTCCCTTTCCCTCCCTCCCTCCCTCCCTCCCCCCCTCTCTTTCTTTCTTTCTTTCTTTCTTTCTTTCTTTCTTTCTTTCTTTCTTTCTTTTTCTTTCTTCCTGTGTGTTTGGAGACAGGGTATTGCTGTGTAGCTCCAGCTGGCCTGGAACTTGCTACATAGACCAGGCTGGCCTTGAACTTGCTGTGATCCTCCTGCCTCTGCCTCCTGAGTGCTGGGGTACAGGAGTTCACCACTGCACCTGACCTTTTGCTTATTTTCGAATGAGATCGTTTTCTTTTTTTTATTGTTGAGGGTTTTTTTGTTTCTTTGGTGCTGAGGATCAAACCTAGGTCTTTGCACAATCGAGGCAAGCACCCTAGACTGAGCTGCAGCCCCAGCCTGTCCTCTTGCATCCTGGGAGTTCACCTAAACCTTGGCCGAATATGTGGCTTGCTCATATTTCCTCCCACGTTACAGCTTGTCCTTTCTCTCTCTTAGTAGCATCTTCTGTTAAGCAAAAAAGTTTTAAATTTTGATGAAGTCCTCTTTGTCAGTTTTTCCTTTAATAGGCCATATTTTTGGTGTCAAGTCTGTGGATCATTAATAGCGCTCAAAGATTTTTTTTTCAACTTTTTTCTCTAAGGTCATTAGCTTCCTGTTTTATAGTTCAGTCTGTGGCCAGTTCTGAGGTTTTTTATTTGTGTGTGAAGTGTGGGACGGATCGTAAGTGCTCCGCCCAGGTCCACTATCCACATTGTTGCTGCTTAGCTTTCTAAGCTGCAGGCCAAAGGAGATGTAGGTGGGTAACGGAGAGAGGCAGGTTTGGGAAGACAGGACTTGAGCTGCTCCTTCTCCCCATGGCTCGCCTGCCACGATCCTGCTGAGATGTGAACAGAGGAAACTTGGTGTCGGTCATGATTTTATATACAAATGCAAGCATAAAAAATCCATGCTGTGAATGGAATAAACCCGTGTCTGCTGGTTGCGGTCAATTCTGGGCCAGGGCTTCCTTGTCCTTGGTCCCTGGGGGCTGAGTAGATCCTTGCCGCCTCCCAGGCCAAGCAGCTGGGAGGAGCAGGGGCCTCTGGGTGAAGGGGCATCAGTACGACATTAGAGTGTGGGTGGGAGGGGCGGGAAAGATGGAGGTGGGAACCCAACCCCTTTCTCTCTTTTTCCGAAGGCATCAGTGACTACATAATTCGCTGCAGTCAGGCCATTGGGAAATTCGAGTCTCTTGTCCACCAGATTCACAAGAATGCAGATGACATTTCTTCTAGGCTCACGTTAATAGAGGCTGTGAACCTCTTTAAGTTTCCAGCACCAAAAAGCGAGGAAGAACTCCCAGGTAGCTCTGACTTCTTGGCTGTCCGGTTACGTGAATAGAAGCCTCTGGGTCATGATTTTGATATATAAGGGGTGTGTGTGTGTGTGTGTGTGTGTGTGTGTGTGTGTGTGTGTTCTATTTTGCTGGGTTTTTTTGTATTGCTTAGTTTGGCAAACTTTTTTTTTTTTTTTTATTTTCAGTAGTAGGGGTTGTGCCTGGGGCCTTGTGCATGCTGGGCAAGGGCTGCACCTCTGAGCCACAGTCCCAGCCCCTTGTTTTATTTTTTGTTTTGAGATAGGGTCTTGCTAAGTTGTGCGGGCTACCTCAAGCCTCCAACTCATGATCCTCCTACCTCAGCCTCCCAAGTTGCTGGAATCCCATGCATGCATCTGTGCCTGGCACAAAATCTTTTTTTTTTCTTCCTTTTTTTTTTTTTTTTTTTTGGTACTGGGGGTTGAACCCAGGGCCGCATACTTGCATGCTCTGCAAGTACTGGACCACTGAGCTGTACCCCCAGCCCATTTTTTTTTACTTTTTTGAGACAGGGTCTCGCTAAGTTACGCAGACTACCTCTGGTCTTGAACTTGCGATCCTCCTGCCTCTGCCTCCCGAGCTGCTGGGATTACATTCCTTTTTTTTTTAATTAGTAATTTTTAATGTACAGCTTAATGGGTCTCATTATGACATTTCCATACATGAATTTTGTTGTCTATTGCTCACATTCAGTTTCCCCTTACCCTCTCATGGCTGGCATTAGCTCATTTTCCCCTTGGGTGGAGGTGAGCGGCAGTCTTTGAAGTTCCGAGGCCCACAGCTCCGGTTGGCCGACTCCCTCCGTATGTGTGGACGGAGGGTGGCAGTGACAGGCGTTTCCCCTGCAGGCGTGAAGGAGTTCTTTGAGCACATTGAGCGAGAAAGGGCCAAGGACGTGGACCACATGGTGCGGTGGTACCTGGCCATTGGGCCTCTGCTGACCAAGGTGGAGGGCCTGGTGGTCCACACCAATACGGGCAGGGCTCCCAAGCTGGCCGCCTACTACGAATACTGGGAAAACAGGATCTACGAAGTCTTGGTGAAGCTCATCATGAAGTAAGTGTGGCCTCGGATGGAAATGTGTTCAGCATGACGTGTGAATGGCAGCTGAGCTCAGCTGATGGCACAGCTGCTTTCTGACCCAAGGCCCTCAGGGGAGGGAAGGGTGGCCTTCCATTGGGGTCCTGTTCTTGCCAGGGATCTGGACATTCCCAAAAGGCAATTACCCTTCTCTCTGCTTTGACTATCTGGAGGACTGAGTGTGTCTGTGTCCACGGGCAGCAGAGAATCTCTGTCACTCAATATTTGCCTGAAGCTCAGGGGACCCCTGGCTTCTGCTGAAAGAGACAGACTCGGAGGCCATGCCAGCTGCCCCTCTTCCTGCTGATCTGCAGTGGGCGCCAGCTGGGTCAGTCACCACTGATGGGCTCTGTCCCTCCCCATGGAGGCCTCTGTCCCTTCTGGGGTCCTCAGGCCAGCAGCGCAGCTCGACTGGCTAAGCGTGGCCAGCCTGGACTTTATTGCAGTGGCGGCCTGTGGACCTCTGTGGAACCCCAAAAGAAATTTCTCAAATTTTCTGTTGGGCCTTGGCCTCCTGGAAAAGTATTTTTCTCTTTCTTTTTCTTTTTCTCTCCCCTTTCATTGGTTTATTTATTTATGTTTTTATTTTTGGTACTTGGCTGTTGAACCCAGGTCTTCACACATGCTTTGCAAATGCTTTATTACTGAGCTGCACCCCCAGCCTGCTTTTTACATTTTATTTTGAGGCAGGGTCTTGCTAAGTTATGCAGGCTGCGTCTGGCCTTGAACTCGAGGTCCTCCTGCTTCTTTCCACCTCTTGAGTTACTGGGATTGCAGGGGTTCGCTGCCATGCCCAGCTGTTTATTTTCAAGTGGTGTAGACAGTATGAATTGTTGATCTTGTAGCTTTCTCTTTTCTCCTTGGGTGGTGGGAAGCTTAGAACCCAGTCTGTAGCCTGAATGGAGCTAGCGTACAGATGTGTATATTGTGAGTTTTTAGCCTCATTAGTGACTCCACAAACATATTTGTAAGGGTAGCCTGGAGGAAAGCTCCCCTGCACCTTGCTCTGAACTACTGTTTTTCACGCAGACCTCATTCCTCTTTTACCCATGAGGGCACAGACTATTGGGAGATGAAGCAACTTAGCCAGGGCCACACAGTTAGTAAGAGGAAGAGCTAGAACTTCAGCTGGGCCAGTCTGACTCCAGGGCCACTACACAAGCGTGTCTCTGATTAACATCTTCTTCCCTTCTCATCTTACCCATTTGACTTTAGTCTCTTTCTGCAGATCAGGTGTCTCTGTGGGCGCCACAGTCCGCTTTAGAACAAGACGGTATTAAGTAAAACAGAGACCTTCAATTTTCTCATTTTCTGGATTCGGTTTGACAGGCCTCCCTGTTTATCCTTTAAGTAAATTTGCTTTCTATGCATTTCATTCATGCATTATTGTTACTTCTTAGGAGTCCACCGAGGCTTCTAAAGCAGCCCCTTATATGGAACTGCCTCCCATGGCACTTCCAGTACTAATATGCTGGGTTTTCCGTCCGTCCATCCCTCCATTCCTCCATTTGTCTATCCATCCCTCCATTTATCCATCCATCTGTCCATCCTCCATTTGTCTACCTGCCTGTCCACCCAGTCAAGGCTGCTTGGGACCTTCCCTGTGCCAGGTGCTGGGCTGGAGCCTGCCCCTTGAAAGGCCTCTGTCCCCCCTGAGCCTCTGTCCTCAGGGGGGAGAGAGGCGCATGACACAGTTTCTGCAAAAGACAGAAAGCAGGCCATGTTCTGAGGAGAGAGAGTGGAAGGGCAGCTGCCCTGGGGAGGAGGTCAGGAAAGGCCATGGAGAGCCAGGTGTGGTGGCCACTCCTGTGGCCCCAGCACGTAGGAGGCTGAGGCAGAGGATCTTGAGTTTGAGGCCAGCCTGGGCTACATAGTCAGGCCCAAAAACAAACACAAAAACCCAAACCAACCCAACCCAAACCAAAAACAGAAAAGTCAAACCAGACCAAACCCCAGCAACAAGAAGACAGCCTGCGGAAAGGCGGGAAGGGGCACTGCTTTCTCGGGGAGGAGGGGAGCCTGCTGAGACCTGGGGGTGGGGGGAACCTTCTGCCACAGGGATGCAGGGAAGGAAGGAGCCCAGAGAGGGAAGGTGCAGGGACGAGGTGAAGCTGGAGGCAGAAGAGGCTGGAGCAGTCCCAGAGGCTGGGAGAGCTCTGGAGAGTTTTTGGCTGACCAGAGGGAAGGAGGGCAAGGGAGCTGCAGAAGAAAGTCCACATTCTTAGAAATCTCTCAGGCTGCCATGCTGGTGACTGATGGGGGCCAGGGACGAGGGGATGCGGATTTGGAGGCTGATGAACGGGACCCAGCAGGGTGGACAGATTGCCCAGGAATGTGACTACTCATTTTTCTCAAACCTGAGCTGAGTGACATTGGGGTCACCATGACCCCCACCCATGGGTGTGTGCCTTCCTGTCTGAGTGTGAGTGGCCTCTGGTCACTTCCCCCAGGTGTTGGGTGTGTGTGGCTCCAGTGATCCCTGTGTCCTCTCCCTCACCCTCTCAGGAACCTGCAGGCTTTCAACGCCTTAATCCTTGGCCATGTCCCTCTGTTCCAAGTGGAGACCATTCTGACGGCTCCTGAGATCATCCTCCACCCCAACGCCAGTGAGATTGACAAGATGTGCGTCCACTGCGCCCGCAGCTGCGTGGAGATCACCAAGGTAAGTGGGTGGCCGCATCGTGTCTGGTGTGGCTGCCCACCACACCCTCTGGCCACCAGGTATTGAGGACGTGGAGGACAGACTTGGCCTCTGCTTTTTTAATTTTTTTATCTTTTTGGGTACTGGGGAGTTGAACCTGGGGCCTCACAGATGCTTTTTGCAACCGTTCAACCATTGAGCTGTACCCCCAGCCCATTTTTTACTTTACATTTTTGAGACAGGGTCTCATTAAGTTATCCAAGCTGCCTTTGACCTCGACCTTGTGATCCTCCTGCCTCTGCCTCCTGAGTCACCTGGATTAAAGGTGTGTGCCACTGCACCTGGCCCTCAGCCTCTGTTCTTTGTCCCTTCCTGGATTCTCCTCTGTAAAGGTCTAAATTTTGGGGTGTCGCAAAGCCTGCTCCTGGCTCCCTTGCTTCTCTCTTTCTCTCCCCTCATGAGCTGCCTTGGCCAGTGCGTTTCCCTTGCCAGCCCAGAGCCGTCAGCCACGCCCATGCTCTTCTGCTCCATTGTCTACTTGGTGTCTCCCCCCTCCGGCCTTGGACTTGGTGTGCCCCAGACGGGAACTCTGACTTCCCACCTTGCCCCCTGGTCCTACTCGTCTTCCCTACTCCAGGAAATGGCACCAGTGTCACCCTGCTGCTTAAGCCACCATCCCCGGGCCAGGCCTGACCCTCTGCTTTTCTCCCCTACCCGTGTCCAGCCCATCAGTCAGGCGGCTCGCCTGCCTCCCCAACATCCTTCCACCTGTCCTCTTCTTTCCTTGTCCCTTCTACAGCCTGCCCCAGCAGCCACTGCTGCTCTCCTGGACATTCCAGCAACCTGCTGTCCACCCAAGGAGTCCAGGGTTACCTTTCCAGAATGAAAGTCACTGCCAGGTGTGGGAGTACACGTCTGTGATCCAAGTACTTGGGAGGCTGGGCAGAAGGACCATGAGTTCAAGGCCAGCCTGGGCCCTGTCTCGTAAACCAAACCAAACCCAAGCAAGCAAACGAAAAAGAGATCTCTTCCTGCCATCCTTTTCTTAAACACCTCCCTGTGATGTTTTGTTGTTGTTTTCTGAGACAGGGTCTTGCTGTGTAGCCCAGGCTGGCCTTGAACTCATGATCCTCTTGTCTCAGCCTCCCCTGTGCTGGGATTACAGGTGTGTGCCACTGCACTTGGCTTCCCAATGACTTTTATTTTTATTTATTTATTTTTGCAGCACTTGGGTGTTGGACCCAGGACCTCACACAGACCTCATAAGTGCTCTACTGCCAGGCAGCACCCCCAACCCATTTCTTATTTGTTATTTTGAGTCAAGATCTCACTAAATTACACAGTCAGTCTTTGGCCTCAAACTCACAATCCTCCTTTCTCTGCCTCCTGAGTCCCTGGGATTACAGGCTTGAACCATGGCACTTGGTTTCCAATGACTTTTAATTGCTCTTAGACACAATCCAGGTCCTCTGTGTGGACCCTGAGGGCCCCCCATACTCCAGCCCTGCCCACCTTTCTGATCTTAGTTCCCACCGTCTTGGGGCTCCATCTTGCTGGCTGAGGCAGGAGGATCATGAGTTCGAGGTCATCCTGGGCTACATCGTGAGTCCCAGGCCAGACTGGGCTATATAGTGACACCTTATCTCAAAACAAACAAACAAACAAAGAAGCAAACACAATTAAAATAATTCTCCATCACTGGCGAGACTTATTGGTGAATAGCAATGCCTGTGTGGGAAGCAGAAGAGACCCCTGAGTGCTGTCTCCCCCATTCTTGTCCTGGCAGCATTTCATTCGCTGGATGAACGGCAGCTGCATCGAATGCCCTCCTCAGAAGGGGGAGGAGGAGGAAGTCGTTATCGTGAGTTTCTACAACGATATCTCCCTGAACCCTCAGATCGTGGAGCAGGCTGTTATGATCCCCCAGAACATCCACAGGCTCCTGATAAATCTCATGAAATACCTGCAAAGGTGGAAGCGCTACCGGCCCCTGTGGAAACTGGACAAAGCCATCGTGATGGAGAAGTTTGCTGCCAAGAAGCCCCCATGCGTGGCCTATGATGAGAAGCTGCAGTTCTATGCCAAGATCGCCTACGACGTGGTGCGCCACCCAATGGTCAAGGAGGAGCACTGCATCCTGCTGCAGCTGGGGCCGCTGGCCAACACCGTGCAGGAAAACGCCAAGTCCTGGGTGACCTCCCTGGGGAAGCTGCTCAACGACTCCGCCAAGGAGGAGCTCCACAACCTCCACGAAGAGATCGAGGTGCGAGGTCGCCCTGTTTCATTCAAACTCCTCTTGTCGGGGCTGGGAGGATGCTCAGGGGTGGAACCCTTGCCTAGCTTGCCTAGCACTTGCGAGACCCCGGTTCCCATCCCCAACGACAAAACCCAATCAAAGCAGAAGCCTGCCCTTCCTGAAGATGGGTCTCTACCTGGCATAGGTACTGTTTGCCCTCTGTGTATTTGGTGTCCTTTGAACTTTCTTTTGTAGCATCTGGGCAAAAATCTTAAGAAGAGTCCAAACACCCTTGAAGACCTCAAGTTTGTCCTTGCCACAATTGCAGAAATCAGAAGTAAATCCTTAGTCATGGAACTTCGGTACAAGGATGTCCAGGAGCGGTACCGAACCCTGGCCATATACAATATCATTGTGAGTCTGCTTCTGTTTTCTTAAGCATTTGGCAGTTGGCTTGACAGCTCACACTCTTTCTGGAAATACTTCTCAGGGGTACTGCCATTCATGGGTTTTCAAATAAGTGACTTTGAGGAATAAATTGTCAGTGAAAATCAGCCCCCCAGATATCTAGAGTAACTTAGATTTAGACCCTAGTACTTCAAAAAAAAGAAGCCTTATAAAAATAATGAGAGCGAGAGCGAGAGCGAGAGCGAGAGCGAGAGCGAGAGCGAGAGAGAGAGAGAGAGAGAGAGAAACTGGCAAAGCTGGGCACATTGTACATTGGCATATACTTAAAATCCTAGCATTGGGGAGGCAGAGGCAGGAAGATCCTGAATTTGAGGCCAGCCTGGGTATGTAGGGAGACCCTCTGTGTGTGTGTGTGTGTGTGTGTGTGTGTGTGTGTGTGTGTGTGAGAGAGAGAGAGAGAGAGAGAGAGAGAGAGAGAGGAGAAGAAGGAGGAGGAGGAAGAAGAGAGAAAGGGGGGAGGAGAGGGAGAGAGATCATTCAATTAATCTTTCTTTGTTTAGGCTTGTTAAATGCCACTGCCTTTTGAAGTCCATGGATGAATTAGAGTGTCCTGGGCTCTCCCTGAAATTGTGTGTAAAATTTTGCACACTGTGTGTTTTGATTTTTTTCTTTTCTTTTTGCAGTACAAGGGGTTTGAGCCCAGCATCTTGTACATGTGAGGCGAGTGCTGTACCACTGAGCTGCATCCTCAGCCTCTTTGTTATTTTTTATTTTGAGACAGGGTCTCACTAAGTTTCCCATGCTGCCTCTCATCTGGAACTCATGATCCTCCTGCTTCAGCCACCCTAATAGCTGGGATTACAGGCGTGTGGCATAGCACTGGCAGTCTTTTAACCCATCAACACTAACATACATATTGGCATTTGTACAGATCATAAGTGTATGGCTTGATAAATTTTCTCATAGTCAAATAGAACATTGCCAACATCCTGTAAGCCCCTCCCATTTACCTTTCCAATCCCTATCTTCTCATAAGGGTAACTTATATCTGGACCTCTATATTTACCTATCTTTGAACTTTATATCACTTGGGTAATAAAGTGTATATTCTTTTGTGTCTTTTTTTTTTGTGTGTGTGTGTGGTACTGGGAGTTGAACCCAGGGCCTTGTGCTTGCATGCTTTGCAAGTGCTGTATCACTGAGCTGCACACCCAGCCCATTTTTTTTTTTTACTTTTTTGAGACAAAGTCTCGTTAAATTACACAGACTGCCTCTGGTCTCGATATTGAGATCCTCCTGCCTCTGCCTTCTGAGTCGCTGGGGTTACAGGCATGCGCCACTGCGCCTGGCCTTTTGTGTCCTTTTAAACTCAGTTTTATATTCATTCATTGTCTTTGCTGTATAATATACCATTATATGGCCTTGCCAGCAAAGGATATTTGGACTGTTTCCAGTGTTTGGATACTATGATGTTGCTGCTATTGCCATGTTAGTGTCTATTTTAGGTACATTAATGATGCATCCCCCATGTGTCTGTCAGTTTGTCATGCTATGGGGGCTTGCATGTTGCTGTGGTGCTGAAAGCTCTGCCACTGGTATTTCAGATACTGTCAGGGCCAGCCATGGTGGACAGGTTTCAGTTGAGCTTCTAGAGTAAAACACACTTGGGAGAAGAATCTGGCAGCCTACTTCCCAAATAATTAACCATTGAAAACCCTATGAATAGCAGAGAAGCACTGTCAAATATAGTGCCAGAAAATGAGCCCCCCGGCCTGGAAGGCATTCAAGAAATGACCAGGGAAGAGTTACCTCATCAACATAAAGTCAATATTAATGACAGGATTGGAGTAAAGCCCCTGAGTCCTCCTTTTGCTGATGTGACATGACTCAAAATGAGAAGAAACATAGTGACTGCAACAGTGGACTCAAACATGAAAAGATCGTGTGCATGGCACAGTATAGTGGAGTGTTTTGTTCTTTTGTACATAGGGTGGCTATGAGTTGGGTCTGACTTGACAAAAGACATCTAAAACAGCAAAGATACATGTATACATCTTTGTTGGGTGTAGGCATAGACACAGAATTGCTGGGTTATGGGGAATTCATATGTCCAGCTTTACTCTGTCCTGCTAGTTTTCCAGAGTGACAGTGACAATTTGCATACACATCAGATGTATAAGGATTTTAGTTGCTCCATATCCTTGCAAACATTTAGTTTGTCTTTTTTAAACAATATTTGGTGCTGTTGATTCTCTGCACAGATATTCCATTCTCTTCTCAGTTACATTGTTTTGACTGAAAAGTCAACTGTTTTCTTTTTTATGTGTGTGGCTGCATTTGATGGTAGTTTAGTCTAACTTGCTTTTCTTGTCTGCTCTGAAGATCGTTTTCTGTTTGGCTTTCAGAAGTTGCAATATGATGTGACTTGTTTTTAATCTTTTAAAAAAAAATCCTGATTTGTAATACTTTAGCAGGTTGATGCATTTATCTAGTTTTAGAAAATTAACACTTTTTGATTTCATTCTCTTTTTCTGGCGCTTGAATTCCATGTATGTTAGGCCTTTTCACTTGTACCCTCTGCATTTCCCATTCATTCCTATCTTTTCTTTCTGTGGCTTATTCTGAAACTTCAGCCTAAGCTTTTAGTTCGCCAGTTTTCTATTCAGTTGTGTCTGACCTGCTATTGATGGCTCCATAACTGATCCCTTTAGTTCTTAATATTAGAAATTGTAGCAGTCTAGAATTTCTAGCTTAAAAACAATTTCCTGTTCTCTGCCTAAATTCTAAATTTTGTCTTTTGTTTTTAGTACATAAAATTATTTTTAATTCTGTGATTTTTAACTCCATCATGATCTGTGAATCTCTGTTGTATTTAAGGCCTTTTCTATCTTTATGTGTTTGGTATTTCTGACTGAGTTCTGGACATTGTATGTGACAAATTGCAAAGAGAATTGGAGGGCCTGGATAATGTTATATTTCTTAGAAGAGATTTCTTTTTGCTTCTGAAAGCCAGCACAATTGGATATATTAGCAAGCCAAAGTAACCCTATTCTCATGGAGACTGAGTTGATTTGAAGCTGGGCCATTTTTTCTTTTTTAATGAAGGGATTTTCTCTCTAGGTCACCTCTGTCCATCTGCCTATTTATTCCTAAAGATGACTTTGTCCTGAGCAGGAGGGGTAACTGTGTGGTAGATTGCTTGCTTAGCATTCATGAGGACCTGTGTTCAATCCCCAGCACCACACACAGACACAGACAGACAGACAGACAGACAGACACACACACACACATGAGTTTATCCTGATTTTATTTTAATTATAAGAGCGTAATTTCAATATTTCAACCACTTTTTCAGTTGGTTTAAAGGATATACCCTGGCGTTACCAGAAACAGAAGTTCCTGGAATACAGCTTTGATCAAAAATTTCAATTCCAAACAGTTGGAAATTTATTGTTTATTCTGTTTTGTTTTGTTTTTAATTAGCCTCCTGATGCAGAGAAAGAATTGGCTCAGAAGATCGAGGGCATGTGGCTAAATCTCTTCAATGATTCGGTGAATGTGGAGCACGCTCTTGGGGGCATAAAGAGAACTTTCACCGAGGTAACTTTTACATCTTACTCTCTGCCTGAAGATATTAAAAAGGGGGCACATTTTGGGCTGCAGATTTGGCCCAGTGGTAGAGTACTTGCCTGGCATATGCAAGGCCCTGGGGTCCATCCCCAGCACTATAATAAACAAATAAGGTAAATAAAGTAAATAAATAAAGGCGTGTTGGGCTAAATTAACTAACATAACCTTCCTTTTGCTTAGATTACCCGTGGTGAAATAATGAACTACAGAGTTCAACTAAGTGACTTCGCGCGACGTTTTTATAGTGAAGGCCCTGGGTCAGTCGGCGAAGACCTTGACAAAGGTATGGTTGCCCGTCTTCATGGGAGATGGTAATTGTGCTGTGATTTAAGCATCTACTTTTTCCTCAAATGCTCTTTCCTTGGGGGGGGCCCTGGAGGGGCCGTGGAGACCCCGCTGCCACTCTGTCATCATTGTGACCCCCGCATCTGCCTCGCTTTCCTTCTCTCCTCCTCCCTGCTTGCTCCTCTGGAATTCACGCTTCGGACTTAGATCCTTGTCATTGGTCGCTTTTTTGTCACTGTGATAAATACCTAAGAGAAGCAATGCGAAAGGAGGAAGGCTGTGCTGTGGCTCCTGGTTTCTGAGGCTGCCGTCCATGGCCAGCTGGCTTTGTGGCTCAGGCCGGAGGTGAGGCGGAGAGAACATCATGGTGGCCGGAGCCCATGGCAGAGGAGGCTGCCCGCCTCTTAGAGGCCAGGAAGCAAAGAGGGAAGAGGAAGGGAGCAGAGGCCCCTCTCAAAGACTCACTTCCCCCGACCTCTTTCCTCCCACCAGGCCTGACCTTCCAGTTTTCCTTCCCTCCTGATAACACTGGCAAATTTGTGACTCCATCAATGGAGGAATCTGTTGATTGGGCAGAGTCCTCATGATCCGATCACTTCTCAGTGGCTGAATCCGTCAGTTGGGGACCAAGTCTTAAGCATAGGAGCATTTTGCGGGGGATACTTTATATTAATTGGAGAAGGACCCGGCAACCCCCTCCCAAAAAACAATCTGCCATTGAAAACCCTGTGAGCAGCAGAGAAGCACTGACAGTAGTGTTTCACCTGTTGTACACAGGGTCGCTATGAGTTGGATACCGACTTGACGGCATCTAACAACTTTATATTCAAGCCCTAACCCCTGTCTTTCATATCACATTGATCCAAATGAGGACAAGATAAAAACGCTCCAATTCTTACTCTAAACAGAAGTGGGTGAATCCCACAACACTGGTACAAGCCAGACCTCCAGGGATTCGAAAGAAACTGGTCACAGCTTTCAGGGGAGGTTCCAAAAAGGCATCTTGAGAAGGTGGTGTTTGGCTGGGTGATGAGTGGCATAGAGTAACAGTGGTCATTGGGGAGAAGTGCAGAATGGTGAAGTTAAAGTGTCAAGACAGCCACTGGTCTAATGATGAAGGTCCCAGGACCGGTGGCAAAGGACAGGCAACATTGACCCTGAGGAAATCAGCTCAGCTTCCGTCACAGTAGCCTCATTTCCTTCATCTTCAGGGCATGAGGATCAGACAGGATTTCCCCCCTGGAGGGGCAGGCGTGCAGCTGTGATTGGCCTCTTGGCTTTCGTTAGAATGACGGTGTGATAATTCTGAATTTGTCTGCCCCCGTGGCGTATGAGTGAAATGATGGTTTAGGCACATTATTCCTGATTTCATATTCAACTTCACATGCCTGACCATTTTATGTATTCACTGATTTATGCATTTCTTTCCTAGGAGTAGATCTTCTAGGCAATTTTGAAAAAGAGCTGGCGAAACATGAAAAGAACCGCCAGGAGCTGGCGAACGCCGAGAAACTTTTTGATCTTCCAATCACGATGTATCCAGAGCTGCTCAAGGTGCAGAAGGAGATGAGCGGGCTGAGGATGATTTACGACCTCTATGAGGGGCTGAAGGTATGCACCTCGTGGAAGGGCCTCAGCCGAGCGCGGTAGCACCTCGTGATCCCAGCACTGGGGAGGCTGAGGCTGGAGGATGGCGGGACAGGCGGTGGGGGCCAGAATAGTGGGGAGCTTTGGGCCCAGGGAAGCAAGGTGACCGGTGGCAGCATTAAGTGCTGGATTTAGGTGGAGGCTTTTCAGCAGGGTTGGGGGTGGTCATTAGTCACAGTGGGTGGCCTGGGTGTAGGTGGGAGCACTAGTGGATGTGTTTTTAAAAATTCTTTCCCTTTATTGATAATGTTGATAAATGTTGGTGGGGCACAGAGTAATACAGCATTTGCTATTACGGGATCAAGGGGGAGAGGATAATCTCAATGTAAGAGACGCAACTTTATGGGTACAAGAGACAGATAGGGGAACACAACCAGTCATCATCTACGCGTTTCATTACCTATCAATCAAAAGGTTCCAGAAACCTTATCAGTGGATGAGAGTGTGACCAAAAGCGATGTAATGGTTGCACAATGGTGGATGGTGAGGAGGGAATTTTCCGGGCTGTGGTGTGGCCAGGTGCGCTTCCTGAGGGAAAGGGACAGGCAGAACCCCAGAGAGGACCTGAATGTTTTTAGACTTTCCTCCAATGGATAGCAAAAGGAGGAAGTGGATCATGAAATCCACCTACAAATCCAAACCTGCTGGAGGTTTTTTTTTTCTTTGTGGTACTTGAGGGTTGAACCCAGGGCCTTACACATACTTTGCAGATGCTCCACCACAGGGTACTCCCCTCACCCATTTTTAATTTTTGTCCTGAGCCAGGGTCTCGCCACGTTACTCAGGCTGCCTCTCCACTGAGATTTTACTATTCGTTTCTTTAATTGTCTACCAGATAGGGACAGAAACTTATTGCTGTGAGGCACAGTCTGCATCATCAGCAAGAGGGCAGCCCCACGGTGCTGAGGCTCCCCTAAATGAGCTGACCATTTCGATCTGCACTGAGCCCATGTGCATGGCTCCCCAGAAGCCCATGTGAGGCCCCATGGTCCTCTGGGGAAAGCTAACAGGCTCACCCTTACAATCACAGCGTCTGCCGAGTGCAGCGACATACCTGATGTCCCAGCACTCAGGAGGCTGAGGCAGGAGGATCCTGAGTTTGAGGCCAACTTGAGCTTCATATGAGACCCTGTCTTAAACAGACAGACAAACAAACACAGCTTCTAAATATGTCACAGGTTTCATCCCCTTCCTGTAAGAGCGGTCAGCTCAGCCTAAATATTTCAGAGCTTAGGTAAAAGGAAATCTGTCCAGAGCCTTTGCTGGGATCCTGAAAATACTTAGTGGCATCCAGCTTACATGATCTCTTGGCACCATGTCCCACCAAGGTCTGGGGAGATGGCAGGTGGGATGCCAGGGCCTCCAGATGAACTCCCAGCCTCAGGTGACTTTCCCCATTTAGTCTCCCGATTAGTGGAAACTGTAGGCATGTGCCACCAAACCTGATTGTTTGAGCTTTTTAAATCTTCTGAGAAAACAAGGAAAGGAAGAGAAATGAAAAATGTAAATAATTCATAATGCCGTTTATACCTCTATTAAAATAATACCCTAAGTACGCGTCTGTCAGTGAACACAGTTTCCTGTTAACTGTGTTTGGTGACTTGAGCTATTTTGTTAAGCCTCACCATTAGAGGTCGCAAATGCAAACAATTAAGCATGGTACAGTTTATATAAGACATTCTCTTTTGCATCAAATCTCAGGAAGATATAATATAGAAAGTCTTATTTTATGATAATCAAGTAGGACCACGTTTTGTTCTTACCTTGGCCTCGGTAGGGTGCTGCTGGACAGGTTCTTAGATGCTCTGTCTATTCTGTCTTGTATGTTTTGGTGCTGGGGATGGAACACAGGGGCCTCATGCATGCTAAGCCCGTGCTCCACCACTGGGCTAGACCCTCAGGTCCAGGGTTAGGAATTGAAACAGAAAATATTTTGTAGCCATGGGTCTGTTTATGAGAGAAGCGTGACGTGGCCGCCTCTGACTGAAGTATATACATTAGGCCCGAAGCAACTTGGCTGGTGGAGCATTGCTTGGGAGACTGAGGCAGGAGGATTGGGAGTTCAAGGCCAGCCTGGGCTACACAGCAAGACCTGACCTCGAAACACCAAAAATAAATACATGAGTAAACAAAATAAAAATAAAGAGATGCAGGTGATTCTCTGATTCACAAAATGCCTGCTGCCGCTATATTTCCCACGCTTGTCTGAAGGAAAGGAGGACGCCTTTCTGCCTTGCACACACCCTCCGATGCAGCGTTATTTTGGGAGGGCTTCAAAAAGTGGGGATTCTTTTGTTTGGGCTTTAGGTCCTTGCAGTCAATCCTTCATTTGTGAACTTGAGGCTGTGATGGGTGGATGGGTAACAACATCTTCATTGCTGAGCGTGACCCGGAACTAGGAACCAGTTCTCCCTTGTCATGTGACCTCTGCATTTTCAAAGGGGCCTGGTTGATGGAACAATTTCTTGCACATTTCCAGATTGCGAAGGAAGAATGGTCTCAGACCCTGTGGATCAACCTGAACGTCCAGTTTCTGCAGGAAGGAATTGATGGTTTTCTCAAGGGTCTCCGGAAGCTGCCACGGGCCGTGCGCAGCCTGTCGGTGGCTTACCACTTAGAAACGAAGATGAAGGCCTTCAAAGACTCCATTCCTTTACTGCTTGACTTGAAACATGAGGCGCTAAGAGACAGGTTGGTTTGGTCCTCTGCTGACTCAAATGTGTGAGTGGAGCTTTGAATTTAAAACAGGTCTCTGCTTATGTGAGAAGAACAGGGCTTAGCAATGACTCGAGGCTATACATACACAAGAGGTACTGTTGTGACATTGTTTCTGTGACATTGTCAACCCCAAGGATTCTTTCTTTTTTTTTTTTGTCATACTGGAGGTTGAACCCAGGGCCCCTGTGCTTGCATGCTCTGCAAGTGATGGACCACTGAGCTGCACCCTCAGCCCGTTTTTTAACTTTTTGAGACAGGGTCTTGCTAAATTACGCAGACTGCCTCTGGTCTCGAACTTGCGATCCTCCTGCCTCTGCCTCCTGAGCCACTGGGATTACAGGCATGAGACACCACTCCCGGCTCAACCCCAAGGATTCTTGACAAAAATAATCCCCATAAGGCGTAAAGCAGCCTCTAAAGATGATTCATTCAAAGGTTAAAAAATAAATTAGCAAGGGACCTGGGTCAGCTCCATCTAGGAGAAATGTAACGGGCCTCACATATGTGATTTACAATGCTCCGTGCATACGTTAAAAGAATAAAAGGAAATAGGTGAAATTAACTTTAATGATATATTTAAATTAACTCATTAGAGCCAAAACGTCATTTCAACAAGTAACCAATAGAAAAATTTATTCGTGAGATATTTTACCATCTTAAAAAAAATACATTGAAAACCAGGTGTCATGCGCACACCCATAGTCCCAGCGTCTGGAGAGCCCGAGGGAGGAGGATTTCAAGTTTGAGGTCAAGAGGAAGCCTGCACAACCTGGCGAGAACCTGTCTCATAATAAAAAATAAGGGGTTGGGAGTGCAGCTCAGTGATAGAGCACTTGCCTAGCATGTGCAAGGTCCTGGGTTCAACACCTACTACCGTAAAAACAAACAAAACCACTGACATCTGGTACGTAGTTTACACTCCCAGCACATTTCAACTTAGATTGGCTGCATTTCCAGGGCCTGGTAGCTGTGTGTGGCTTGTGGCTGCTGCATTGGATGGAGCAGCTGCCACTGGTATTCTGGTGGTATAGCCAGTCCCGTGGGTGGGGTGGAAGAGGCCCCCACCCACGGCTCCATGCAGGCAGGAGCTGTAGGAAGTTTGTGGGTTACACCCTGCCCACTGGTGTTCCTGTTCCTCTGTCGCATTTGCCAACGTGCGGTCACATAGTTGGGTGATGACATCAAGTGACTTCGTTTTACACAGTGAGGAAATCATTCCCTTTTCCATGTCTCCCTGGGCTGTGATGGTTTGGACGTGAAATGTCCTCCACTGCCTCTTGTAGCGAAGGTGTGGTCCCAGAGGGTGGCGCTGTTGGGAGGTGGTGGAAACTTTAGGAGGCAGGGCGTAGCTGCAGGAAGGAGGTTGCTGAGGACATGCCCTTGAAGGGCATAGTTTGTCCCCAGCCCTTCCCCTGCTCTCTGCTTCTAGGCTCCTGTGAGGTGAGCCGCCTTTCTCCACCACATGCTCCCGGCCATGATGTTCTGTCCCAGATCCAATGACGCCAATGACCATAGATGGAACCCTCTGAAACCTTTCCTCCTCTAGGCTGATCTCCCCAGGCATTTTGTCACAGCGATGGAACGCTGTCTATACACAGTCCTTCTGTTTATGTCAATGAGATCTCTCCTAAGTGCTTGCATTCTGTATGTGATATCATGTCTGTCCTTTTAGCAAAGAGCCCAGGCAGCAGGGACTCTGACTTGTCTTTGTCTCTGTGTTTCCCACTGACCCGGAACCCTCACTCTCATCTTTGTGAGCGTCCCTCCTCTTCTCTGAAAAGCCAGACTGGACCTTTTCTGGGGAAGGTTCCCAGCATGTGATCCTGTAACCCAGGGTGTCCCAAACTCCAGTCATTTCTCACCGGATTTGTCATATCTGAGTGTCGCTTATGCTGTTTTGTCTTCTTTCCTTCTTCCTACCTTCTTTTCTCCCTTTTCTTTCCTTCTTCCTTCTCTTTATTGCTTGCTTGCTTGTTTGCTTTTCCCTTCGTCTTTCTACATGGTTTCACTGTGCAGCCCAGGCTTGCCTGGAACTTGAGATCCTCCTGCTTCAACCCCCCAAGTGCTGGGATTACTAATAGGCACCACCATGCCTGGCTTTCATACACACACACACACACACACACACACACACACACACACACACACACGGAGAGAGAGAGAGAGGGAGAGAGCAAGCAAGAGCGAGAGAGAGGATCATTTTATTTCTTTCTTAAATGAATATATATTCTAAAAAGACACGTCATTACTGTAGCTGGAAGGCCAAAACAGTTGCTAGATATAGAAAGTAGTTGTGGAAATAAAAATGACTTTGAAAAGCTTAGATTAAAACTGTCAGGCAGTAGTTTAAACTACTAGGCAATACCCTGAGCAGGAACCTACCCTCCAAGACAGTGAGTGACCACAGGAGGTGTTAAAGACACAGTGGCACGGGGCTAAGAATTTTCCTCTGACATAACCAAAGGGTTGGTGGGGTCCAACAGGGACCACCTTGTCCCTGGGTGGTGCAGCGCTATGTGATGGTGCATTATGGACCCTACCTCACCCCAGGGCTGGGATACCCACCTCTTGGCCACCCTGGGCGTGGCTCAGGGAGATGCAGGTGAATAAGGCTGCCTCCTCCTCACTGACCATTTCGCTTTTTTGTGGTGTGTGTGCCTGTGTGCTTATAATAGAAATCGGTGAGTTGACACCTAGGATTATGTGCTGGGGACCCAGAGTTCTGCTGTGTAGTGCTGTGGGACAGCTGCCTTCTTTCAATCCCCACACGGACATAGAGCACAAACATGGGCAAAGCCACAGGCTGCCTGGGGACTTTAGCAGAAATGCTGTGTGTCGAGACCATGGGCACAAGGCTCTCGCCCATCCCATGGGAAGCAGATCCCCCCTTGCTTTCTCTGCCATGCCAGGCTTCCTCCCAAGTGCTCCAGACAGGCCATGACCACGGGGCCATGGGGCAGCTTACCCAGCACATGTGAGGTTTCGGGCTCCATCCCCAGGGCTGCAAAACCAAAGAAAACAAAACAAAAACTCAGTTTGTGATTGCAGTCGTCCGACAATATGTGATGATGATCTGCTCAGTGATGACGGACTGTGCCACCGTGTGGGCAGCCTGGACATCTAGGTTTGTTGGCTTTTCCTTTGTGGTACTTGGGGGTTGAACCCAGGGCCTCATGCATACTTTGCAAGTGCCCAACCACTGAGCCTATTTTTTATTTTTTACTTTGAGACACAGTCTCGCCGAGTTGTACAGGCTGCCTCTGGCCTCGAACTCACGATCCTGCCTCTGGTTCCCAAGTCACCAGGATGAAAGGTGGGCACCCCTGAGCCCGGTGGCAATGGAGGTTGGTGTGCATCCACTCTGCCATTCGCACAAAGACCATGTGTTTTGTAGAGCTTGCCCCGTTGTCAAGCCACAAGTGACTATACTAAATCTGTAGATTTGTGTCATTGTTTAGTGACTGTCTCCCCAAGGAGAGCACTGGTGCCCTGGGGCTGGGCTCAGGGCATCTCCATCACCATGTGCCTCCAGCACCAACCCTACTCCCTAGCACACAGCAGGTTCTCTTAAAGACATAGCAACTCAACACAGTTTGAGATCCCCGGTCAGGAGGTGGCCACAAAAGTCATCCATAAAATGAAGAGCTGTGTGTTTTCTAAGATGGCGGTAAAGACTCGCATAGATAGTATCTGGCGAGATCTTTTATCCTGGGTTAACTCCAGAGGCCAGTGGGGTTTTGGAAGACTTTAGGAAGAACATTCCCGGGAAGTTCCATACTCCAGGATTCTGTCACAGGAAGCACTCATGGGGGGATTTGTCCTGCAGTTTAAGTGAGCATTATTAAGTTCACCACCACATGCTCCAGCAGAGAGGTTTTCACATTGCTGCATTTCCAGGCATTGGAAAGAGCTTATGGAAAAAACAGGCGTGTTTTTTGAAATGACTGAAACGTTCACCTTGGAGAATATGTTTGCTATGGAGCTACACAAACACACAGACATCCTCAACGAGATCGTCACTGCAGCCGTCAAGGAGGTCGCCATCGAGAGGGTAGGACTGAGGGCGTCTGGAAGCTGTGTGCAGGGAAGGAGAGCTGTCCTTTCACCCAAAGAAAGCACCCTCACTTTCCTGTCAGTGGTGTCTGCATACCGAAGAAGCACTTGCTCCAGAGATAGTGTCTGCCTCACATAACTTTGTTATTAGTCCTAATTATACTTTCACTTTTTATTTATTTATCATGGAAGTCATAGGTATTCATGGAAAAAATATTTTAAAAACCCACCAAATCACTCATAATCTTGCCAATCAAATGATTAACATTTTACTGACTATCCTTTCCTACTTAAAAATGCATGTACAGTGATCAAAGTACATGAATGCATGAAAATTTCACAACGAAGCCCATTATTTTGTACAGCTAATATACAGTAATAAAAACTGTAATAAAAATGCATGTACACACAGGTATACATATAGACACACGTTTACATGTGCCCACACTACACACATATGTGCATATACTCCTGAATATACATGCACAAGTACATACACACATACACATACATCTAGACATATACATACACATAAACATACAAATATATACATACATGTATAATGCATATACATATAAAACATACATGCACATAATATACACACATACACATGTATATGCCTGTATATACAAATCGATGCAGAATTTTCTGGAAAGTGGAATCATAATGGGCATATTATTCTGTAATTTGATTTTCTTGCTCAACAGTAGAGTGAACTCAGGGGAGGACCCCATAATCACGCAGACCCTCAGGCAGACCCTGGAGTTTGGGCCCTGATTCTGGTGCTCAGTAGCTGGTGGCCTTGGCACACTGCTTCACCTCTCTGAGCTGCGGCCTCTGTAATAGTGACCCCTACCACAGACAAGACTGGGGCACACTAAGGAAGATGTCGTTGGGTTGGGGTTCTGCTTTTTCAATTTGTGGACCTGAATCCTTCTTTTTGTCTTCCTGACCAGGCTGTGAAGGAAATCCTAGACACATGGGAAACCATGAAGTTCACTGTGGTCAAGTATTACAAGGGCACGCAGGAGCGAGGCTACATCTTGGGGTCTGTGGATGAGATTATTCAGTGTCTTGATGACAATACCGTCAACCTGCAGAGCATCTCAGGAAGCAGATTTGTGGGCCCTTTTCTTCAAACTGTTCACAAATGGGAAAAAACACTGTCTCTAATAGGGGAAGTCATCGAGGTGAGAGCAAAGAGAAGCAAAAGATGGAGTGGAGCCAACTCATGTGGGGAAGAACCTTTATATGAGAATATTTTGTGCTTGGAAATGAATGATCTTGTTTCATACCTTTTTCTCTTTATTTTGGGAAAGGAATTCATGATTAGAAGAGTTGATCTGAGTTTTTATTTTAATGAATGCATTTTTAATCTCTAAGATCCCTAATTGCTTGTTTTTCCATTTCCTGTTCTTTAATACTATCTTGTTCTTGTTGCAAGGGTACTTTTACTTCCTTTGTCACACTGAACATTGTAAATATATTTATTTTAAAGATATCTCTGTATTGTCTCAGGCAAGAATTTCCCTCTTTTTTTGTGTTTGTTGACTGTCTGTTATGGTGGTGGATTTTTCTCTATGTGATTTTGATTTTCTTTTCGTTCATCTTGCTTAAGGTTTTTTTTCCCCTTTCCTGATGCTTCCTTCACATGTCTACCTTTTCAGTCTCTCCAACCTCGCCTGTCACATGGGAGGCACCAAAGTCTTAGGTTAAGTGTTTAGGGCCTTCTTCCTTTGTGGGCAGTACTTGTCTAGACCTCTGTGATCAACACAGGCTCGTTTCGCCATTTTTGCATGGCTGCCTGTTTTCCTCCTTGGGCCATAGGTAAGCACCTGCTCCTGGTCATACCCAGGTGTTGGGAGAGAATGATGCCCGACCTGGTTCACTGGCTGGGAGCCTGATCCAGGCTGTGATCCCATGGTGCCTGGGCTTCTTTGGCTTGCTTCATTTCTTTTGTTTATGGCCTTTTGCTTGATGAAGCTCTTATGTAGGCTATACCATTGGGTTTCTTTTTCATCATTTAAAAATTTTAAAAATTATTGAAGCAAAATTTATATAACATAAAATCAGCCATTTCAGACTGCACAATTCAGTGGCACTTAGTACACTTACTTTGTGTAACCACCACCTCTATCTGCTTCTAGAACATTCTCACTGCCCTGAAAGAAAACCCCAAATCAGTTAAACAATCCCTTCCTATAGCCTGCACCTCCATTTCCTAGAAGCCACCCATGTGCTGTCTGTCTCTGTGGGTTCGTTTCTTCTGGGCATTTCCATGTCAATGGAATCACACAATCTAATACGATGGTCAGGGTTCGTCCATGTGGTAGTGAGTACGAGTGTTTTACTTCCTTTCGATGGCTAAATGACGTCCCTCTGTAAGAATGGCCCCATTTTGTTCATCTGTTCATTAGCTGATGGACATCTGGGCTGTTTCCACCTTTTGGTATGTTGGGTCCCATGAATAATGGTGTGGTGAGCATTCATGTAAGGTGGTTGAGTCTCTGCTTTCACTTCTTTTGGGTCTGTATGTAGAAGTGGAATTGCTGAGCACATGGTACTTGGCTCAGGTTTTTGCTTGCGTTCTGGTACCACCTGCCCTTGTTGCCGTGGGTCATGGGCTCCAAACTCTGCTCACTTCTAAGTTTCTTCCCTACCCTGGACTGGCATGGAGAGTTTTCTTTTGCTTTTGAGAGTGGCTGTATCCTTAAAAATAGTTTCTTATGCTTTCTCCAGCGTTCCTATAGAGCAGTCCCTGTTTATCCTCCAGGGAATGTGTTCTAAGACATTCCAAGGATCCCCAAATCCATGGATAGTGTCAAACTCAATGTGTGCTAAGTTTTTTCCTATACTTACATACCTATGATAAAATTTAATTTATAAATTAAGTACAGTGAGAAAGTAACAGCAACAAGTAAAATAGAACAATTATAACAATACACTATAATAAGAGTTATGGGAATGTGGTCTCTCTCTCTCGAAATACCTCGCTGTTTTGTTCTGCTGTATTTTTGATTTGCTGTTGACCAAGAGTAACTGAAACAATAGAAATCAAAGCTGCAGGTGTGGCAAATGATGGTGTATTTGGGCTAGAGGATGTTGTCCCTGTCTTTGCTCATTCTGCCATCTGGCTGGGGAAGTCTTTGGACTGAGCTAATTTTTTTTTTTTCCTAGTACTGGGGGTTGAACCCAGGGCTTCTCGCTTGCATGCTTTGCAAGTGCTGTACTGCTGAGCTGCACTCCCAGCCCATTTTTTTTTTTTTTAATACTTTTTGAGACAGGGTGTCACTAAAGTATGCAGACTGCCTCCGGTCTCAAACTTGCAATCCTTCTGTCTCTGCCTCCTGTGTTGCTGGAATTACAGGTGTATGCCACCATGCCTGGCTGACTCAGATGATTTTGACCTGTCTTGGGTTAGGGAGGGATTTTGGCTAACGCTCTTCAAGGTGCTTGGTCAGCAATGTGATGTTAACACTGTCTTTTCAGATCTGGATGTTGGTTCAGAGAAAATGGATGTATCTTGAAAGCATTTTTATTGGTGGAGATATAAGAGCTCAACTTCCAGATGAGGCAAAAAAGTTTGACAACATTGACAGAATATTTAAAAGGGTAAAGTGACTGGCTTTTGTTTTGGTTTGAAGGAAGGACCGTGTTTGGAGAGGCTTTTGTATCTGCATGTACTATTTTCCCCATTAATAGATTTTGATTTTTTTGGTCGTTATATATGACCTTAATTTGTTTAGTAAAAATTTGTTTGACCTTTAGTTGTTGGCAGATGACGTACAACTTTTTATTTATTTTGATTATAAAAGTAATATTTGCTCATTTAAAATTTTTAAAAATATAGAAAGGAGGAAAAATGTATCTCCTGTGGGTCCATCACCTTATTGGGACCACTTGGCCCACAGGTTAAGCATCTCTCCTGCCTCTGCTTCCCGAGTCACTGGGATTACAGGCATGCACCACTGTGCCTGGTTTAAAGATAACCATGTTAAAAGTTGAACATATATCTTTCCAGAATGTTTATTCCTGTGTAAATATATAAATATAGATAAATAAATATTCTGTAATAGTAGGATTATTCTTACCAATATAATTGGCTCCTTTCATTTCCTACCTTTAAATATTTTAACAAATAAATATCTAAAGCTCACTTATGGCAAACTACCTATTTCCCTATTGTTAGACATTCAGACAATTTCTCTCCTTCCATCCCTTCCTTCCTTCCTCCCTCCCTCTCTGCCTGCCTGCCTGCCTGCCATCCTTCCTTCCTTTCTTCCTTCGTTCCCACTTTCCTTCCTTCCTTCCTTCCTCTTTCTCTCTCTCTCCTTTTGCCCTGCTAACAAACGCTAGTGTGGATATTCTCTATACACAAGTCGCTCACGGTGGCCTTGCTGACATCATTTGTTTCCCGAGTACTGACTGAGTGCCTTGTGGGTACAACACTGCTGAAGGTGGTTGGGGCACATGGCGAACAAAACAGATGCAAATCCTACCTGAGGTTTGGCCTCCTAATGAGAGGACGGAAAAGAAGTCAGAAATTATTGTCTGTTGTACATGAGAAGGTGCCACAGATATGCTTGTCTAAGAACCTGATCCCTTGGGCCACATTCTCCCTCTGAGGCTATGGCGCTTGGTGGTGGGTCAGGTTTTTGCCCTGGCTTATTGACATTTGTTCAGGAACAGAAGTGTCGGGATGGTGCTTCTGCCTGCCTCGGTGACAGCTCTCTCTGTATGTGTCCAGATCATGGGGGAGACCTTAAAAGACCCTGTGATTAAGCGGTGCTGTGAGGCCCCAAACCGCCTCAATGACCTGCAGAACATCAGTGATGGCCTGGAGAAATGCCAGAAGAGCCTGAACGACTACCTGGACTCCAAGAGGAACGCCTTTCCCAGGTTCTTCTTCATTTCTGACGACGAGCTGCTCAGCATCCTGGGGAACAGTGACCCGCTCTGCGTGCAAGAGCACATGATCAAGGTCAGAGCGCATGGCCAGGCTTGATGGCTTGGACTCACACGGAATCTGCTTAGGTGATGCATTGTACCCTGGTCTCGTTGTGGTGAGGTTCTGCCCAAAGGTTTAAAACTGTGGAAAGTTGCTAGAGTTTTTATTTGAAGCACAAATTTGGAGACATTCATTTAGTCTGAAATTATACCCGAACTCAGTTTTTTTCCATAGTTGTAAAACCTATTTTTTTCTTTAAGAAACTAAAAAATACTAAAGCAAACAAACAAAAACAAAGTGACCCTCCCACCAGATACACTAAGATTAATGTTATAAAAACATAGGCAGTAGAGGATAGTGGGCTGAGGACCCAGATCTTGAAACCAGATAGCCTGCACTCAAATCCACAGTGATTTCCTCTGTGACTTTGACAAGCTACATGGCCTCCCTCAGTGCTGCCGTTCTTCTCCCAGATTCAGAACCCGTGGTGTACAATTTCCTCAATTCCAAGTAAACAGAGCACTGAGGAGCAGATGCTTTAATCTATACGTTCCCTTCAGTCAATGTGGATTTCCTTTAAGTGAGATTCATATATGTTGTCATTGTGAGGTGCCATCAAGTCAGGTCTGACTCATGGAGACCCTCCTGGGGTTTTCAGTGGTTGATTGATTCGGGATTGCTTTGGGAGTGGACGGCCACATCCTTCTGTTTTTGCGGTGCTGGGGATTGAACCTGGGTCCTCAGACAGCACAGAGCAGAACTTTACCAACTGAGCCAAGCCCCAGCTCAGATTCATGTCTATATCCTGGCCTGGAACTCATGGTCCTCCTGCCTCAGCCTCCCGAGAACAGGGATTACAGGAGTACACCCCATGCCCCTCGAGATTCATAATTTGCTCATGGATTTTCCTTTTTCAGAGGGAGGCCTGGACCTCTTCTGTTTCCGGTTTTCTAAACACAGGGTTTGCTGTTATGGCGGGAAGCGATGCTAGAAGGCCCTCCTCTCCTGTTAGCCTCTCTGTGAGCCTCCGAGTCTCCTGCGTCTTTTTCCTCCTCCCTTCCTGGTGTGTGGTGGGCTCCCGCGGACTCATTTTCCCCAGTGGTCTTCTGAGTAATGACAGTGGTGGCGGTGAATGGACGCTGACTGTCTGTTGGCTCACAAGGCTTTGTTGGATTCTTCCAACGCCAGCCCCCCTCCAGGGCATGCCACCGTGATGCTTACTCTGGGCCGAGGGAGGAGAAGCCATTGGCCACCAGACAGCAAGGGACCTCAGCTTATGTCCTGGGTGTCTAGTTGCCTGGCCTAGGGTGTTGGACACTGTTATGTCCCTGCGTGTTCAACTCCAGATGACTGGACGCCCCTGGACGGGCGTTTGACTGGGGGTCTCACGTGTGAGAGGGAGGGGCTGCCTGCCCGTGCTTCCCTTTTAAAACCCGCACTCGGTCTTTGCACAGTGCTGGTTGACAGATGTTTCTGTTGTCACATCCCCAGAACCGCACAGGTGGCCACCTGGGTGTCTGGCAAGGGTGACCCTGGCTGGCCCGCGGCTGCCGAGAGCATCCTGGCCTCTCTGATGGCCACCCTCGATTTCAGAACAAACCACAAGCATCCTCTCGCTCTATCCTGCAGATGTACGACAACATAGCCATGCTGCGTTTCAACGACGGGGACAGTGGGGAGAAGCTGGTGTCAGCCATGATTTCGGCAGAAGGGGAGGTCATGAGCTTCCGCAGGATCATCCGGGCCGAAGGGCGCGTAGAAGACTGGATGACGGCCGTGCTGAACGAGATGAGGAAGACCAACCGGCTCATCACCAAGGAGGCGATCTTCAGATACTGTGAGGACCGAAGCAGGTACGGTGGGCCGTGCGAGCTGGGCCCCCTTCCCGTGTCACTTGTCACAATGGGTTAATTTTGAGGGTCTGAAGTAGACGTGCTGATGTCCCACGTGAGGTTTGCTTTTCTTTCTTGCTGTAGTCGATCAGCTGGTGTAAAGCTGTCTTAAAATGACTGCCCCCTGCATCCAGCACGTCCTCTGTACCCAGGGGGCACAGGGCCCAGGACCTTGTCAGAGGTGCACGCTCAGGCTGGGGAGGTGGCTCAGTGATAGCATGCTTTCCTAGGATGGGCAAGGCCCTGGGTCCAACCACCCAGCATTGCAAAAATAGGTAAATAAATCAGAAACTGAGAGTGCAGTCAAGGAACTTAAGTTCTTTGGAGCCCCTGGCTTTGGAGCATTGTAATGATTGAGAAAAACAAGGGGCAGAGCTATCTGTATCACATGATGCTGTTTTTTGGAGAAATGATTGCCACCCCTCCTTTCCCGTGCTTTTCTCTGTAACCCTAGTTAGGTTTGGATGAGAAGAGAAAAGGGTGTCAGGAGGCTGTAACTCTGGAAGCTTTACCAAAGCCTGGACAGAGATTATTAAATCACCGCTGTATTTTTTTAACTTCATACAATAAACCCATATCATACTAAGTGATGTAAATAAAACCTACAAAGAAGGTGGTTGGTGTTGGTGGCACATGCCTGTAATCCCAGTGACTCAGGAGGGAGAGGCAGGAGGATGCTGAGTTCAAGGCCAGGAGCAGCTTGAGCAATTTAGGGAGACCTTGCTTCAAAATAAAAAATAAAAAATGGGCTGAGGGTGCAGCCCCATGGTAGAGTACTTGTAAAGTATGTGTGAGGCCCTAGGTTCAACCCCCTAGTGCTGCAAAAAAGAAAAGATAGAAAAACCTATGAAGAAATATTTTTAAAAGCTGGGTGCAGTGGCACACGCCTGTAATCCCAGCGGCTCGGGAGGCCGAGGCAGGAGGATCGCAAGTTCGAGACCAGAGGCAGTCTGCGTAACTTAGTGAGACCCTGTCTCAAAAAGTAAAAAAATGGGCTGGGGGTGCAGCTCAGTGGTCTAGCACTTGCAGAGCATGTAAGCACATGGCCCTGGGTTCAACCTCCAGTACTGAAAAAAAAAAAAAAAAGTATTTTTAAAGTGATGTCTTTCTACGTGGTCAGGGGTTGGGCATCACGGGCCTGGTATTTTACTGCCTAGACAATCCACCTTTGCCTCTTCTATCCATAGCAGAGAAGTCCAGCCTTAGCGGGGCTGTTTTCTGCACCAGCCTCAGTGGGCCCAGGTCTCTCACATGGGTGTTGTTCCTGTAGAGTGGACTGGATGCTTCTGTACCAGGGCATGGTGGTGCTGGCTGCCAGCCAGGTGTGGTGGACCTGGGAGGTGGAGGACGTCTTCCACAAGGTGCAGAAGGGTGATAAGCAGGCCATGAAGAACTATGGCAGGAAGATGCACCAGCAGATTGATGACCTGGTCACACGGATCACCATGTCCCTGAGCAGGAATGACAGAAAGAAGTACAACACGGTGCTCATCATTGATGTGCACGCCAGGGATATCGTGGACTCTTTCATCCGGGGCAGGTGAGCCCCTTCCGGGCAACTGGTGCTTCAGAACGGGTGTCCTGCTGCTCTGGGGTCTCCCCAACCGACCCCCTCCGCCCTCCACTTCTCTCTCCATCCAGCATTCTGGAGGCCCGGGAGTTCGAGTGGGAAAGTCAGCTGCGGTTTTACTGGGACCGAGAGCCAGACGAGTTGAACATCCGCCAGTGCACGGGGACCTTCGGCTACGGCTATGAGTACATGGGCCTGAATGGGAGGCTGGTCATCACGCCCCTCACCGACCGCATCTACCTGACGCTCACGCAGGTGACTGCCAAGGGCTGTGGCCAGGAATCCTGGGGCCGGTGTGTTCCTCTGAGCAGGACGTGGTGGTTGGTGTGAGAAGGGAGGTCCTTGCTCTGAGCTCTCAGATGCATTTTCTGCCTGGACCACGACCTGACTGCCACCTTCTGGGACTGGGATATCTGTGAGCATAATCTCTGGGAGCCACAGGGTATCCTCAGGCACCAAACTGTTTCCAGCTTGGTGCGTAGTCCCTGGTCCCCTGGTCCCCAGACGGTGGGGAGGGGCATCAGTGGAGGTCAGTGGAAAAGTGCAGGGATGTAGAAAGAGGGTGCATGCGCCATGTCTCTGCGCATCTTGCGATGGCTTTTGTCTCGGGTTATATGTTCAGGTGCCAGCCTTAGGGGATGACATGGCATCTCCCCTGGGGACAGGGCCAACTCGTTAACTGTGTGGGATAACGCAAGGCAGAGTTTGGGGAGGTTGGCACACGAGGCCCTTGGGAGGCCTGTGGGTGGCTGGGCCCACGGGTCCTCAGCTGAGACCCAAACCCACGTTGTATGCAGCACGTGCTGGGTCCATCTCAATGCCACCATGTGGGGCTTGGGGGAGGGCAGAGGAAACGCCAGGCAGCAGGAAGCCCAGGCTGTCTACTGTGCGAGGACGAGTGGAATCCTTTGCTTTTCTCAAAAATAAGAACACAGCCTGCTCTGTACGAGGTAGGGTTCACCAGAGGAACAGAGTCCATGGGAAACTGCTAAGCCAAATGCCAGTGGTGGTGGCTGATGGGGGAGATCGGTGGCCTCAGGACCGGCCATCTGCCAGCTGGAGAAGCAGGGCGACCAGAGCTGTGGCTGCAGGCCTGACAGCTGGGGACACTGGCTTGCATCCCACGGGCACCAGGGGTGGGAGGCGAGCTCAGCCTTGCTCTTCCGTCCATCTGTCCCTCCAGCCCTTGGGCTAGACGAAGTCCGCCCACTGGCAGGCCCTGCTGCACCCAGAGTGATGTCTAACAGCTGTCTGGACAGCGCTTCCCAGCCAGGGCGACGCGTCAGCTTCTGTAGCACGTGGTCCGTGTCTCTATTCTGTGTCTGCTGTCACAGTGATGGGTTTGGAAAGGACGCTTTCCTGTCAAGGACTCTGGAAACCCGTGTCTTATGTTTGGCTCCTGACAGGCTCTGTCCATGTATCTGGGTGGGGCCCCGGCGGGCCCAGCTGGTACCGGCAAAACTGAGACCACCAAGGACCTCGCGAAAGCCCTGGGCCTGCTGTGCGTTGTCACCAACTGTGGCGAAGGAATGGACTACAAAGTAAGAGCCTGTTGTCACTCAGGGGGACACGGCAGGGAGGCGTGGCACCTCATGGTCTGCCATAAAGGGCGAGTGGCAGCAGGAAGGATGTAGGAGAAAACTTTCCACCCCTGGCCTCAGAACCAAAATGTGTTGGCTCTGTGGGCAGCCGAAGGCTGGAGGGCTGGAGGGCTGGAGTCCCAAGCTCACATCCCTACCAGCGTCAAGGAGGTGACGTGTGTTATTGGGTGCTATTGAGTCAGATCCGACTCTTAGCGACCCTGTGTACAACAGAATGAAGCTCTACCTAACACTGTGCCGTGCACATGATCTTTTCTAATGTTTGGGCCCATTGTTTCAGCCACTATGTTTCTTCTCATTTTGAGTTGTGCCACATTGGCAAAAGGAAGTCCCGGGGCCTTTACTCCATTCCCATAATTAAATGATGACCTACTTTGCGGAGACAACTCTTCCCTAGTTGTCTTTTGAACGCCTTCTGGCCTGGGAAGCCTGGGAAACGGCTTCTCTGTTATTCACAGGGTTTTCAATAGCTAATTGTTTTGGGACTGGGCTGCCAGGTCCTTCTCCCTAGTCTGTCTTAGTCTGGAAGCTCAGCTGAAAGCTGTCCACCCTGGGTGGCCCTGCTGGTAAATCCTAAGGGGGCTGGCCCCTGAGAGGCGCTGGAAGACTTCCCGGAGAGACAGGGCTGTGAGTGGGGAGGATGCCGGCTCCTCCTCGGCCCTTTTGCCAGTCTCACCGTTCCGTCTAGAAAGTGTAACCTTGCAGTTTCAAAGGCAGTGGGGGCCTCAGCCCGATGTCTCTGTCCCCGCAGGCCGTGGGGAAGATCTTCTCAGGCCTGGCGCAGTGTGGGGCGTGGGGCTGCTTCGACGAGTTCAACCGGATCGATGCCTCGGTGTTGTCGGTGATCTCCTCCCAGATCCAGACCATCCGGAATGCGCTCATCCACCAGCTCACCACGTTCCAGGTGGGACACTTGCACAGACCGAGGCACGTCAGTGACTTGGGGTTGTGGCATTCCAAGATGTCAAACAGGTTTCAGACAGCTGGTGGTCACAGAGGTTGGGCAGTGTTCTCAAAGAAGGGATAAGCGGTGATCCCTATGAAGGTAGAAAAAAAATTCTTGGAGACTCCCCAAATTTAAAAAAACCTAGCTTTAAAAGTTATCATTTTGTTGGGATCCTGAGGTAGTAGGATTGTGAGTTCCAGGCCAGCCTGGGCTACCATAATGAGATGCTGTCTCAACAAACCAAAACCAAGCTGAAGGTGGTGGCGCATGCCAGTAATCCCAGTGACTCAGGAGGCGGAGCCAGGAGGATGGCAAGTTTGAAGGCAAGTTTTTACCTTGTCTCAGTTAAAAATAAAAATAAAAAAAGGGATTGGGGGTTCAACCTCCTAGTACCACCAAAAAAAAAAAAAAAGAAAAAAAGAAAGAAAGAAAGAAAAGAAGAGAAAAGAAGATCCCAAATCCCACAAATAAACTCCCAAATCAAACAAAAATTACTGTTTCATTCAATCAGCTTATCTCAGTGAACGAGAAGTTTTCCCTCTAAACTTGTAAAGTTCTGCTATTATATGACAATTTATAAGGTTGTTATCAAAGAGAGAAAGAAAAATTTAAAAAAAAATTTTTTTTGAGAATTTACCAAGCTCTCCCTTCCAAGAAGACACCCCCAGACTAAAATACACCAGTGTAAGCTGGGTGAGGATTGTGCAAAACACAATCTTTAATAAGTCAGATAGCCCAGAGGTAACTTCTCTGACAACATAGGACCAGTGAGGCCCTGCCTTTTGTCCCCTCCTGCCTCTTGCCCTACAGATGCACCAGGCAGGCCCTGGGACACCGTATGTATCCATCTGCCTGGAATTGCCATTTCTTCCCCTTCCCCCTAAAACTCCTACACATCCTTCAAGGCCGTATACATCCCCACTGGGATATTTAGGATCAAAATTCCATTTGAGCTGATGGCCCTGGCATCCCACATGCCTTCTCCCAGGACCTTGGTGGGGCTCATTGCCAAGAGATCATGTAGACTGGATTCCACTAAGTATTTTCAGAATTCCAGCAAAGGCTCTGGCCAGACTTCCTTTTATTTAGTCTCCGAAATAGGCTGAGCTGGCTCCTCTTGCAGGAGGAGGGTTAACTTTGACATGTGTAGAAGCTGTGTTCTGTGTTCGTTTGAAACAGGGCCTAGCTGTGTAGCTCAGATTGGCTTCAAACTCTTGATCCTCCTGCCTCAGCCTCCTGAGTGCTGGGACAAGAGGTGTGCCTCTGTGCTTGGCAGGAGCTGTGTGTTTGAGGGTGAGCCCGTCACCTTCCCCAGAGGACCTTCTGGCCTCATGCAGGCTTCTGGGGAGTTGGGCAGATGGGCTCAGTGCCGGTCAAGATGGTCAGCTCGTTTGGGGACATGCCAGCTCAGTGGGTCTGCCTTCTTGCTGATGATCTAGCCTGTGCCTCGTAGAAATACAAATTTCTGTCCCTATCTGGTGGGCAATTAAAAGAAATAAATAGTAGAATCTCAGCAGAGAGGGAAGTTCCTTGAGGGACAGTGGGGGCTTACCTCAGACTGAAGAGATTTTGTGGTTCATTGGTACCCGGGCAAAGGGAGGAACAAGGGCCAATTCCTGAAGGACACCAAGGGGGAGATTTTTTGGGGGTTGAGTTGAACACTAAGTCTAGCACCCAGGCCAGGTGGAGGGGGAGCAGGGAAAGGCGGAAGGAAGAGGATGGAAATGGGGGTAGGTCAGGCTGGCTGCTTTCGCAGGTGCTGCCCCATTTATTGCCACAACCTGCTGTAAAGTAGGATGTGTTCATCTCTTTCAGGAAAGGAAATTGAGATTCAGAGAGGTTAAGTGACCCATTGAGGGTCACACGGCACCTCTAGTCAGCCCCAGGCTCTGTGTTTTCCCAACCTCAGGTCCTTCCCTGGCAGAGAGACCCTTGCTTCTGAGCAGAGTGGGAGTCTGCCAGGGTTCCAGGGCGCTGCACATGTAAGGGGAACAGAGATGACTCGGGCTGCCTGCTGCGTGCTGTGGGGATAAAGAGCCACCAGGCTCCCTCCTGGGATGAGTCAGGCAGCCCTCCCTCCTGTCCATCCCCCAGTTTGAAGGGCAGGAGATCTCCCTGGACTCGCGCATGGGGATCTTCATCACCATGAACCCGGGCTACGCGGGCCGCACGGAGCTTCCTGAGTCAGTGAAGGCGTTGTTCCGGCCCGTGGTGGTCATCGTGCCGGACCTGCAGCAGATCTGTGAGATCATGCTCTTCTCCGAGGGCTTCCTGGGTGCCAAGGTGGGTGGCACAGGACACCGGCTGTGTCCCCGGGCAGCGTCTTTGGGGTGCTTGGCTGTGTGCGGCGCTGCCTTTGATTCTGGATTGCTTTCACTCTCATGAGAGGTTGGGTAGTAGCTGTGCAGAGTCCCGGGGCTCTCCAGCGGTAGCCTCCCCAACAGACACCATCTAGTGGCAGAACTGACCAGATCCATTGCTGCCACCCCGGGCCCAGCCTGTGGCCTCCACTGGGGTTCACATCCTCTTTGCTCATCACGTGCGGATAGAGTGACCACCCCCACAGTCAGGACCCAGAACTGTCCCATCGCCATGAGGCCTCTCCTCGCACCACCCTTAATAGTCCCACCCCCAAACCCTAAGGCCTGGCACACCTCTTCTGTCCCCAGTCACTGACTGTACCACATACTTGGGACTGCACAGCATTTGACACAGGCTGCATTCAGCATGACTCTCTTGGGCCATGTGGCTTCAAAATATGTATGAAAGAAAGATATACATGGATAAATAGATGCACCTGCCCTTATATATTTTCTATAATATTTTCTTTGATATATACATATCCTTTATCTGTTGTTGTTGTTGTTGTTAGGTGCTGTCAAGTCAGTATCCAACTCACAGTGACCCTCATAGGGTTTTCAATGGCTGACTGTTTCAGGATTGCCTTGGGAGTGGATTGCCAGGCCCTTCTCCCATATCCCTTATTTGGAGAGATATATCTCTTATATATGTTATTGTTAGGTGCCGTTGAGTTGGGCCCAACTTATAGCAACCCTATGCACAACAGAACGAAACCCTCCCCGACACTGTGCCATGCCCAGCACTGTGTAGATGCTTCTCTGCTATTCATAGAGTTTTCAATAGCTGATTGCTTCCAGGCCTTTTTCCCATTTTTGTGGTGCTGGGGATCGAACACAGGTCCTCAGAGAGCACAAGAGTGGCACTCTCCCAACTGAGCCAAACCCCAGCCCACAGATCATATATGCTTTATAATACTCTCTTTGATATATATGCCTTGTATATAGATAGATCTCTCTTTAATATCCTCCTTCAAAAGAAATACACCTTACATAGATAGACCTATCTACTTTTATACTCTCTTTCAACATATCTCTATGAAAGTATGCACATCAATCTAATCAGAAGGTTCTGGAAAAGGTACAAAATAGAAAGTACTTTTAACATAAAGGGTTGATGTGTTGCTTTCCCACAATTTTTTAAAAAGTATCTTGCTGCCTGTTAGGCTGCCAGGATTTTGAATCAGTATGATAAGATCTCTTCTTTCTTTTTGTGACCCCAATTCTTGCACCAGCCTTAGGAACTGGTGATCTTGACTCCTTGTCATAGACTAGGTGGCTGGGACTGTTCTCAAAACAGATATAGGGGGAGCTTGAATGATAGGTGTGGGTAAAATAAACAAGAAGCATCTTTCTGAGTGCAATTACTGTGCTGAGCTCTGTCCTGTCAATTAAGCGGGTAGAGACCTCCCATGCCGCAGGAGGCCCATCCGCTTTTGGCAGGGTGAAATATTTTTTAAAGAGCTCCCGAGCTGCCGTAGTTAGAAACGAAGTGCACAGCCTGTTATTTCAGAACGCAGAGCGCAGCTTTGCCTGTGCGTGGGGCAGCTTCCCGGAACAGCTGGATGCATTTTCTTGCATTTTTCTCATCTGTTTCTTTTTTCATTGCACTGTCTCCAAAAGACGCTGGCCAAGAAGATGACCGTGCTGTATAAGCTGGCCCGGGAGCAGCTGTCCAAGCAGCATCATTATGACTTTGGGCTTCGGGCCCTGAAGTCGGTGCTGGTCATGGCTGGCGAGCTGAAGAGAGGCTCTCCTGATCTGCAGGAGGTAGGGCAGTGCTGTGCTCTGTGGTTCCATGCAGTTCCCCAGGGGACAGAGCCACCCTCGGCTGGAACCTTCAGGTCCTGGTTGCTCTCCCTGGGGCTGTCTGGCCTGTGGGCTCCTACCCGGGATATTGTCTTCTAATGAGACAGAAGACTGAGTTCAGCATCCTTATTGCGATGCTTCAGTTGTGGTCATCAAGCCATAATCTCAGCCAGGTGGGGCAGCAGCATGGGGACCAACAGCCTTCTCCTGAAGCCTGAATGCGAGTTCATGCATGTTAATTGTACATATTAATGGGATTCAGTGTGAGGTTTCCATACACAGAATCCAGCCACTCTTTTCACTCCCTCCATTTCCTTTTGCAACAAGAGCAAGAGAAGCAATCATGCTTCTTTTGGGAGCGACCTGATGGAAAGCACAGCCTGGGCCAGGGATGGTCTGTGGGCAACCGGCTCGAGTGTGTCCCTCACAATGATGCACGAATGTCTTACATGTAACTTAATTTTATCTTTTGCTCTTATTCTACTTTTTAATTTTTATATTCTACATTTATGGGTTTTGTTTTGGGTTTTTTATTTTCATATAAAATATGTTGAAAAATGAAATATAAAAAATGTAAACACATTCACATCAAGTTTCATATTTCATTTTAATAAATATCTTGTTGTTAGGTGCCATTGACTCAGGTCCGACGACTTATAGCAACCCTCTTAGGGTTTTTCGATGGTTGATTGTTTTGAGATTGCTTTGAGAGTGGATTGGCACATCCTTCTCTCATTTTTATGGTGCTGGGGATCAAACCAGGGTCCTTAGAGAGTGTGGAGCAGCACTCTAACAACTGAGCTAGACCCCAGCCCAATAAACATCTTATATAAAATTATTTGTTCTTATGAAAAATTTTATACCTTATATTAAATTATATATAACTTGAAGATTTAAAAATATTTATGAAAGGTATATAAAAATTTAAAAATTATACATATTTATACAAGATTTTTATTATATATTAAATATACATTATAATATAATATATTTTATATATTACATATTTTATATGTTATATATTTTATATGTTTTGCATTATAATGTCCCCTACATGTCTATCAACCTGCAGTTGTAGCCCTGTGACATCTGATCCCGTCAGATCTTGGAAGCTAAGCAGGGTTGGGCCTGGTTAGTACCTGGATGGGAGACCGTCTGGGAACACCAGAAGCTGTAGGTTTGGGAGAAGGACCTGGCAACCCCCTCCCGAAAATCCATCTGCCATTGAAAACCCTATGAGCAGCAGAGAAGCACTGACAACAGTGTTTCCCCTGTTGTACAGAGGGTCGCTATGAGTTGGATACCGACTCGACGGCACCTAACAACAACATGTCTATCAACTTGTCATGTTGTGGGGGCTTGTGTGCTGCTGTGATGTTGAAAGCTATGCTGCTGGTATTTCAGATACCAACAGGGCCACCTATAATGAACAGGTTTCACCTGAGCTTCCAGACTAAGACAGACTAGGGAGAAGGAACTGGCAGCCCACTACCAAAACAATTAAGCCATTGAGAACCCTATGAATAGCAGAGAAGCACTGTCAAATATAGTTCCAGAAAATGAGCTGCCCAGGTGGGAAGTTATCCCATAGACACCTGAAACAGAGTTGCCCTATCAAAGTAGAGTTGACTTTAATGATGGGAATGGAGTAAAGCCCCGGGACCTCCATTTGCTGATGTGGCATGACTCAAAATCAGAAGAAACATAGTGGCTCCAACACTGAGGTCAAACATAAAAAGATAGTGTGCATGGCACAGTGTCCCGGAGTGTTTTGTTCTGTTATACACAGAGCTGCTTGCAATGAGTCAGACCCAACTCAACAGCACTAACAACAACATATTATAATGTATAATATTTTAAATATGTAAAAATCATCTATATTATATATGAAAATATACAACATTTAAAATGTGTAAACTTTTTATAAGAAACTTTCATTTCATGCTTTATAAGAGGGCTTCCAGGTGAGCACTTGTTGTTAGGGGCTGTCAAGTTGGTGTCCGACTCATAGCAACCCTACATACAACAGGCAAAGCACTATTGTCAATGCTTCTCTGCTATTCTTAGGGTTTTCAATGGCAGGTTGATTTTTGGGAGTGGGTTGCCGGGTCCTTCTTCCAAGCCTGCAGCACCTGGTTTTCCCAAGTGGTCTCCCATCCAAGTACTAACCAGGCCCAACCCTGCTTAGCATCTGAGATCTGATGGGATCAGATGCCACAGTGGTATGGCTGCAGGCTAGGTGAGCAGTTGGTTCCTTTGGAATCTTCTGGCATCTTGTTTCGGTCCACACAGGATGTGGTACTGATGAGGGCCCTGCGAGACATGAACTTGCCCAAATTCGTGTTTGAGGACGTGCCTCTCTTCCTGGGCTTGATTTCCGACCTGTTTCCCGGCCTGGACTGCCCTCGTGTGCGCTACCCCGACTTCAACGACGCAGTGGAGCAGGTGCTCCAGGAGAACGGCTTCGTGCTTCTGCCGGTCCAGGTGAGGTGCGGGCAAGGGCTGCCGCATCCTTTCTGCTGTGGTTCTTTACAAAAATGTGGTAAGAATCCTCACTATATGGCTGGCCCCGTCCTAATCCTTTCCCCCCATTTAAAAAGTCATGGTGAAATACACATCATACAAAACTTGCTGTCTTAACCCCGAGTAAGCATGCAGTTCAGTGATGCTATGGGGTGTTTGCACTGCGTGAGACACTCCCCCCCCCCCCCCCCCCCCCCCCCGCTTGCTGAACATTTTTCTTCTTGCAAAGCTGCAGCTCTACATCGGTTAAATGCTGCCTGTCATCCCGCCTCCTCCAGCCCCTGGCACCCACCCTTCTTCACTACTCCAGGGACCGGATGGGTGAAATTGTACAGTTTTGGTCTTTTTTCTTGGGGCCTCTTTCAGTCAGTATCACGTTTCAAGGTCCATGTGGTAGCAGGTGTCAGGACTCGTCCCTTTCTAAGGCTGAATAAAAGAAAAAATATACATATACACTGTATGTATGTATGTGCACATATATGTATACACACATCTACACACACACACACACACACACACACACACACACACACACACACACTATACTTTGGTTGTTTGGGCTACCATGTGATTGGATTACTGATGTATTTTGTTTTGAGGCCAAACTATTTAATGTCCTTCCCCTACTCTACTTTTTTTTTCCAGAGTCGTACTTAGAAAAAATTTAATTAGATATTACTGGGGTAGGATTTAGATCATCTGAAACCTGTGCAGGTGTGTATTAAGCCAAAGGGGAAGTGTTCTGTGCGAGTATAAACGCCCAGACCTGCAGGCCCAGGGCGGCTGCTCTGGTTGGGTGCCTCAGGGCACCAGCCTCCCCAGATGCCTCTGGCCCAGGCAGTGGGTACCGGCCACGGACAAATGCGCTCTATACCTTCCCTGATCCTAATTCTCCCTGGAGGTGGTTATTTTTTCACATTTTTTAATTAATTAATTTTTGAGACAGGGTATTGTTTTGTAGCCCAGGCTGGCCTGGAATTCATGATCCTTCTGCCCCCAGGCTCCTGAGTGCTGGGATTATAGACGTGCACCACCATGCCTGGCCTGAGGTGGTTGTTTTAAAAGCTATGTTTTCTGGCAGGAATGTAAAATGCTGCAGTCACTTTGGGAAGCAGGCTGGGAGTTCTCAAGAAGTTGAACATAGGATTCCTGTGGGGTCCAGCAGCTCCACTCCTAGGTACAGACCCAAGAACAATGAGGACATATGTCCACTTGTACACGAGTGCTCACAGCAGGATTTTCCACAGCAGCCAAATCCAGAAACAGTACAGGGTTCATCAAGTGATGAATAGATGAACAAAATCTGCCCTCTCCATTCCATGGAATATTATTCAGCCATTAATAGGAACAGAGCACTGACTCATGCTACAATATGGATGAACTTGAACATATGATGCTAAGTGAAAGGAGCCAGACACAAAATGCCATATTTTATGTGATTCAGTTTATGTCTATAAATTGAAATGTCTATGACAGGCCAATCCATAGAGACAGAAAATAGATTGGTGGTTGCCAGGGACTGGGGAGGGGGCAGTGGGATTGGGAGAGGTACTAATGAATACAGGGTTTTCAGGGGAAGGAGTGATAAAAATATTCTAAAATTGATTGTGGTGATAATTATACAAATTAACACACAAAAATCAATAGCTTTCCTTTACACCAACTGTAAGCAGGAAGAGAAGGAAATTACAGATACGATACCTTTCACGATAGCCCACAACTCTGTGAGCACATTCTATGGCATGTGAGTTATATCTCAATAAAACTTTTTTAAAAAAAGATGTGTTTAACTCAGCTGTCCATGTCTGTCGCACAGGTGGACAAAGTGGTTCAAATGTTCGAGACCATGCTAACACGCCACACCACAATGGTGGTAGGACCCACAGGAGGGGGCAAGTCCGTGGTCATTAACACTCTGTGTCAGGCCCAGACCAAGTGAGTATCACCTCAGCAGGGAGATCCGGGTTGCCAGGGCAGCTTTGTGGTGGCAATATTGCGGAGACCCACTTTGACTTCTGATTCCCTGAGAGAGGAAATTTGTCTTAAACACCCCTTTAAACCCAGTGTCTTTGCTCATTTCATTGCTGATTTAGTTAACATATCTCAGAATGCAGAAGTAGACGCCTTTTGTGCAGCTACTGGAGGACAGGGTTATTTGTGATAGGGGAATCTCACAAAGTACCTTCTCAGGACATTTTACAAGTGAGGTCATATTACCTTGCTGTTCTTGTACAGGACACCAGGGTCCCTGTTGGGCAGTGCTGCAGTAGAAGCAGAGCAGCTCCCTGGGTGCCTTGTTACCCCTGTGATTTCACATTCCTAATGTATTTTTCTGTTTCTCAGACAGGGGCTTATTGTGTAGCTGCAGGCTGGCCTGGAACTCACTGTGTAGACCAGCCTGGCCTTGAACTCACACTGGTCCCCCAGTCTCAGCCTCCTGTGTGCTGGGAGTATAGGCCGCCATGTACTTTCTCCTCAAGTATTCCAGAGTATAGAACAGTCTAGAGGCCTGCAGGGCATCCATGGCCTTGTACCGAACATGGTGTTCTGGCTTCGCGCTTCTTACCAGGCAATAACTATATTCCAGAAAGACTCTCATGGATGCTAACATCCCAGCAAAACTCTCAATCAGGCCATACCATCTTGATGATTTTTAACATTTCTAGATAGTCTAAAAAATCTAGAGAGTAGGTGACCATCATTTCTTATTATTATTTCATATATTACATATAAGAAGACCAGGGCTCAGTGGCTTACTCCTTCTAAGTGGTCTATATTTTAGTTTTTCCTCATTTCGTTCTTTAACTAGTTCATTGTTAGACAATTTATAGACATGGTCACATGTATACATATGTATATGTAATATTGTATGTATATTATATTACATTATATTATAAATTTTTGAGACAGAGTCTCTCTGTGTAGTCTGGCCTGGCCTCAAACCCACAATCCTCCTGCTTCAGCCTCCCAACTGCTGTGATTGCAAGGGGGTGCCACCATGCTCTGATTTATTTATTTATTTATTTATTTATTTATTTATTTATTTTTATGAACCATGGATTGTGTGAAGTTTACTTTTCTTTTCCGGTACTGGGGGTTGAACCCAGGGCCTCGCACTTGCATACTGTGCAAGTGCTGGGCCATTGAGCTGCACCCCAGCCCCCCCCTTTTTTTTTTTACTTTTTGAGACAGGGTCTCGCTAAATTACGCAGACTGCCTCTGGTCTCGAACTTGCGATCCTCTCGCCTCCGCCTCCCAAGCCGCTGGGATTACAGGCGTGCACCACCGCGCCTGGCAATTTTACTTTTCTTTAGATCAATCATGTAGTATGATGGGGATTTGCAGTCAGCAGAGGGGAAAATGCCCTGTCTATCTGATTTATAAAGTTGGCAACACAGAGTCGATGTTGTCCTGTAAGTAATAAAGATTGGACATCAGTAGTGGAAAGGGGGCTTGGCATGTTGTCTGGGCTGAGTGAATATTGTCTCCCATACACTGTTCACGTGAAGTAATTACACATGTGCACATGCAACATGTGTGTAAGCCAGCTTCCTGGCATCCCCAAAGCAATCTAACCCAGGCCTCATTTGTGCCAGTGCAGTTTTTTTTTTTTTAAAGGGAAATGTGGTTCTTTTACGTTTAGTGTAAACTGTTAATAGTGAATGGGAAGCTGAGTGGGAAGTCTGTCTGGGTTGCATTCTAAATTCTGGACTAACTTCAAAACCTTCAGCTCCTTGTGTAGTGCTAGGTCATTTCCCTGGAGTATTTCGTTTTCCTGAGTTGTGGCTAAAGAGGCCCTTTGGTTTAGGCTTGGACTGATGACAAAACTGTACATCCTGAACCCCAAAGCCGTGAGTGTCATCGAGCTCTATGGCATCCTGGACCCCACCACCCGAGACTGGACAGATGGGGTGCTGTCAAACATCTTCAGGGAGATCAACAAGCCGACAGATAAGAAGGAGCGGAAGTGAGTATCTGTGGATGTGGGAAAGAGCCTCAGCTTTAAGAAAAGAATGGCATGTGAGGAAGTGGACTGTGACAGTTTCTGTCCCCATTGGTCGTGAATATAGTCAGCAGATGATTCCCATGCAGGAATACAGGTCTGTGTGGTAGAACTTCTAGTTTTCTAGAGAAGAAAAAATTTCAAGATTTTTCTTTTTTAATTGCAATACTCAGGACTGAACCCATACCCAGGGACTCACACATACTTTGCGAGTGCTCTACCACTGGGCTGCACCCCCAGCCCATATTTTATTTTTTGTCTTGAATCAGAGTCTCCCTAAGTTACACAGCCTGCCTCTGGCCTCAAACTTGCTATCCTCCTACCTCAGACTCCCAAGTTGCTTGGATTATAGGTGTATGATACCATGCTCAGCAAAAAAAATCCAGACTTTTCTGTGAAATTTCCTGATTCTTAAGTATTGTGACGAGCTCTGTTTTCATGTACCATGTGGTCAAACCTTTGGGCCAAGTGTGGTGCTCTGTCCAGATCCTGGCTAGAAAAATCTGGGAGAAGGCATTGAACAGGAACGGGAAGCCTGCACCAAGATCCACAGCTTGCCTTTCTTTGGTCGCTACAGGTATATTCTGTTTGATGGTGATGTGGATGCTCTGTGGGTAGAAAACATGAATTCTGTGATGGATGACAACAAGCTGTTGACCTTAGCCAACGGGGAGCGCATACGGCTCCAAACACACTGTGCTTTGCTCTTTGAGGCAAGTGATGATGAAAAATAATTTTAACCATACATCTCTTTTTTTATAATCAAAAACTAAATGTTTATTAAAGTGAAATTAAACATACATGATAATAAAAATGTGGGAGACTTTATGAGGAGTACAACTCTTTGTTCTTTATCTTCTCTATAAGTAATATGCTTAGCACATTATTTCTTCTTTCATTACATTTACATGTTATCTACTGACTGGGTACTATGAAAATGAGGATTTATCCCTTATACCGCTAGGTGATCTGTTTTCACAATAGTATAGTGCTAAATTGGTTAACAGTAAACTATATTTACATTATCACAAATATGGGAAATATTTACTACAGAGCCAACTAGTATATTATAATTGCATTTACTATCTTTTAGAGCCATTTGTTTTATCTAGAGTTTGTAATTGCCTTATTTTTTCCCCTCACTCTGTGTCTTTACTTATCCTCGTTTGTTTTTTCAAACTTCCTATCACAGCAAGTATTTTGCCGGGCCCCTTTCTTCCTAGAGTCTACTCTCCAAGGCTCTCTATCTTATGCTTACAATACAAATTGCTTGTTTCACAGCTGTGGCCCTGGGACTTACTTTCCTGTTAGTTTAATATTAACGTTGTTCCTATCTTGGTCTGTAAAATTTGTTAGTACATTAGTGCTTGTGCGTCTCATAACCTAGTTGGCTGACTGAACTGTTACCTTTTTCATAAAGAGAGAGTGGTTTGTTAATGTTGCTGTTTTAACTGTGGACTTATTAAATTTTATACCACCTCACCTCAACTATATTAAAACAAATAAAGAAAAACAGTAAAAAGAACACACTCTAAAAACAATGTTTGTTTCTAAGTCATGGAATTTAGATGACTTATTTTCTTCTTTATACTTTCTATTTTTGTTGACTATTCTACAATGCATTTATTTTCATATTAAGTTTATAGTAAGAAAAACTTAAAAAGGTATTACACTAGAGATATGTAATCTCATCATAAACCTAAGTGTTCAGTTAAAAACTTCATAAAAGCTGTGCTAATTGAGTATGATATGAGTTTTATGTAGTTGTAAAAGTCTTGTATGAGAAAGGGCCCTTAGACAGGTACTTGTTTATAGCTGCAGAGATGAATGATTTTCTTTCTTTCTCCAGGTTGGAGATTTGCAGTATGCCTCCCCTGCAACTGTTTCACGATGTGGAATGGTTTATGTGGATCCTAAAAACTTGAAGTATCAACCTTACTGGAAAAAATGGGTGAATCAAATACAAAACAAGGTAAAAATTGTTTCTAAAATAGAGGTATTAGTATAGCTAGCCCAGAGAGATGTTTGTAGTTGAAGGCCATGACCTTATCCTTGACCTGCTCATGTCCTTGAGCACACTTATTAGACACATTTATTAGATCTTAGGTACTTCTTACTAGTGGGATAGGTAATGATTTGGATGGTCCAGGCCAGGAGGACGTAAACTTTTCCGAAAGGAAGAGAGAGTAGGTATTTTAGGCCTTGTGGGCCATGTGTGTCCTTTGATACCTCTCAGTTCTGCTGCTATGATGTGAGCACAGCCAGACAGTACACGTACCTGAAAGGACATGGCTGTCCACTGATGGAAGGTAATTTACAGAAATACGTGGCAGGCCTGATTTGGCTTATGAGTCGCAGTGTGCAACCCCTGGTCTAGCCATACCCAGTTATTGGGAGTGGCCCAGTTCCTGTGCCTTTGCTTCACTGGATGAGTGCAGTGTGTGAAGACCCAGCTGGTCACGCCACTGGGATCCAAAGGTTTCAGTTGCCTGGTGGGCTGCTCTGAAGGTATATTCTCTCAACAACAGGCTTGATGGCAAGGTATAGAGATGGAGGTGACAGTCATGTGTGGGTGTGGCATGGCCACACCCTGGACACCACTGTTGGGGTTTTTGGCTCTAGCCCGGCTAAAGTTAGGGCCAAACCCTCAACATAAACATGTGACCCGTGTCGGGAAAGAAGGACCTCAGGAGACCTTCAGATGGTTGGAGAGGAACAGGGAAGGTTTATTGGGGTGCTCCCCTTATGGAGAGCAAGGAGCAGGCAGCCCCTACAGAGCAAGGCTCTATCCCTTTAAGTGCTGGCTCTATGCCTGCAGCATGGAATGTTGCAGGCTAAGTGCTGGTACAGCTCAGCCTCAAGGGCACTGCCACAGCCGCTGATGTTCAGTTGAGGTCCGATGGTCTTGACTCTCGCGGCTCGCCTTCTTTACCCCCCTCCTTCCCAAGGATGGGAGGAGTTGGGAGGCTCTTCGTGGCTTGCTAGATGCCTTCGGCTCTTCGGGGGCCCCTGGGCTTGATCTCGCCGGCTTGCTAGATGGTCTCGTTGGAGTAGGGAGCGCTGGTCCAGGTGATGAGGATCAGGAGGTGGTCAGAGAGGTCAGGATCAGAGGAATCAGGTTCAGTAGGTGTGTCGATGGGGTCCAGGAGCCCTGCTTTTATAGGGTCCTGGAAGGGTCACATGGTGGGATTCAGCCAATCGGGGCACACAGCTGGCAGGTACAGGGAGCAAACAGACATAACTGCCAAGTGGAGACAGTTATTACCTGCACAGTTGTGAGGGGAGCCAATCAAAATTATGGTGGTTGAGGCTGGTCAAGCTGGCCGGGGGCCATCTTTGCTCACTCGATGGGAAGGGCTGTTTTGAGTGAGTGAGATGAGCCCTGGGGTCAACTAGGGGTCAGCCCCTCAGACTGTCATGAGGGACCCTAGCTGGGAGATATTATTTTAAAAATCCCCAACACACCACAACCACATTCTCAAAGGGACATAGGTGGCCCGGCCTTATTTCTAGAAGGGTCACCAGGCTGCTGGTGAGTGGAAGCCGGGACAGAATTACCACAGAGAAGGGCCAAGCAAGGGGAACACGGCAGGGGCATCTGAAGCCCCATGATATAGAAGAGTTACCTGAGGACCCATGCAGTCCCTGTGGTCATTTACATCTTAATAGGGAGCCATGCCACCTACTTTATGCTCCTTGCTGGGTGACCGGCCATGCCACCTGAATACTAGGGCCGTCAGTCCTTTTCTGTCAAGTGGGACCTGTTCTGTCCCATCTGGCACCCCAGGGGTGGGGTAGAAAGGAAAAACCTCTGTCTACGTGTCTGGCACTGGTATTAAAGTGTCCTCACTCACCACAAATATCACTCACTCACCAGATGTTCCCCACCCTTTTTTGGGCAAAAGGAAGTTTTGCTGAACTTCCATGTAGACAAACGATCCCAGGAGAAGGCTTTGGAGTTCTGTTCTTTTGCAGGCAGAGCAAAAGCATTTAAATAACCTCTTCGAGAAATACGTGCCCTACCTCATCGATGTGATTGTGGAGGGGATCGTGGATGGACGCCAAGGAGAGAAGCTGAGGACGATAGTCCCCCAGACAGACCTGAACATGGTAAGAGACCGGCGCTGCCCGGAGCATGGCAGAAGCCCCTCCCTGGAGAGTCCCTGCGTCGAGCAAAGGGGCCAGGCGAACAGCTGAGCATCAAGGGGGACATGCTTGTTTTGTGACCCTGTGCAGGTGAAAGTGTGGGGTTCCCTCATCTAAGCCCATGTGGCGGGCTGCATGTCCCTTAGGTCTGGGATCTGGGATCCCAGGGTTCGGGCTAGCACTGGCCCTGTGGGTTGGAAACTGCAGGCCAAGCTGGTGTTTCCCCGCGGCCAGGTGACCCAGCTGACCAAGATGTTGGACGCGCTGCTGGAGGGGGAAATCGAGGATGTGGACCTGCTTGAGTGCTCCTTCCTGGAGGCTCTGTACTGCTCGCTGGGCGCCTCCCTGCTGGAAGACGGCAGGGTTAAATTCGATGAGTGCATTAAACGCATTGCATCTCTGCCCACCGCCGACACTGAAGGGGTCTGGGCCAATCCCGGGGAATTGCCAGGTAGGAGCTGAAGGTCCCACCAAGTGCCACCTGTTCTCCTGATCAGATGCTTTGGGTGAGGTTTGGAGAGGACGAGAACTTGCTTTACTGCATTTCTGCCAGTCTGGAGTTTCCGGCCTGTCTGGTTCTGTAGAGCAACACAGTGGTCAGTGGGCCTGGTGGTGCCCTCAGGGGAAGTTCAGGTACATCAGCAGCTCCGCCGGAAGCCCCACCCCTTCGCATGCCGTTTCCGAGGAGTGCCCACTTTGTCTCCGCTGGGCTTGGGTACTTGTTCCCCGGGCTCTGGTGCAGGTCTTCCCACCTCTCACACCTTCTGACTTCATATTTCCCCCCTCGTGGGTTCCCCTGTCTGCCTGAGGCGCCACAGCTCAATTCACCTGCTGGACTCCTGAGTCTGGGCACAGGATACAGGCAGGCACAGGTTCCCAGGTCACTGGTAGAGGACGCAGAAGGTTTCTTTTTGCATGAAAAATGTGCATCCTCAAATAATGGCAGTCTTGGCTCTAAAATTGTGTAGCAGTGGGGCCCATGGGTGGAAGAGGTCTGTGAGGGGCTTCTCCTGGAGGTGGGTTCACACGGCCCCCCTCTGATTGGTGATCCTGGTAAAGAGTGGTGTGGGGAGGGAAGTGATGGCTGTGGACAAAGCTACAGCACCCAGGCTCCCCGGGACACCTGGTGCCTCCCACGTCTCTGCCCAGCCCCATCTTGGGTAGATGCCTCCGTGGGCCACTCCTGTCCTTCCCCTCTTGTGGGGCTTCGCATCCTGCATCACAGCACTCAGGATGTGACCTGTGAGTGAGTCGCATTAATTCCAAGTGCTCAGGAAGTATCTGTCCGGTGAGCAGCCACGTTGGTTCGCTGTGGGCATGTGCCACAAGTGCACCTGTGTTCCCACATCTCTGATCAGAGTGACGTAGATCATCATTCACTGCAGGCCAGCTGCCGACCTTGTACGAGTTCCATTTTGATCCCCGACGGAATCGGTGGATCCCGTGGAGTAGATTAGTTCCCGAGTATGTTCATGACCATGAGAGGAAGTTCATCGACATCCTGGGTGAGTGGCAGCCAACCCCTGCTGCTTGGTGTTCCAGTGGATGACCTTTGCTCTTGAGGAAGTGAGAAGCAACCTGGGGCCTGGCTGGCATCTGAGTCCTGCCCCGGGTGCTGGGTGAGGGGAGTGGGGCGAGAGTGAGCTGTGGGGCCTCCAGAGCGCCTTTGGGTTTTCCTCGTGTGCCCTTGGCTCTGAGCGTCTTCAGAGGGCTGAGGCCTTCAGCTCTCCCCCTGCAGGCCGATCCGCACAGGTGGGCGGCCCTGTGCCTTCCCTCCTAGTTCCTTGGCCCCTTCCAGCCTGCAGAGCTGGCTGGGCCTGGGTGACAAAAGGATGAGTCGCCAAGAAACAAGGCCATGGTTTGTGTGAACTGTGCTACACTTTGGTGGGCGCTGGGTGTCTTCACCTGGGGCCATATTTACAATACACTTCTCTGGCTATTCCAATAAAATCCAGGCCGAATAATTGCACAAAATACAGATCTGGCTTTGGTATATGGGTCTTATGGAGTGCGACACCGCTGTTTTCTCGGGGACTCAATGGGATCAAAATCTGCCAATGTAGGAGTGGGTGGGCCAGACCTGACTGCGCGGTTAAGAGTGCGTGGAGGAAGTTGACCAGGAAACCGATCCTGCAGGTGGAAAAGTGGTGCAGGCCACAGAGAAGTTGAGTTTTGAACACCCTGAGTGTCAATCAGATTGGCTACTAGGAACATCTGGGGTGTTCTAAACCTGGGCGTGGCGATGATCACACAGCTAGCAATGCGTCAGACTCACCCAGTCGTACGCTGAAAGTGGGTGAACGTTACAGCTCGATAAGGCTAGGAAAAATAAGGGATGGGGTAATGAGGTCCTCCTAAGAAGGTTTGACCCCTGTATGTTTTTTTTTTTTTTTTTTTTTTTGTGCCATATTGGGGGTTGAACCCAGGGCCTTGCACTTGCATGTTCTGCAAGTGCTGGACCACTGAGCTGCACCCTCAGCCCATTTTTTTACTTTTTGAGACAGGGTCTCACTAAGTTACACAAACTGCCTCTGGTCTCGAACTTGCGATCCTTCTGCCTCCGCCTCCCAAGCTGCTGGGATTACAGGCGTGTGCCACCGTGCCCGGCCACCCATATGTTTTAGAGGTCATAGCTTGGCTTTTGCTGGTGCTTTTCCTGGGACTTATGGGATTCTGTGACAACTCCACGTTGCCCAGTGGCCACCCTACTTAGGACTTCCTGTGCTGTTCCCGTCCTTGTATCTTCTAGTTCACACGGTGGATACAACCCGCACCACCTGGATGTTGGAACAAATGGTTAAAATCAAGCATCCTATTCTTTTTGTTGGAGAATCGGGCACTTCTAAGACAGCCACTACCCAGAACTTCCTCAGAAATCTGAATGAGGAGACTAATGTAAGTCATTGTCATAGTTGGTATCTGTTGCCAGGTAGCAAATTACCCCAGTCCTCAGGACTTAATGCCACAGGCGCTTACTGCCTCTCAGGCTCTCTCACGAGATTGCCTTCAAGTAGTGACTGGGGTCACATTCAGCTGAAGGCTCGACTGGGGCTGGAGGACCCTCTTCCAAGACATTTCATGTGGCTGGGGGCCTCAGTTCCTCACTGTGTGGACCTCTCTGGGGGTTGTTTGAAGGTGCTTGTCTTAGTCTATTGCCATAACAAAATACCTGAGACCAGGTGATTTATAAAGAGTGGGTATTTATTTGATTTATGGTTCTGGAGATTCTGGGAAGTCCGAAAACATGTGCTGCCATCTGCTCAGATAAGGACTTCTTGCTGCCATATATATGTATGTATGTATACACACACACACACATACACACACACATCTCACTTCCTTGATAACCTATTAATACATTAATTAGTCATGAGGACAAAGCCCTCATGACCCAATTGCCTCCCAGAGGTTCCACCTCCAAATCCACTACCATATGCATGTAGGGATTAAACTTCCAACACATGGAATTTGGCCAATTTGGTCTATGGCCATAGTGCTGACGAATGGCAGCTGGCTTCCTCCAGAGCAAAAGTCCAGCAAGGTGGAAGCTACGACGCTTTCTCTGGCCTAGCCCTGGAGCTCCCTTACTGTCCCTTCTGCCATACTGTGTGGGTCAGACAGGAACCCTGGGCCCCCTGATGTTGTGGGCGGGAACACACCTGGGTGTGAATACCCAGAGGTGAGGGTGACCTGTCACATTCCCTGTCATCCTGTCATCCTTTTGTGGCTTCTAGAACTTGGTGTTTCTCTTTTTCCCTTCGGCTACTTGTCAAGTGGGGAGGGTCTGCTATGTACGGGCCCCAGAGCCAGCCAGCGCCACCAGATAAGGCACGGAGAAGAGGACACTTGGGTGGGCTATCGAGGGACTTGAAGGCAGTGGGCAGCAAGCATGTCAATGGACACAGGGAAGGTGAGGATCAGGGGCACTGGGCACATTGAGGTGGCAGGAAAGAGGGTGCTGGGCCTCCTTCACACTGAGTCGCCCCATGTGGACCTGCTGTGGCTCACCGTGTGTGCTCTGCCGCCTTGCGATGGCTTTTCTGGGTGTCTGATTTTGAGTGAGGACTCCTCCTAGGAACCTGCTGTGGCATCAGGGCCCCGCAAGCTGTCTCCTTGCCTGGCATCCACCCAGTTTCCTCCTCTGGCTAGTGCCAGCTGTCTTTCAAGTCTCCAGTTTTTGTTTCAGCTGTCCAGATCCTCAGTGTAGTGGGGAGGCCTCCCCCACTTCCTCCCCTGTTCCCTGTACTCAGGCGTGTGCCCTTCTGCTCCCAGTGGCTCAGGTATTGGAGGGGCTCCTGGAGCCCACGTGGGCTGTGGGGACAGGGAGATCCTGGCTGGGCTTTGCACTGGACATCATAGGGATGCGAGCAGGACTGGACCGGGCTGCAGTGGGTGGCCCATGCAGACACGGCATATTTAGCTTCATGGTGTCAGTGTGGAAGGCACAGAACAGAACCACAGGGACTTATGGGTCTGGGGAGTCAGGTGGAGGGGAGCCCCGCCCAGAAGCCTCTATCATAGCACCCCTGCCCTGGGACTCTGCAGCCAGAGCCCCTCGGCCCGACCGGGTCCATCCAAACACACTGGCCACCATGAGATGCATGTTGACATGTTTGGCTTATGTGCCTGTACTCATGGGGCCCCCGGCTGGAGGGTGTTTAAAAGGCCGCTGTTCCCAAAGTATGGTCCCCGGACCAACAGCATGGGCATCACCAGAGAACTCCCTTAAAACACCCCCGGCTGACCTACCAAGTCAGATGCTCTGAGCTCAGGGCCAGCCAACTATGCAGCACAGCCCCCCAGAGCGGGAGGCAGCTGTGAGTGGCGCGTGAGAACCCCAATCAGTGTGTGCTCCCAGCCCCTCTGGGAGCATGGGGAGAGGCCTGAGCCCGAGTGCAGGGTGGGGGTGCAGTGCATGTCCCCTTTCTCTCCAGCACCTGCTTCCAAAGATGGAACCAGTGGTCGCTGCTGTTCTCTTTGACCTCTTAATTAAGAAGCAGCTGCCACGATAGCAGTTTATGCTTTAATTTTGTCACACTGAAAACCTTCTGCTCATCGCATCTCATGCGGGATAATCACTGTAGGGCAGGGGTCCCCAGCCCTGGTCCACAGACCTATATAACTGGTAGGAACTGGGGCGCACAGCAGATGAGTGGCAGGTAAGCGAGTGAACTCCATCTGTTTACAGCCACTTCCCATCACCTGCATCATTGCCTGCGCTCTTCTTGCGGTCTATGGAAAAATTGTGCTCCGTAAAACCAGTCCCTGGTTGCAAAAAGGCTGGGGACCGCTGCTGTAGGGAGCAGTCTGACTAGGTGTTACTAAAATCATCTTTCAGGTGGGAAAAATCAGGCCCTCAAAAGTTAGATAACTCTCTAGAGGTCACTCAGCTAGAACTGACCATCTAGCCACTGCCATCCAGTCCACTCTGTCCTAGGCCACAAGACCTCCAAGGCCCAGGAGTGACCACTGGTTATTGGCTCATGCAATCAGCCAACAGGAAAGAGGGCTTCTTGTTTAACCCTTAAAAATAATGAAGCATAGAGTCCTTTGGGTGTTAAGAATATGAGTTCTGAGACCAATAATGGTGGAAAGCTGTAGCCAGCTGCTTACTGTGGCTGCTGTGGGGAAGAGGCCAGCGTTCCAACCTTCTCTTTTGGTTTCAGATTGTGTTGATGGTCAATTTCTCCTCCCGCACTACATCCATGGACATCCAAAGAAATTTGGAAGCAAATGTGGAAAAGCGAACCAAAGACACCTACGGTCCCCCCATGGGAAAGCGCCTGCTGGTATTCATGGACGACATGAATATGCCAAAGGTGACCTGGGGCACCAGGCAGGGGCGGGCTGGTCAGGACAGCGTGCCTGTGTCATCTCAGGAGTCTGTGTGTGTGTGTGTGTGTGTGTGTGTGTGTGTGTGTGTGTGAGGCGGGCGCAGAGGAAGGTCTGTCTTCAACTACGTGTGGCATGTGCAGTGTGCAGGCTGCAGGAGGCGGTGGAGCCTGAAGGTCCTGGAGGCTCTTCTTGAACACAGCCTCTTCCTCTCTGAGCGTGCCTCAGTCTCCATGGACAGGAGAGCAGCTGCTGCCAATGCTATTCGGGCTGGGTCTGAGTGAAGGGTTTCCAGGTCCGACTCATAATGACCCTAAGTCCAGCAGAACAAAGCAGTCCCTGATGATGTGCCGTGCCCAAGACTATTGTCAGTGCTTCTCTGCTCTTGTAGGGTTTTCAATGGCCGGTTGTTTCAGGAGTGGGCTGCCAGGTCCTTCTCCCATTTTTACAGTGCTGAGAATCGAACCTAGGATCTCATAGAGTGCAGAGCAGCACTCTACCAACTGAGCCAAATCCAGCCCTTAGCATACTGAAACTTAAATTTATATCATTTTACAGAACCATTTTTTCCCTGAAAATCTGTCTTCCAGAATGACTGTGTACAAAGCCAGAATCTATGAATCCATTCATGTCTGATTTTCCATCCATCCATCCATCTGTTTATTTATCCACTCATTTATAATTCTATTTATCTGTCCACCCATCCACTCACCCACCAACCCATCCAGCCATATAGTTGGTCATTTATTCATCTATTATTCTCTCATCCACTCATCCATCTGTTTATCTGTACCTCCACCCACCTATTTATCCACCTATCCCTCCACCCATCCATCCATCCTGTTAGCTCCCTTTATTGAGCACCTCCCCAGGAATGGTACAGTGCAGTGTGGAAAACGTCTGCCATCCCTGTCTTCCTGGAACTCATAGTCTAGTGAAACAGACTGTGTTTCACAGGAAAACAGGCTTAAAAAACATCCCAAATAAATGTCTAATTGCCGACTTGAGAAATCCTATGGGACCAAAGCCGGCTGCCCAGAGGATGGCAGGCAAGACAAGCTTTGGCTTACCCGGTCAGCACATGGCTCTATGAGTTCTGCTTTTTGATGCTGCTGTTCTCTCTTTTCTCCAAAAACCCAACCCCAAGGTGGATGAGTATGGCACCCAGCAGCCCATTGCCTTGCTAAAGCTGCTGTTGGAAAAGGGCTACCTGTATGACCGAGGGAAGGAGCTGAACTGCAAGAACATCCGCGACCTGGGCTTTATTGCTGCCATGGGAAAGGCTGGCGGAGGCCGCAATGAAGTCGACCCGAGGTTTATTTCCCTGTTCAATGTGTTCAATGTACTGTTTCCATCCGAGGAGTCTCTGCACCTCATTTATTCCTCCATCCTGAGAGGCCACACTTCGGTAACTTGATTCTCCCTAGGGGTCTGTGCAGGGCTTGGTGTTGGGCAGGGTTATGTGCAGGGCAGAGTTACTCATGGTCAGCGGGCCCAGGGTTGAGGGCCCAAGATGTGTGTGGGGACCCCAAAAATGTTTTAGTTTTTCTTAAAATCAGAAGGCAAAAATCTATCTTTATACCCATGCTACCATAAAACATAACTTTACTATATTTTCATGGAGGAAGGGATCCACAAATGCAAAAGGGTTCTGGGCCTGTGGAAATCATGATGAGCCCTGGAGTCTCACATACCACGTTGAGTTACAGCAGTGAGTCCACCAGGGACTATGGCTCTGGGGTCAACCCCGTGCTGTTCCTAGGGTGTGTCCCACTACCTCTCCTGGCCCTATTTTTATCTGTAACAGGGAGGTAATGGCTGTACCCTCCTCAGTGGGTTTGGGGAGAAAGAAGGGAGAACTGTGTGAGGCAAGCATGCGGCACACTGTCCAGCACGCAGCAGAAGCTCACTAGATATGGGTTATTGCTGTTACCACTGTGCTTTGCTTGGCTTTCCACATGGAATCAGTTCATTTCAATTATGTGGCCTTCCTGAACCTTCCATTTGCCTACTAAAATGGTTCTGTACCCTCAAAGGCTTCGGGGCCAGGTAGGGAAGGCACAGCTGTGGAGTGGCCAGGTGTGGTCAGGAGGGTCTATGTGCACCTGCTGTGCTCACGCCCTACCTAAAGCCATTTGCTCTCAAAATGGTGAGGTCTGGGCCAGTCAGTGAAACTCAAGAAGCTGGGCACGGTGGTGTGTGCGCACCTATAATCCCAGAACTTGGGAGGTGGAGGCAGGAGGAGCGTGAGTTCAAGGCCAGCCTGGGCTACATAGCAAGGCCTTGTCTCAAAAACAAAACTACGCTAAAAGAAAACAAAACACAAATTGAAAGCTGGTTTGCATCTTTGGTTTCACACCATGTCGGCTTGTCTGTTGATGTGAAAATCTAGGGCAATCAAAGCAGATCAGATAATGAATTTCTCTGATCTTTTCAGTTTTATCTCCTTGTAATAAATGACAATATTCACATAGCATAAAAATTGTTATCTTAATCATTTTAAAGTATGCACTTCAGAGGCATTTAGTGTATTCACAGCATTGTACTACCACTCCCGCTATTGAATTCCAGAATGTCTTCTTTACTCCAAAAGGAAACCTGTACCATTAGCAGTCGCTCCCGTGTCCCATCCCCTGGAAACCCCTAGCCTACCTTCTGTCTCTCAGACTTGCCTGTTCTTGGTATTTCACGTAACTAGAGTCTACACCATGTGGCCTTCTGTCTCTGGCCTCTACCTTGGGATCACGTTTCAAGGTTCACCTATGCTGTAGCAGGTGTCTGGGCTTCATTCCTTCTTATGGCCAAATAGCACATTATATGGGTTTGCTGTGTCTTATTTATCCACTCATCCACTGATGGACAGGAGGGGGTCTTTTTGTTTTTTAGACCTTCCATGAGAGCATCATGGCTGTGAGCAACAAACTGACATCCTGCACCTTAGTCCTTTACAAAAATATTGTTCAGGATCTGCCTCCCACCCCTTCAAAGTTCCATTACATCTTCAACCTTCGGGATCTCTCTCGAGTGTTTAACGGGCTCGTCCTCACCAACCCAGATCGGTGAGTTTGTTTCATCTTACTAAAATATACCCGATAGCATGATGGTTTCTTTCCTCTTTTAAGGCAGCGGGCTTATCAATGAATTCAGTGAATCAAATTAACCACCCAATATCTTTGCTTGTATTAAATGAAGAAAAGAAGCCAGGTGCCATGGCGCATGCCTGTCATCCCAGAGATTGAGGCAGGAGGCTGAGGCAGGAGGATCGTGAGTTCGAGGCCAGAAGCAGCCTGTGCAATTTAGTGAGACTCTGTCTCAAAATAGACAATAAAAAGAAGCTGGGGGTGCTGGTCAGTGGTGGAACACTTGCCTAGCATGTTCGAAACCCTGGATTCAACTCCCTAGTACTGAAAAAAGAAAGAAGAAAAGAAAAAGGAAACAAGGAAGGAAGGAGGGAAGGAAGGAAAGAGATAAGAGATAAATGTTTGGCTTAAGGCCTGATGCTTCATAAGACCTTAGGCTGAAGACAGTTGGAACCAACAGCAGCCCAGGTTGCATGTGGGGCAGGTGTATCAAGCCCCTTGGGTGAGGTGGCTTTCCTGTCCTCTCCTTCTCTCCTTTCAGGTTGGAATCTGTCTGCATGGAGACTTTTGCCCATCCAACCAAATTGTTTCCAGTCCCCAGCTGGTTATGTTATATGCATCTTTAGAAAAAGTGAATGCAGAGAACAGAAAGTCTAGATATAAAAATTCTCTCATTAAAACTAGATTTATGCCTTTACATGACCACTTTAATCTATGTAAATTTGCAAATGTGGGTTCATGTTAGGAACCAATGAAATATTGAAAAATGAATGAAGAACTTCCTGTGCACTTGAACTTGCCCTTGGGTGCCCTTGAGGGTTTGGAGGGCCATCCATAAGATGGCAGCTCTAGGTGTTTCAGGTGGGGTAATGTATTTTTTTGCCAGGAACCTGAGAAGTTTCCAGAACTGGGCCAGAAAAGGAGCTGCCAGTGGCTCTGATGCCAATTTTAAATTAATATATTCCGGCAAGTAGGGGTGGTGTCGGGTACTTATTTTATACTCTTTTCAACGCTCTTTTTCTTCTCTTTAAAGGAGAAGTTGTGGATGATGACTTTATGGACTTTGCATTTAATTTTTGAGCCTTCAGTTCGATCTCATTAGCATGTGATTAGAAGAAAAAGGAGCTTTAGAAATGTAAAGTTTGGACTTAAAATTGGGATGCATGTGTATAGATAAATATTTCCACAAAAAGGCATGCAAGTAAAAAGGAGGCCATTGGTATGTGTGTGTGGAGGGGGAGATGGGGAAGGAGGGGCACAAGAGTGTAAGGGGGAAGTTATGTGACCAATGTACAATGAAATGCGCATATGGAAATGTCACAATGAAATACATGTCAAAATGAAGCACATTAAGTTGTACATTAAAAATTTCCAATAAAAAAAGAAAGAAATGTGGCTCTTGTGCCCCTCTCTGCCCCTTCCACCGTCCACCTGAAAGAGATGCATTTAGCCCGCTCCTCTCTAGAGGATCTTGGGGCTGATTTTTGCCCCTTCTGCCCCATAGATTCCAGACGGTGGCCCAGATGGTGAGGGTCTGGAGGAACGAGTGCCTGAGAGTCTTCCACGACCGACTGATCAACGAAGTGGACAAGAAGCTGGTCAGTACCTCAGAATGTACCAACATATGCAAAACACTAGTCACAAAATTCCTGTCTGAGAAAAACAAACAAGTGTAAAAAAAGAAAAAAAAAAAAAAAAACAAACAACACCCCCCACCCAATATTTTTATGCAAGACACTAATTGCAGAAAAATAGACACTAATAATAAAGGTCAACAGGTAATGGAGGTGGGTTACTAGGTATCTTGTAGCCACTGGGGAAAAAGTCGAAGGCAAATTATTCCAAGTGTAGCCTTTTCCTGCCAGTGAGCTGGGGTGCTGTTCATTTGGGCTCATTAGTGGGGCTGTGTTTCCAGGTGCAGGAGCACATAGGAAAGCTGGTTGAGGAGCATTTTAAAGATGACCTGGAGGTGGTGATGAGGGACCCCATCCTGTTTGGAGACTTCCGGATGGCTCTGCAGGAAGGAGAAGCGCGCGTTTATGAAGACATCCAGGACTACGAGGCGGCCAAGGCTCTGTTCCAGGTGGGGCTGGACACCCATCCTCCCAGCAGCGACCCGTGGCTAACAAGGGGGATAACCCCCGTGCCTCTGTCTCCGGGTCTCAGAGGTGGGTTATATCTGACTGTGTGGTTGGTACACGTGCAATCTGCTCCTGGCCAGTCAAAACCAGCCCACTGAACTCCACCGTGAAAGCTAGGTCAGCCCCACCAGCCCAGGTGATCTAATTGTTTCAGTGACTGTAAACATTTGGAAAAGAAAAAGCTTTCCTCCATTCCCCATCTCTCCTGGATAAAGGGAGAGAGGCAGTCTCTTGAAATCACGTGATATTTCAAAGATGTTCTTTTTTGACGGGCGTGGTGGTGCACGCATGTAATCCCAGCGGCTTGGGAGGCGGAGGCAGGAGGATTGCAAGTTCAAGACCAGAGGCAGTCTGTGTAACTTAACGAGACCCTGTCTCAAAAAGGAAAAAAAAAAAAAAAAAAAAAAGAAAAAAAAGGGCTGGGGGCGCAGCTCAGTGGTCCAGCACTTGCAAAGCATGCAGGTGCGAGGCCCTGGGTTCAACCCTCAGTACCGAAAAAAAAAAATGTTCTTTTTTAAATGCAGGAGATTCTTGAGGAGTATAACGAGATCTACACCAAGATGAACTTGGTCCTCTTTGACGACGCGCTGGAGAACTTGACTCGAGTGCACCGAATCATTCGCATGGACCGGGGCCACGCTCTTCTGGTGGGTGTTGGGGGCTCAGGGAAGCAGTCCCTGGCCAGGCTGGCTGCCTTCACCGCTGGCTATGAGGTAGGTCTGCCTCCCCTCCCAGGAAAGGCTCCCAGGCGCCAGCTCTGGCCATCGATAGGTCGATAGGTCGCAGAAATGTTAGAAGACATCATGGCAGATTGCAACGTGATGTTTTCACAGAGTATGGATTTGCTTATTTTATGGGGCTTATTTTACCCAAACGTCCAAATGCATTCACCAGGACGGCCTGGCCCACACCTTGGTGGAGCCCCAGTCTGGCCGTTTACTGGCTGTCAGCACACAGGCTCGAGGCCAGACTTAGGAACTCTCCCACTTTCTCTTTATAAACAGCTTTATTGAGATATAATTCAAGACCCTACAGCTCCCCCTTTAAAAAATGTGCGAGCTGATGCTTTGTGGTCCACTCGGATATGTCACGCCATTGCCAATTGCCATACTCTCTTCTAGGATGCTTCCATTCCTTCCAGAAGAGACTGCAGGCTGGTTAGCTATCACCCGGTCTCCTCCCGCAAGCCCTCTGCAGCCCCCCGTGGGCCTCCTGTCTCTATAGACGACCATTCTGGGCTTTCATATGGATGACATAACATAGCAGGTGGCATTCAGGGTGGGCATACTTCACTTTCAGCGTGGTTTCAAGGTGCATCCCAGGTGTAGGGTGTATCTGGGCTTCATTCTTTGGCCCAGTGCTGTAACTGTCCATTGTTTATCCTTTCCCCCGTGGATGGACATGCAGGTTGTTTCCATCTTCTGGCAGTTGTGGACGAGGCTGCTGTGAACATCCATGTGCAGGTTTCTGCGTGGATGTGTATTTTCCCTCTTGGGTAACCTCCCGGGGCTGGAGGTGCCGGCTCACGTGGTCCGCTAGTTGTAGAAGGAACCCCCACACTGTTTCCTTCCTGCTGGTGGTGGCTGAGGGGGCCTGCTCCTCCCCACTGTTCTTAGACTCTCACAGCCTCCTCCAGGGGATGTGTCCTGGGGAATCTGAGGTGTCTCCCAAGGTGGCAAGAGAGGGACGATGGCAGTCAGGACACATGGGGACTGGAGTCAGGAGTGGTGGGGACATGCTGAGCTGGGTCTGGGCTCTGCAAGGGGGGGGGGGGAGTCGGGTGAGCACAGGGGGTCCCCCCATTGGTAGTAGGAGCCGTGGAGGGCAGGCGAGCCTCCGCTCAGGGGGGCTTGAGGGGTCTGTGTGGCCGGAGCCAGAGACCCAGCTCCCTTTGGTTGAAGATGTTCTTGTTGCCTTGAGCTCATGAGAGTGTGAGAGGCTGTGAGCAAATGTGGGTGATGTGAATGTGCGTCCGGGTGACTAAAGTGGGGTGTGTGAATGTGAGCGTGACCCTGTGTGTGGCCACGCCCATGAAGGACAGTGTGAGTGACAGTGCCGGGAATGACTGAATGCATATGGGACAAAGCCTCACATGTGTGTGTGTGCATGATGGGTGTGCGTGACCATGTGCGGATGAGTGGCCAAGGGGAGGTGGGAACAGAGCTCTCTCAGTGAAAGTTTCAACGTCCGCCTCTGAGCCAGAGTAGCTGCATACATGGAGATGTGCCTCAAACGCCGGTCCCAATCCACGCTGCCTGGTTCATGTGCCAATAAGGATCTCCTAATTTGAGAATTCAGAGTAGCTTCTTATTTAACTTGCACAATTTATGGAACTTCAGATGAGGCTGGCCTCTGTCTGTTAGCTTGTTATGCTGCGGCGACTTGCATATTGCTGTGATGCTGAAAACTGTGCCACTGGCATTTCAGATACCAGTAGGGCTACCTATGGTGGACAGGTTTTGGCTGAGCTTCCAAACTAAGACAGACTAGGGAGGAGGACGTGGCAGCCCACTTCCCAAACAGTTACCCATTGAAAATCCTATGAATAACAGAGAAGCACTGTCAAATATAGTGCAGAAAATGAGCTCCCCAGGCTGGAAGGCATTCAAGAAATGACTGTGGTAGAGCTGCCTTCTCAAAGTAGAGTCAATCTTAATGATGGGAATGGAGTAAAGCCCTTGAGACCTCCATTTGCTGATGTGGCATGACTCAAAATGAAAAGAAATATAGTGGCTGCAACATTGGGCTCAAACATGAAAAGACCCTGTGGATGGCACAGTGTCGGTATTTCATTCAGCTGTACTTAGGGTCACTATGAGTCAGATCTGATTCAACGGCACCACCACCAACAGATGAGGCTTGGGGTCCGGTGTCCAGCATACATTGTTTTCCTTACCTCTGTTGCTGGGCCCTGCAACTTCTCTCCTTCCCTCTCTGTGGACAAGGGCCTCATTTCCATGACAGGAGGTCCTGCCTGTGCCTTTTTCCTCCCCAGCCCCTCATGCTCCTGCCTGGACGTGAGTGTGCTCTGATTGCTTGCACTCTGCCACGTATGTGGCCATCCACAGAGCGCTTCTTATGCTTTGACAAAAAGAGGCGCTCTGGGTTTCTGCCTCTGCGAGTCTCCCTCAGCATGGTGTAAAGGTGCCCTCAGTCCCTAGTCTCACCACCTTTTGTCCCTCTCAGCTGGTGGCTTGGTGTCTGACACTGCGCAGCTGGCCTGCTCTCCCGTCTGCCTGGTTCCTTTCAGCTGCCCCACCATGCGGCAGGCAGGGGAGGGAGGCCTCCAGCCCTGGTGACTTTGCGCCCCTGTCCCCAGGTGTTTGAGATCCTGCTGAGCCGAGGCTATGGTGAGAACAGCTTCCGGGAGGATCTGAAGAGCCTGTACCTGAAGCTTGGGATCGAGAACAAAACGATGATCTTCCTGTTCACGGATGCGCACGTGGCTGAGGAGGGCTTCTTGGAACTCATCAACAACATGCTGACCTCAGGTACCACCGCTGGCCAGCACCTGGTGCCGATCTGCCCCCCTCGTTTCCACCCCAGCCCCAACAGGGTCCCAGTTGTCTTGATTTTCCACAGGAGACCCTTGTGATCCTCCCCTGTCTGGAATCTCTCCAGTAGCCCCCTTCCCTTCCTGCTGAAAATCACAATGGCAGATGCAGGGACGGCTGGTGATTAGTGAGTGCCTGCCTTGGGCAAGGACTGGGCCAAGCTCTTGTCACATGTTGCTTCTTCTTGTTGTTAGGTACCAGTTAGTTGAATCTGACTCATAGCAATGCTATGTACAACAAAATGACACATTCCCTAAATCTGCGCCATGCACATGATCTTTTTTTTATCTTTAAGCCTATTGTTGCAGCCACTGTGTCAATACATTTACTTGAGAGTTTTCCTTTTTTTGTTGTTGACCTGCCACTCTCCCAAACATGATGTCTTTGTCCAGGGGTTGGTCACTCCTGACGACATGTCCAAAATACGTAAGATGAAGTCTAGCCATCCTTGCTTCCAAGGAGCACTCTGGTTGTACTTCTTCTAGGATGGGTCTCTTGGTTCTTTTTGCAGTCCTTGGTATATTCAGTATTCATCTCCAGCACCGTAATTCAAAAGCATCAATTCTTTTCCTGTCTCCCTTATTCAAAGTTCAACTTTCACAACCATATGATGCAACTGAAAATACCATGTCATGAGCCAGGCATACTTTCATTTTCAATGTGACACCTTTACTTCTCAACACTTTCAAGAGATCTTTTGCAGCAGTTTTTCCCAATGCAATGCATCTTTTGATTTCTTGACTGCTGCTTCCATGGATGTCAATTATAGAACCAAATAAAGTAAAATCTTTGAGAACTTCAATCTTTTTCCCGTTTATCATGAAGTTACTTACTAACCCAGTTGTAAGGATTTTTGTTTTCTTGATGTTGAGGTGCAAACCATACAGAAGGCTGTGTTCTTTGATCTTTGTCACTAAATGTTTCAAATCCTCTTTGCTTTCAGCAAACAGAATTGTGTCATCTGCATAACGCAGATTGTTAGTGAGTCTTCCTCCAACCTTGATGCCACATTCTTCTTCATGAAGTCCAGTTTCTCAGATTCTTTGCTCAGCATAGAGATAGAAGGGGTACAGTGAAAGGATGCAGCCCTGGTGCACACCTTTCCTGACTTTAAACCAAACAGTGTTTCTTTGTTCTGTTCGAATGACTGCCTCCTGGTGTGTGTACAGATTCTTCTAGACTATAATTAAGTGTTCTGATATTCCCATTCTTTGCAATGTTTTCCATAATTTGTTGTGATCCACACAGTCAAGTGCCTTTGCATAGTCAATAAAACATAGACATCTTTCTGGTATTCTCTGCTTTTGGCCAATATCCATCTGACATCAGCAATGGTGTCCCTAGTTCCCTGCCCTCCTTTGAATCTGGCTTGATTTTCCAGCAATTGCCTTTCAGTATACTGCTGCAGTCACTTTTGTATGATTTTAGCAAAATTTTACTTGGTGTGATATTAATGATATCATCTGTTAATTTCCATCCCCTTTCTTGGGAATAGGCACAAATGTGGATCCCTTCTAGTCAGTTGGCCAGGTGGCTGTTTTCCACATTTCTTGGCATAGACAAGTGAACACCTCCAGCAATGCATCTGTTGAAGCACCCTAGTGGGGAAGGGTACCTTTACTGTCCTCATTTCACAATGGAGGAAACCGTGGCACAGAGATGCTATAGAGAGTTGAATGATGTCCCCTAAAAAAGACACATCCAGGTCCTCAACCCCTGGAACCTGTGGGGGTGGGGCTTATTACAAAAAAGGGTCTTTGCACATGAGATTGAGTTGAGGCTCTTGAGATGGCCTTCTAGATTTGTGGTTGGTCCTAAATCCAAAGGCAGCTGTCCTCATAAGAGAAAGGGGAGAAACTTGAGATGCAGAGAAGGAGACCTTGTAAAGATGAAGCGGGAGACTGGAGAGGTGCAACCACAAGCCAGGGACACCCACCCAAAGCCCCCAGAGCTGGAGGAGGACAGAAGCCCCCTCCCCTAGGGTCTTCCAAAGGAGCAGGGCCCTGCTGTACCATGATTTCAGGCCTCTGGCCTCCAGATCTGAGAGGTTTCATCTCCTTACTGAATGTTTTAGGCTGCCCCGTTTGTGGTAATTAGTTACAGGAGCCCAGGAAGCTCCTGCTGATGAGAGATGACCTGTCCAAGGCGCTGGCTGGGTTGGAAGAGTCTCACAGAAGGACTTGGGCTGCAACTCTGTGTTGTTGTTAGGTGCCATCAAGTTGGTGTCTGACTTATAGCAACCCTACATGCAATAGGTGAAACAGTGTTGTCAGTGTTTCTCTGCTGTCCATAGGGCTTTCAATGACTGATTGTTTTGAGGAGTGGGTTGCTGGGTCCTTCTCCTACAGCACCTGGTGTTCCCAGGCGGTCTCCCATCCAAGTACTAACCAGGCCCTACCCTGCTTAGCTTCTGAGATCTGACAGAGTCAGATGACACAGTGGTATGGCCACAGGTGCAGCGCTGTAGGCCTGCTCTCAACCACTTCACTGTTTTCCTGACCCTGTCTGCCTTAGAGCCCTGCTAAGGGGTGTACTGTTCCCCCAGAGGGCTCACATCGACCTTTTCCTTTCCCTGCCACCTTTCTTGCTTGTTGTGTTGGCCCTCTACTCCATTCGCCAGCTAACTGCGATGTTGTTCGGTGAGTCTTCCCCCACATTTACCATGACCAACTTTCAACCTTGCACAAGGCCACAGGAATTTGGCCTCGAACCCCTGCAGGCCTGCCACCTGGATTCCACCCGTGGCCTTCAGCTGTACTTGTGTTTTCATCCACGTAGGCACCACCACCACCCTCCCTCCTCCCACTTCAAAGTAAATCGCAACCTCACAGCGCCTCCCAGAGGCTTCAGTGCACCAGCCTCCATCTAGAGCCTGCTTTTTCTTTATAGCATTTTTCCTCTGGTTATAAAATTGAGACCCAGGGAGACGCACACATTTGAAGTATGCATTTGCTGCTTCGATTTTTCAGGTTTTGGGGGGAGGGCATCTTTTTTGAGATAGGATCTTGCCATGTCGCCCAGGATGACCTTGAACTCACTGTCCTGCCTCCCGCTCCTGAGTGCTAGGATCACATGTGTGAGCTGCTGCGCCATGCCCAGCCTTGATTATTGAGTTTTAGGTGTATGGGTGTCAGTGGGATGTCAGCTCTTTGAGGGCAGAGCCCCGTCATCCACTAGGATTCCAGACCCTGGGATTGGCAGGGAGTGCAGTGGGCCTGACCGCAGCTCTGAAGCTCAGAGTCCAGGTGTGTGTGGATGAACATCGACAGCAAAGACACAAACTAATGTGGCAATGGTGGCTGCGACAATTGCTATGGATGAAAACAGGTGCTGTGAGAGACCAGAGGGGGGATCGGCCTTTATGGCTGTAGGGGAGCCTCTGTGAAGAGACCAGAAACCTGACAGAGGGGTGTTGCTTTCTCGGGACTGCCACAGCAAGTTCATGCAACCACTGGGCCTCGGACCAGTGCAGCTTTGTCCCCTGTGGGTCTGGTGTCAGAAGTCAGAAGTGGGTAGCCGGGTGTGGTGGCGCACGTCTGTAATCCCAGCGGCTGGGGAGGCGGAGGCAGGAGGATCGCAAGTTCAAGACCAGAGACAGTCAGTGTAACTTAGCGAGACCTGTCTCAGAAAATAATAAACTCTACAAAAGGGGCTGGGGGAGCATCTCAGTGGTCCAGGCCCTGGGTTCAACCCCTAGTACCACGCAAAAAAAAAAAAAAAAAAAAAAAAAAGAAGTCAGAAGTGGGTCTTACAGGGCTGACTGCAGGTGTTGGCAGGGCCAGCTCCTCCTGGAGGGTTCCTGCGGTCCACTTCCTTGTCCCTTCCAGCTTGGAGAGGCCACCCCTCGTCCTGTGTAGGGCACTATCTAGAGAAGCAGTTTGCCCTGGGGCCTATCTAGACCCCTTGGAGGTCTGAGGTTTGTTCCCCAGGCAATCACCTTTGCCCTACATCTGGGAACTCAGGGTCCTTGAGCTCCCAAACATGGTGCTGGCATCCAATCCCTCTCCTCAGACCCCTCGATACTGATTGGCTGTTTCCAAACCACCGAATGGCTCCTGATTGGACCATTCTGGAACCATCCCTGATTGGCTACTTTTACGAAACCAAATTTGCATATCCCCCTTGATTGGCCAAAACCCATGTGGGGTAACTGCCTCTGATTGGTCCCCAGCTAGCCCCTAGAGGATATATAAGGGCGGTATGTGGAGCAGTCTAGGTCCATTCCATTGACCGGGACAGACAAGGAAACAATAAAGAACTGTTGGAGAAGAGCACTTGGAGTTGGTGTCTTCACTGGGAAGAAAGAAGCAAGGAGCCACCGTGGGCATCAGCCTCTGAGCCTGCATTTCTCAAGGCTTCTCAGAGCAGTCGTGGGCATAAGCCTCCTTTCTGGGTGGTGTGGCTCTTGGGTGATCGGCTCCCCCTCACCAGACGATGGGTCTTTGGCGGCTGGTTCCCACTCATGGCTGGAGCGAGTCCAGTGGCTGGGCGATGCCCCACATTCCTGGGCTCCTTGGCTCACCCCACTCCACTCTCTGCTTCGTCTTCCCTGCTCCAACTCCGCTGCTTCCTCTTTTAGTACCCCGTGACAGCCTGGGCCCCTTGGGTCCTATGAATACGCACTTTGCCTCAAGATCCTGAACTTTGTCACATCTGCAGAGTCCCTTTGCAGGAAGCACAAGGACACATGTTCATCGGCTCCAGGAATTAGGGTGGGGACATTTTTGGGGCAGGTATTAAGGCTTGCTCACAGGAAGGAGCAGCCAGACCACGTGCTAGCAAAATCTTTCCCATGAGGGTCCATGGGCCCAAGTCAGGCGGGGAACGGCCCTGGTGGCAGGAGTGTGGTGAGGCGGCAGGCAGGACACCAGATGAGTAGAGACTTTGTGACATGTGACATGGGGCCTTGTGAGTCATGTAAAGGAGTGGAGACTGTATTCTCGGTGTGGGGGCCTGGTCTGGATTTGTGTTTTTACGCTATCCCTCTGAGACTAGAGGGTATGAGAGAGGAGGGGGCCCTTCACAGGGGACAGCAGGGCCCACTGGACTAATTCCTCTGTCCCTGAGTTTGAAGTGGGCGAGGTTCAGTAGCAAAGACGGCCGGCTGAGCAGGGTTCCCAACTGAAGCACCCTTGACCATTGGGGCTGGCAGTTCTCTCCTGGGGGGCTGCCCTGGGCAGTGTAGGGTGTTTAGTAGCATCGTTGGCCTCTCCCTACTAGATGCCAGTGGCAACCAACCCCTCCAAAAGTCATGACAACAAAAAGTGCCTCCAGACATTGCCAAATGCCTATGGGGGGACAAGAACCCCACCTCAAGAATTCCTGCCCTAGAGTAAAGGGAGGCGATGCTGACCTTTGGTATTCCCCACAGTGATTACTCCCTGGCTAAGCAGGAGACATTTGTCATCCATTCCACAGATGAAGAGGCTGAGAGGGACCCCTAGGCTGAGTCTGGCCCCCATCCTGCTCCTCCAGCTCCTCCACATGGCATCTACTGCTCTTCCCACATCTTGCTGTGATCGCTTGTTAGGCGCCGTTGAGTCCAGTCTGATTCATAGTGACCAGATGTACAACAGAATGAAACACTCCCCGATACTGTGCCATGCCTGGCACTATGTCAGTGTTTTTTCACTGCCACAGGGTTTTTGATGGCTGATTGTATCAGGATTACTGAGGTGGCTAGGAAGGGCGAACCCCGAGACCTGAAACCATCTCCCTCCTGCTTTTGCTTTCTAGGGATCGTCCCGGCGCTGTTCCCCGAGGAGGACAGGGAGGCCATCCTCAGCCAGATCGGGCAGGAGGCTTTGAAGCAGGGCATGGGGCTGGCCAAGGAGTCGGTCTGGCAGTACTTCGTGAACAAGAGTGCGAACAATCTGCACATCGTCCTGGGCATGTCACCAGTCGGCGACACCCTGAGGACCCGGTGCAGGAACTTCCCAGGTATCCTGGGGTGGAGTGTGCCAGTCCTTCCCTCCACCACAGCAGGCCTTGTGTGCCAGGGACCCAGCCATCTCCCCAGCTGGGGGACAGAGCACCAGGCTGGTGGGGGTGCCCTGTGCTGGGGGAGGCGCCTCGTTGATCCCTCACAATTGCCGACAGGAGTGGGTGGCATCCTCTGGACACAAGGACATGCTCATGCTCCCAGGTACAGGGCCACAGTGTGTGGAGGTGGCTGTCTGCTCACTCCCATTTGGGACAGTCTTGGCAGGCCCTTAGAAAAGGCCACACCTGCCTTTAGAGTGGCTGATCCTAATGGCAGGGGACGGGGTTCCTTTGCTCCACAGGGGACACTTGGCAATTCCTGGAGACATTTTTAGTTGTCATGACTTGGGGGTTAGGGGTCAGTATACTGCCAGCCCGTAGGGGGAGAAGCCATCCTACAGTGCCCAGCTAGCTCCTGCACTGAAGGATTGTCAGCCCCAGGGTCCTCACTGCCCGGGGTCACAACAGAGTCAGACTTGGCCACGAGTCACCACTTTGGTGGCTCCTGAAGTCACTATGGCTGTCCTTGGGCATCTCAGGCTTACACAGTGATGACCTTCTGTTTTTTCTCTCTCTCTTTCTCTCTCTCTCCCTCCCCTCTTTCTCCTCTCTCTCTCTCCAAGGCCTAGTGAATAACACTGGTATCGACTGGTTCATGCCCTGGCCTCCGCAGGCCTTGCATGCTGTCGCCAAGACATTTTTAGGTAAGTTGTGGCTGTTGTGGGGACCACACTGTTGGTCTCACAAAGTAAAAATTTTGTCACTTGTCTGATTTTAGTTTGTTCCAGTAGATTTTTGCACTGCAAACCCCATGGTAATGAATGGCTTTTTGTTGTTACTTTCCTGCACTGGGAGAAAAACAAATAAGCAAATAAAAGCAAACAAACAAAAACCAAACCCAGAATAAAGACTGATTAGGTAGCACTGAAAACAGGATTTAGAAAACCATGGTCTGAAGCCGGGTGTGGTGGCGCACGCCTGTAATCCTAGCGGCTCGGGAGGCGGAGACAGGAGAATCCCAAGTTTGAGACCAGAGGCAGTCTGCGTAACTTAGGGAAACCCTGTCTCAAAAAAGTAAAAGAAAAAAAAAAATGGGCCGGGGGCGCAGCTCAGTGGTCCAGCACTTGCAGAGCATGCAGGCACGAGGCCCTGGGTTCAACCCCCAGTACAGCAAAAAAAAAAAAGAAAGAAAGAAAGAAAGAAAGAAAACCATGGTCTGCTGCCATATGTGGCTCACTGATTGTTTTGGTAAATAAAGTTTTATCAGAACACAAACTCATTCATTAATGAACACTTTGTCTATGGCTGCTTTTATACCACAGCTGTGCAGTTGAGTCATTGTAACCAAGACCACACTGTTACTGTTTGAAGGCTGGGTGTGGTGGTGCCTGCCTATAATCCTAGCGCTTGGGAGGCTGAGGCAGGCAGGCCAATTAATGCTATATAGTGAGTCCCTGTCTCAAACAAAGCAAAACAAAACAAAAAAGTGTGGCAACCCCAACCAGGGAGTGCCCCAGGGACTATTCAGTAAACTGTTGGTCAGCCAGGTTATCTTCAGGGGGAAATCTTTTTCTCTAGACCTAGCTTGAACACATTTATGACAAATGCCACTGACCTTGTAAATAGTTTCACTATTATAAATATATATATCTAATAAATAAATAATCCTTCTTTGCAAGCAGAAGTTGTAACTTTTTTTTCAGTACTGGGAATTGAACCCAGGGCTTTGTGCATGCTGGACAAGTGCTCAACTGCTAAGGGGCACCCTCAGCCCCTTTTGTATTTTTTATTTTGAGACAGGGTCTTGCCAAATTATGCAGGCTGTCTCTGGCCTCAAACTCACAATCCTCCTGCCTCCGCCTCCTGAGTTGCTGGGAGTACAGGTGTGTACCACAGTGCCCAGCAGAAGTCATAATTTTAATCATAATGCAGTTTTTCTGGGAAGGGGGCCAAGAGAATGTTCATTTTGTTGAAATAATTTAGAAGCCAGCAAGATTTTTCTGTAAATATTCAGATGGTAAATATTTACATCTGTTGCAAATACTGATTGTGCTGTGGTATCATGAAAGCCATCATAGGCGATATGTTAATGAGTGACTATGGCAGTGTTCCAATAAAACTTTATTTATGAGAACAGATGGTGGGCCACACTTGTCTGCTGGGCTGTGGTTCCCAGCCCTGATGTAGTGTACCCTAGTATTCCTGGGTGTGTTAGCCAGTTCCATGTGCTTTCAGTATTTAGTGTTTCAGTATGATAAGTAATGCTACCTGGATTTTGCTTAGAATTTTTCTCTTAGAATGTATTTCCAGAAGGGTGGATATCTGTGAGGCACTGTCTCGTGCAGCTGTATCATTGGTGTGACTCAAGATCAGATCTGTGAGATGTGGATAAGTTAATATCTCGGGTCAGACATTCTTTCCTTCATTTCAATATGAGACATTTTGCTTTGAGGTGAATGCATTTCACAGTCTGTCAGATGATCCTAGCGCTGTGGTGTTGGCACTGGAAGTGATCATTAATTCTTTAGGCAGGTTTCTAGGGGGTCCAGCAGAGAATGGCTGAGTGAACCCACCCAGCCCCTGTGGCTAGTCGCTTAGTGGGGGAGTTACAAGACAGGGACCCACTGCAGGGAGTTCTCTGAGGTCCCAGGCCTCACCCCACAGTGTCTGAGCCCCTCAAGAAAACAGAGCTTCCCAATGCTGGGGAAGGAGAGTTGAAGTCTGTGCTGCAGGACTTCCCAAAGTGCCAGTCAGAGGTCCAGAATGGCCGTACACCGGTGATAGCAGCTCATTTCCTTTCTCTTCTCATTAATTTTAAAAAAATATATCATTTTTTATTTTCTTAACTCTAACATGAGCTTTTCCATTTTGTCCATCTTAAGTATATGTGTGGCATGAATGACATTCATAGGATTGTGCAACCATCACCACTATCTATTTCTGAAACTTTCCATCATCCTAAACTGAGCCTCTGTACCCATGAAACCCTAATGTCCTATCCCCTCCCCTCCTCAGCCTCTGGTCACCTCTCATTTGCTGTCAGTCTCTGTGAACACTTGTCCTTTTGTGTCTGGCTTCTTTCATTTGCGTAGCATTTGCTGAGGTTTGTCCATGTTGTACCAGAGACCTGCACTTCATACCTTTTCAGGTTGTTGTTGTTAGGTGCCGTTGAGTTGGTGTCCAGCTCATAGCCACCCTACATACAACGGGTGAAACAATATTGTTAGTGCTTTTCTGCTATTCATAGGGTTTTCAATGGCAGATTGATTTTTGGGAGTGGGTTGTCGGGTCCTTCTCCCAAGGCCATAGTACCTGGTGTTCCTAGGTAGTCTCTCATTCAAGTACTAACCAGGCCCCACCCTGCTTTGCTTCCAAGATCTGATGGGATCGGATGCCACAGTGCTATGGCTGCAGGCTGAATCATATTCCATTGTATGGATATACCGTACAGTTATCCACTTATCTGTGCATGGTCGGGTCGTTTCCACCTTTTTGGACATTGTCAATAGTGCTGCTACAAACAATGTCCATAGTGCATTGCTGTGTCAAAGTACCTGATAGAAACAAACTTATGAGAGAAATGATTTATTGGGACTCATGGTTTAGAGGGTTTCAGTCCATAGACATGGGGCAGGTGGCAGGGCCTGTTTCAGAAGACCTCACATCATGGTGGATCAGGAACAGCGAGGGATTATTAGAACTGGGGTCCAGGTAAAACCTCCAAAGGCCCTCCTCCAGTGACCCACTGCTGCAAAGCTAGGACCTACCTCTCATGGCCTTCCAAAAAAGGGCCACCAGCTTTGGCCCTAGCATTTGAACACACGACCTTTGGGGGACATTTAGATTCAAGCCATAACAACCACCACTCACGAATCTGTTGGAGCCTGTTTTTTTCATTCTTTCAAGTAAGTACCCGGGAGTGGTGGAGATGTTGGGTCCTTGGGTCACATGGTCGCTCTGTGTTTCGCTTTTTGAGGAACTGCTCTTTTCCTTTCTGTGACACCTTTTTCATCTCTTCTGCAGGGGATAATCCAATGATCCCAGTAGATAACATGGAAGACCTGGTAGAGCATGTCGTTTTGGTCCACCAATCTGTGGGTGAATTCAGCAAACAGTTTCTCCAGAAGTTGAGACGTAGCAACTATGTGACACCTAAGAATTACCTGGATTTTATTAGCACCTATTCAAAACTGCTGGATGAGAAAACTCAGTATAACATAGGTAAAACTTGGGGGAGAGATGGTTAGCTGAAGTCATTATTGCTTAGGATTGAGGATTCAAGCATGCATCTTTTTTGTTTTTCTTTTGGAAAATGGTTCTTTTTCTTTTTCTTTTTTTAGAATTTTTTTCTCCATTTATTAGTAAATGATGTTGGGGTACAGAGTAACACAGCATTGGCTTTTCCCATTATGCAACCAATCCATCACTTCTGGCTACACTTTCGGCAACCCACAGGGTTTATGGAATGTTATGGCTGATATGTAGTAAAACTCAAATGCATATTTGGATTATATTCCCCTATTTTTCCAATGTACTCATGAAGTTGTATTGTTTACATGGAGATCATCCTCTCCCCCTTCGTCCCTCTACATTGACCCTCTTCCCCATCCCACCTTCTGCAATCTTTGCTTCCCTCTGCTAGTTCCCTCCCTCCTCTTTTTTGCTCTTAACATTGTCCCTTCTTTGCGAAGTGTAATTGTGCATTTTTATATATCAACTTATATATAGGATTTTTTCTTCCTGTAGGTGAGATTCACCTCGCACATATGCGTGAGAACATATGGCATTTCTCTTTTTGAGCTTGTGTTCGTTCATCAAGCATGCATCTTGTCCTGAAGCAGTTGCTTTATTAATGAATTTCTTTCTTTTGTGGTGTTGGGGATGGTGCCTGGGTCTTTCATGGGCAAGGCGAGGGGGCTGCACTGAGCTCCTGCTCCAGCTGAAGCAGGCGTTTCCTAGGAATGCCAAATGTCCTTTGGATTGAAGCAAAGCAGAGATGGGTCTGGGTTTTGTATTTTGGAGGAATTTTCCTCTGTGGGTAGGATGTTGGCATGCTCTTTTTATTTTCATTGCTGGGCCGTGTACTTGGGTACTTGGTAGCTGATAGTTTTCACTGCCCTGGAGATGGCCTTTGGTCAACGTCATGCTTTGCTGGACCCCAGCCTATTTTTTACTTTTTATTTTGAGACAGAGTCTTTCTAAATTATGCAGGCTGCCTCTGGCCTCGAACTTGCTATCTTCCAGCCTCTGCCTCCTGAGTCTCTGGGATTACAGGCGTGAGTCACAGCGCCTGGCTTTGGAAAAGGATTCTTAGAAAGAGCTCTGGCTCTGGCCATTGGCCATGTGAAGTGTCACTTTCAAAAATCTGTTCATTTTGGCTGCTGCTGGTCCAGTGTGGGAGGTACTGAAAGATTCATGGCATCTTGGAAAAATGATTTTTCTCCCTGGTGAGTCCAAGTTGGACCAGTGTTAGTGAGGCCGGTGGGATGCATGGCCTGGGGCATGTGGAGCAGCACCACCTGGACCATGACCCAGGTGGTGTCTGTCCCCAGCTCAGTGCAAGCGTCTGGAGGGGGGGCTGGACAAGCTGAAGGAGGCCACCATCCAGCTCGATGAGCTGAACCAGAAGTTGGCTGAGCAGAAGATCGTGCTGGCGGAGAAGTCAGCCGCTTGTGAGACCCTGCTGGAGGAGATCGCCACCAACACAGCCATAGGCGAGTGTGGGCGCAGCTCTGGGGACTCCACCGGGACATTCCCGTCGCGTGCCTCAGCCCACAGATACATCACTCCACTCTGCCACCCTGTCCCAGACAGAGGGATCTCAGCAAGCCAAAAAGCCGGAGGGCAGCCCTGGGCTTCCTGGCTGTCACTGGCTGGGCAGGGGCAGGGCTGGCATGGGGCATGTGACCTTCCACGGGATGGAGTGGGTGGGACATTGGTGGGCCAGGGAAGGAAGGTCAGAGCCCGAGCAGCTGCCCTGCTATTGGAGACACCATGCATGGTGCCCCTGGGAACACGCCATGCCACCACCTTGGCTGGCGCTGCCTGCAACCCCTGTGGCGGTGACCAGCTTTAAGGCCTGTGCACCACTTGGTGGAGCCGGCAGCTCCAGGCCCTTGGCTCACTAGCGCCCTCTGCAGCGGAGGAGAAGAAGAAGCTGGCGGAGGAGAAGGCCATGGAGATCGAGGAGCAGAACAAGATCATCGCGGTGGAGAAGGCCGAGGCCGAGACAGCCCTGGCAGAGGTCATGCCCATCCTGGAGGCTGCCAAGCTGGAGCTGCAGAAGTTGGACAAGTCGGATGTGACAGAGATCAGGTAGCTGTGGGCATCCACGAACCCCCAGCCTCCACGTGGCTCCTGACCTGCCCCTGGACCTCAGCCATGGTGGGGACTCTCGCTGCCCTCTTTTGTGGATAGGAAGGGCTCAGGGAGGAGCCCTAGGGAGCAGGGCCTGCTGTCACTGAACCTAGGCTGCCTGTCCCAAGAAGCCCAGGCTCCATGGGGGTGGAAGGAGGGACCAAGCGGGCCTCATCGGTCCTCTGCAGAAAACACAAGGTGAGGGTCTGCTCCAGACAATGCAGGTGCTGACACAGGGGCTGATGCCCCTGTGAAGAGAGCAGGAGGACGAGGCGCCACAGGCCAAGCCGGTGGGCAGGGCCCTTCCACTCTAATCAAGGGGCCGGGACAGGGGGCACAGATGTTTGGCAAAGTGTTTTTGAGGGGCCCAGGTGGGTGGGCGTGGTGAGCTTTCTCCTGGAGTGGGCTTTGCTGAGCAGCCTGAGGGCATGGACACCGTTCATCCTGGATACCGCCTTTGCCTCTGGATCCCGCCTGGTGCTGCCTGGCCCTGCCCAGGCTGGGCCTGGGTCCTTTCCTCCTGCGCTCTCTATAGTGTGCTCGCTCCCAGAAGGCTCAGCGCTTCTGGCCCTGCAGAAACACCTCGCAGCAGGGAGCCCCCCAACCTGCTCCCAGGGCAGTGGTTGACCTGTCGGCTGGAAGGAGCCCAGGGTGTGGGGACCCCAGTCCCCCAGACTGTGTGAACACAGGGGGTCTCCCAGGCCTTCCAGCCTATCTCTTCACCTAGTACGTGGGGGACCTGATGACGGTGAGGACGCTAATGACGCAATGACAGGAGCTGTGGTTAGAGTCTGAGGAGCCAGCCAGGGTCTGACCAGAGGCCAACTCTCGGGCTCCTCTCACTTAGGCTCAGGTGCTGGTGTAGCTCGGGATTTCTGTCTTTCTTTTTTCTCTTTTTTCCTTTTTGTACTTGGTGTTGACCCCACCCAGGACTTTGAGCAGACTTTGAAGGTGCTCTGCCACTGGGCTGTACCCCCAGCTCCTTTTTCACTTTTTATCTTGAGACGGGGTCTCTCTAAGTTACACAGGCTGCCTCTGGCCTCAGACTCAAAATCCTCCCTCTTCTGCCTCCCTAGTTGGTAGAATTACAGGCGTGCACCACCACACTGAACCCCCCCACCTTAATTCCAATATCCAGCCAGGTTCCAGGCCTGGGGGCTGCCCAGTGAGACCCCATCCCTGCCCCTGGGGAGCTCCCACCCCAAATGCGTCCATGTCGGAGCGGGGCTCCTTGGGCTCTGTGAGGTGCACCTCTACCAGTGCCCTCCGATCAACCTGTCTTTCCTGGTGAGAGCTGTGTGGGATCCTGGCCACACGGGGTGAGGCACGCGCGCTTTCGTTTCTCCCAGGTCGTTTGCTAAGCCCCCGAAGCAGGTGCAGACGGTCTGCGAGTGCATCCTCATCATGAAGGGCTACAAGGAGCTCAACTGGAAGACTGCCAAGGGCATGATGTCCGACCCCAACTTCCTGAGGTCTCTGATGGAGATTGATTTCGATTCCATCACCCAGAGCCAAGTGAAGAACATCAAAGGTGAGTGTGGATGAAGGTGGGGGAGCAGGGCTGACTTTAGTCTACCAGACAGGGATGGGGCAAGGATGGGGCTGGGTGCAGGTGGCCCCCTCCCTTGTGGTCACATGGTGTCACCAAGCCCTGCAAATGGAACAGGAGGACTTATCATCCCGAGGAAATTGGGATGGTGGCAGTCAATGCACATGGCAGGACAGGTTCAGCAGGTGCTGTAGTCCTCCGCGTTGGGATGCCACCGGGCGGCACAGCGGAGAGATGCCGCTCAGTGTGGTCACCTAGCCTAAGTGGCCCCAGCGGGGACCTCCACTCAGGTTAAGCCAGGCCCTTGGCTTTGTCTCAGAAAAGAATGTCAGGACGTGTCCAAGAGAGCGAAACAAAGTTGTAGAGTTGGTTAGTTCCACACTTTTAGGACACATGCGGGCCTCAGGGAGAGACGCAGCCGAGACTCAGACCTGGGCTCCCCAGGAAAGAAAGGAGAAGAAAAGAAGAGGAGAGCCCCAGGCAGGGTCCTCTCCAGCTTTAGTTAACCTGGGGTGCGCCCTGTGGGATGTCAGCCCTGGGCACCCAGCTCCGGGAGCCTGGTGTGCCATGAGCCTAGAAAGGCCCCTCTCAAAGGCTGGGGGGCTGCCAACAAGATCAAAAGAAGTTCCATTGTTTAGGTTTTCTATTGCAGGAACTTCCTTTAGTCAAATGAGATTACAGGGTACATTGTACAGGTTTAGGAAAAGAGCCAGGAGGGAGGTGCCTGGCATGTCTCAGAGCAGCACTGAATTAGAGAGGTCAAACTCAAAGGGTACGCACTTTTTGACCCCAAACCTGGCTTATTGCTATTTTGCCATTTTCATTATTTAAAACGTCTCTCAAAAATAATGTCTCTCTGTGGGCTCCTCCTGGCTGTCTTGGGAGTCATGTCAAAGTTCTTGACTCTCAGCTGATGAGATTCAGACCAGATCCTGGGGTGAGAACTTGTTCCCTTTCTATGCCCCTCAAGTTATCCTATCCTTTTGTTCTGCCGTGGGAAAACAGAGTCTTCTTACTGGAGCCCAGTGGGCCTTGCCCTCTGTACGTTGCAGCCACTACACTTGGTCGCTCCAAGCTCTGCCTTCCCCCCTTGGGCTCCTTGTTCAAGTTAGGCCTCCACAGACCCTGGGCAGCAGGCAGGGGCAGGGGCACATCCCCCACAGTCAGCTCTGAGTTTTTGGTCAGAGAACAGCCAAGTTCCCTTCCTGGTGCCTCCTAGTACTGCCTGGGGCAGCCAGGCAGAACAGTGACTTTGCAAAAAGCAGCAGAGTTCATGCCGCCCCATTTGTTCAGAAACTCAGAACCTTATCGCTCTTGCTTAGACTTTTAAAAACAGAAGTAAAGTAGATGCACACAATAACAACCACAAAATCCCAAGGCTCTCCCTCTGTCTGCATACCAATTGGATGGATTTCCACTAAAGGACATTGCTCCAGGGTGAGGGTGCAGGTGGAGGGGGCTGGCCACTCATCATGGCCTGTGAGTCTTGGTCAGCTGCCCGTGCTGAGTCCCTGTGTGCCCAGTTGGGTATCCCCCTTGATGTGCTGGTCCCCAGGGTGGCAGGGTGTCACACAGACAGCCCTGGGTCCCAGGATGTCACAGGATATCCTGAGGGGCAGCAGCTATATTCCTCACCTGCATCTTCGCCATCCACATACTGGAAACTTCTTCCTGCTTGCACTCCGCAGGGGCGGCTGCCTGGAGTCGCCCTGCAGTCACTGAGGGCTATCATAATCCTTGTGCTTCCTTCAGCCCTAGGCGATTTATGTCCAGTTTTATTTTTTACAGCATGAAGCTTGCCTAACACTGTGTCTTCGACCTTCAGGGCTCCTGAAGACTCTCAACACCACAATTGAGGAAATGGAAGCTGTGAGCAAAGCTGGGCTGGGGATGCTGAAGTTCGTGGAGGCTGTCATGGGATACTGCGATGTGTTCAGAGAAATCAAGCCCAAGCGAGAGAAGGTACCACCCCCCGCGAGGCCAGAGTCCGTGGTGAAGTCAGAATGAATGTGTCCATGGCTGTGCTGGAAAAACTCTAGCAAGTTCTAACCTGAAACCATACAAACATTTGCGTGTCATAGATGGTAACCCTGAAATACAGCTTTTACTTAGGCACCGTGGGAACCAATGAGGCCAAGGTCTGAAAGGTTTTCAGATTTTGTGCAGAAAGCATGCAGTAGAGGTGTTCAACATTGTTCTCAAGGAGGAAAGCAGGGCTTCTCAGCCTCGGCCTAGCTGGCCTGTAGTGCTGGGCTGATCCTTCCTGTGGCCCCACCCTCCGCATCGCAGGACGGCCAGCAGAGCCCTGGTCTCTACCTGCTCCATGCCAATACCTCACACTCCCAGGCTGTGACTTCCAGAAATGTCTCCAGACTTTGTCAGATGTGCCCTGGGCGACAAGGTCAGCCCCAGCGAACCCTTGTGGGTTCACATAACAAGGAGAGAGAATGATTATGTGGATTCCATCATTCTGAGTTCTTTCTAACTCAGAATTCTGTGGCTTAGGAGAGCCACCATTGAAGACCAATGTTGTCTTCAAGGGATTCTTCTCAGTTTTTTTACTTAGAACTACTATGCGCCTCCTCCTCTCCTCTCCCATCTTCAGGGGATGGAGGGGCCTGCGAGGGCGCCTTATGGGAGAAGTGAACCATCTGTTATCTTGGGCGCAGGGTGTCTTTTTCCAATGGGACAGAAAAGAAGGCACGTACCTCAGCTTAGTATATGATGGTCCCAAAGTGGTCAAACATCACTAGAAAATGCGGCGCGAACACGCGCACAGCTACGAGACCACTGGACCCACCGCAGCCTCCTTCATCTTTCTGCCAATTGTCCTCACGCAGGTGGCCAGGCTGGAGCGGAATTTCTTCCTATCCAAACGGGAATTAGAAAAGATCCAGAATGAGCTGGCAACGATCCAGAAAGAGCTGGAAGCTCTGGGGGCCAAATACGAGGCGGCCATCCTGGAGAAGCAGAAGCTGCAAGAGGAAGCTGAAATCATGGAGAGGCGCCTGATTGCTGCAGACAAGCTCATCTCGGGGCTTGGCTCCGAAAACGTCAGGTCTGTCTGGGGCTGGGCCTACGCAACAAGCCTCACCACATGCGTTCTTTCTTCCACTGGGCACTTTTCTCTGAAAACCAAATGGCAAGTTGTGCTACGATTATCCTGGTCAGTGTGGCCAGTGGCCATTTCACAGACTTTTCGCAGGGTACCAAGTGTCATTTATTAGGTAACCATTACAGTTGGGGAAAGCTCTGCTGTGGTGGAGACAGGGAGAGACCAAGGGCTTCTAGCAGACACCTCTACTTTGGGGAGTGTTGACTTCTTGGTGCCCTTTAGTCCGGGGGTCTGGTCTGGAGGAGCGTGGAGCAAGAACCCACCTATCATTGCAGAGGTGACTTCTAAGGGCCCTGTGTCATCAGTGGGTGGCTCTTTGACACTTATGAGTAAGAACATTTGGCCATAACTCATCCACCGGATAGGACAGTTGCTTCTAATCCAGCATCTATAACTGTGGTATAGAAAACACTAGAAAGTATTGTCTGTTTGTGGGAAACAAATATTTCCAATATTTCTAACACCTACAAGATGGAGCGTTGGCCAGAAGAGGCCAAATGCATCCTCGATTTTGTTTATCTTGTGTGTAATTCTGTCACCGGGTAGGGCCAGAGCTCCTAGCTCTCCTGAACTTCTTTACATGTCTTTGATTAAGTGTTTGGCAACAGGGTGATTACTACTTGGTGCATGAGACGAGGCAGTCCTGTTACCATTTGTCACACCCCTCCTGGAGGCTGAGCTCAGCAGAGCCCTGGTTTGCTAGGTGGGGAAATGCAAACAAAATGAGCTGGTGGTATCTGGTTTTTGTATTTTTATTTGTTAAAATTTACTTTGATCCTGTTTTTTAGAAGGAAAGAACATATCAAAAATTCCTTTCCTCTGGCTAGCCGTGTTAGCAAGGTGTTGAGCTAATTCTTCTACAGTGTTCCTTTTGTTGTGGTTCTTAGTGTACCTTTAATGACCAAGTACTCTTTTATACGCTTCATTTGCTTATCTGCTCTTCTTTGGAATCTACTTCTTTTTTAAGACACTTCACTTGATCAGTAGGGCTTATGTTGGTTGAGGGTACAGCTCAGTGGTAGAGCACTTGCCTGGCATGAACAAGGTCCTGGGTTCTATCCCTGGCACCACACAAACAAACAAGCAAACAAATAAGCAACAACAACAACAAACCTGGGTGCCATGGTGCATGCCTGCAAGTTCAGCACTCAGGATGCTGGGCAGAAGGAAGAATCACAAGTGTAAGGCCAGAGGCAGCCTATGCAATTTAGCAAGAACTTGTCTCAAAATTAAAAGTTAAAACTGGGCTGGGAAGTGTGGCTCAGTGGTAGACCACCTGACTCGCATGTGCGAACGTGTGAGGCCCTGGATTCAATCCCTTAGTACTGCAAAAGGAAAGAATAATGCCAAAACAAAACAAAAGTCTTACTAAAACCGATTTGGGGCTGAGTGTGCAGCTCAGTGGTAGGATGCTTGCCTAGCATGCACAAAGCCCTGGGTTCCATCCCCAGAACCATAAGAAAATAACCCCTCTCCCCCACAAAAACAGTGCTTATGCACCTGTGCAAAATGCATCTACTTTTCTGGTCTTAGATCATCTCTTTTTGTTTTTTCTTAATTTAAGCAAACATTTACTTATTTTTTAACTGACAAAGTTTGTACATGTTTATGGAGTATGGTTGTTGTTGTTGTTGTTAGGTGCCGTCAAGTCGGTATCCGACTCATAGCGACCCTCTGTGCAACAGGGGAAACACTATTGTCAGTGCTTCTCTGTTGTTCATAGGGTTTTCAATGGCAGATTAATTTTTGGGAGGGGGTTGCCAGGCCTTTCTTCCATGGGGTATGGTACCATAATTTAATACATGTACATAACATACAATGATCTACTCAGGGTCATTAGCATTTGCCTCTCCTTGAAACTTACTTTTAGAATAACTATAGTCTATAACAATTTATCATACATTTCAAAACAACTGGGAAAGAGGAGTGGGCAGAATGTTCCATTCAACTGTGGCCTGAAGGTAGCTGATCCCCTCGGTACCTCTCTCCCACGCAGGTGGCTGAACGACCTGGATGAGCTAATGCACCGGCGGGTGAAGCTGCTGGGAGACTGTCTGCTGTGTGCAGCCTTCCTGAGCTATGAAGGGGCCTTCACCTGGGAGTTCCGCAACGAGATGGTCAACCAGGTGTGGCAAAACGACATCCTGGAGCGGGAGATCCCCCTGAGCCAGCCTTTCCGTCTGGAGAGCCTGCTGACTGACGATGTTGAGATCAGCAGGTAGGGACCCTGGGCCGGGAGGGCGTTGCTTAGGATAGGTCTTCATGGGTGTCACCTGATGGGGAAGGCCTAGCAAGGGACACGGCTGGTTTCACGGTACAGAAACGGCAGGGTGAATGGCAAAACCAGCACCAATCTCTCCTCCCTGGAGTCTGAAGAGGGTGGAACAGCCTGGGGAGTCATAGATTGTTCTGGAAGCCTGATCCCATCACCTGCAGCCTTGGTTCATGACTTGGTGAGGAAACCAAGTTCCCTGTGGCTGTCCTCCAGGTGGGGCTCCCAGGGCCTGCCCCCTGATGAGCTCTCAGTCCAGAATGGCATCCTCACCACCCGGGCCAGCCGCTTCCCACTCTGCATCGACCCCCAGCAGCAGGCGCTCAACTGGATCAAGAGGAAGGAGGAGAGGAACAATCTGCGGGTAGGCCCTGTTGCCCCAGCGCTCGGTCCTGACCCCGAGGAGCCCTCCCCTCCTTCTTTGGCTGCCCCTGCGACCTTGAACTTGCCTCTCCCAGGCTGGAGCAGCTCGAAGGCGAAGACCATGTTCCCAGCTTTGTTCCCTTTCTACTGGGCGCAGGGTTGGGTGGCTTAGATACCCCTCGTGGGTTTTTTTGGGGCCAGGGTTGGGGTGGGGTTCATTGTGTTGTACACAGGGTCGCTATGAGTTGGACCTGACTTCACAACACCCAACAACAATAACGATTATTTCGAGTGTGGGCTACCGGGTCCCTCTCCCTAGTTTGTCTTAGTCTGGAAGCTCAGCTGAAACCTGTCTACCCTGGGTGGCCCCGCTGGTATCTGAAATACTGGTGGCATAGCTTTTGGCATCACAGCAACACACAGGCCCCACAGCACAGCCAGCTGATGGACACATGGGGGTCTTGTGCATGGGTTCATATGACATGTGCTCCCGTGTGTCTTTAGCTTCCTTCCCTTAGCATTGTGTTTTCGAGGCTCATCCATGTCGTACTGGGCATCAGGCTTCATCGCTGTCCATGGCTGAGTCACGTTCTGTTGTGTGGATTGATCACATTTTCCTTATCCATTCATCAGCGGAGCATCTGTGCTGTCCCACTTTTTGGCTTTTGTGGCCATTGCTGCTATGAACATCTGTGAACATGCTTCTATCTGGGGGTGTCTCAGTTCTCTGGGGTGCACACCTAGGCCTGGGATTGCTGAGGCCCCCTCACTTTTTCTGAACTAGTTAACAAATTAGTGGTTTTCTGTTTTGCCCTTTGCTTACTTTACTGGTCTGGCTTTACTCTTGATTCTTCTTGTTATCCCTGGCTCCCCCACCTTCCCAACACTCTCTTTCCCCACCAGCAAGCCTCTGTCCCTCATATTTGGCCAGGGCCAACTTCCAGCCGGGCAGGGGCATACATCTGTAATCTCAGTACTCAGGGGGCTGAGGCAGGGGCAGCAGTTCAAGGCCAGCCTGGGCAACTTAGTGAAACCCTGTCTAAAAATAAGCATAGAAAAGGGCTGGGATGTAGCTCAGTGGCAGAGCACTTACCTAGCATACAAAAGGCCCTGAGTTTAATCGCCAATCCTGGAAACAAACAAACCAAAAAATACCCCAAAGCCCAACCCAACCCAACAAACAAAACCCCTGACTTCTGGCATCTGCCCTTTGTCTCCAGGTCGCTTCCTTTAATGACCCTGACTTCCTCAAGCAGCTGGAGATGGCTATAAAGTATGGGACCCCTTTCCTGTTCCATGATGTCGACGAATACATCGACCCTGTGATCGACAACGTCTTGGAGAAGAGCATCAAGGTCTCCCAGGGCCGGCAGTTCATCATTCTGGGAGACAAGGAGGTCGATTATGACCCCAACTTCAGGCTGTACCTCAACACCAAGCTGGCCAACCCCAGATACTCCCCATCGGTGTTCGGGAAGGCCATGGTCATCAACTACACTGGTAAGAGTGGACAGAGCCTGGGGGCAGATTCAGGAGGTTGCCGTGGAGACCACAGTCTGAGGTCAAGGCTTTCCTGGGGTGGTATTTACCCCAGTACATTAGTCATTTATTGTTACTGTAGCAGAAAAACCAACCCAAACAAACTTATGGAGGAAAAGGCTTATTGGGAGCTCATAGTTAGAGGATCCGTCCATAATGGCAGCAGGGCCAGCATGGCGGTGGTGGCAGCAGCGGGGGCTGTGGAGATGACTCTACATCTTTGTGAGCAGGAAGCAGAGAGAGGATCCCCAGGTCTGGGGTAAAAACCTCCAAAGGCCTGCTCCTAGAGAGCTACATTGGCCAAGCTAGACCTGCATCCCAAAGTTCCACAACCTCTCAGGACAGCGCCACTCCCTGGGGACGGAGCATTAAAGCACACGACTTTGGGGAACACTTTATATCCAGTCCATGGCGCCTAGAACCCGGGATCCTTCCCTCTAGGGCCCATCTGTGTGGGTTTGCTCTCAGGGCAGGACTGACACCGCAAGGCTGGGGGTCATTGGAAGGCAGTGGACCACGTGCATGGATGCCTGCCAGAGCTCAGGGGCTCACACTGGCGGGGGTGAGATGCACAGAGCCCGTGATCCGGGGCAGGAAGTCGTCTGTATTTGTGTCTTCACCCAGAGGTTGTGCTTTGGGATTTTCTGCTGCTTCTCAGTTGAGTCCTGTGGGAGGGGGTGCTGTTTCTCCCATTCTCCTGGGGTGTCACGCAGCTGCTGAAGTGGGGTCCTGAGGCATGGGTCCCCTCGTGTGCAGGAGCCCTGGGTGGTGTTTCAGTGTATCCTGTCTCTCCTAGCCCACTGCTCCCCATGGCAGTGTGGCCCTTGTTCCACCTGAGATTCTTTTGGTGGCTAGAGAGTGTGGCAGGACTCGAGTCTCGTGTTCCCACGGGCTGGCGTGGACTGCCCTCAACTGGCCCCAGTGTGGTAGGAGGGTACATGGCGAGCAGCTGGCGGGGCACAGGCAGTGAGGGCCACTCTGTGTCCCTGCAGTCACGCTGAAGGGCCTGGAGGACCAGCTGCTGAGTGTGCTGGTGGCCTACGAGAGGCGCGAGCTGGAAGAGCAGCGGGAGCACCTGATCCAGGAAACGAGCGAGAACAAGAACCTGCTGAAGGACCTGGAGGACTCGCTGCTGCGGGAGCTGGCCACCTCCACGGGCAACATGCTGGACAACGTGGAGCTGGTGCACACGCTGGAGGAGACCAAGTCCAAGGCCACGGAGGTGCGGGCTCAGGCCACCAGCATGCTGACGCTCTCGGATGCAGGCTCCTGTGTGCTCCGTGACTCTGGGGCTCGCTCCTGGTCATAGGCCTCAGCAGCTGGGGCCTGGGGGCTCCACTTGGGCTCTCATCAGCCTAGGGCTTTGGGACATCTGCGGATTTGCCTGATGAGAAAAGTCCAGCTCTGGGGTTGTGCCATGGCAAGGGGAATCCTGAAGTTCTTTCCAGGGACCCTGGTATAGCAGGTCAGCCTTCTTCAGGTGAGAGGCTGACTTCAAGCAGGTCTGGACCCAAGGTTCCAAAGGCACTGTCCAGATTCAGCTCCTCGTCATTTTTTTTTTTTTTTTTTGCGGTACTAGGGGTTGAACCCAGGGCCTGGACCACTGAGCTGCACCCCCAGCCCATTTTGTAGATTTTATTATTTTCTGAGACAGGGTCTCGCTAAGTTACACTGACTGTCTCTGGTCTTGAACTTGCGATCCTCCTGCCTCCGCCTCCCCAGCCGCTGGGATTACAGGCGTGCGCCACCA